>JAHLJT010004567.1:198018520-198551020 GCA_031308135.1 Acheta domesticus | reverse complement strand
ACAACCTGTTTTACACTTGATACTTTCAAATGAAACGTCTCCAGACATTCGCCACTATGTTACCGGTCACCCAGTTTCTTCAATCAGTGTCAAGCTTAAAGCTTGAACATAATGAAAAACGTCGGAACAGTGGCTTTCAAATCGCAAACCATGGATTTATTTTGGTTAGACAGCAAACAATTAAGTCATTCTAACTACAATGCGCCCCATTACTTGAGTTGGAACTAATTTAATCACAAGGTAATGATTTGGAGTGATAAAATAAGTAGCATGTTGAGATTTTGGAGTTCCATTACAAGTATGTTAAAGACAAATTTTCACAAAAACTTGTACATTAAAATATACATTATTATTATTATTATTATTATTATTATTATTGTTTCATCTCCAGAAGCAGATAAAAATCTATGTGCTTTATAATGAGAATGTACTAGTAATGGACCCAATGACCTTGATAAGAAATTGGTGTGACAGTACGGAAATGTATCAGCTGCGAGTTTCACAGGAACCATTTGAATATTACATAATTTCCCGGGCGAAATTAGGTTCTGCGCGTGTAAGATAGTCTTACATAATATGAATTATGACAGCCACTACTAATCTCTGCTTGGTCACTGGCCTTTGTGCTGGAACAGATTGTTTTTTTCAACCTGCGATGGCCAAATTTTTCCCAGTGAATCACATCTTCATGGAAGTGTTTATCTCTCTATAGTAAACATCTTGCAGATTCATGCTGTCGGGAGAATTCCAATAAGAATACCTGGACTTCTAAAAGTTCACTTTGGGTGTGTTTTGTTTGGAGACGCTCTCACGATTAGAGTTGGTTGAGATAACTCAACGTTATGTTGTTCTGTATATTAAATTATAATATCAATTGAAAGTACAAAAGTAGCGGGAGGAAAAACTCTTTAAACAGCCTGCATTGGTATAGGATTTAACAATTCGACATTCATTGAGAATAATGGAATAAGTTAGTTTTCCATTATTATCTAACGTTTATCTAACTGATAAACGTTAGATAATCAAAAACCGTGACGTACTATTGGGAGATTATTCTGTGCATACTTTTCTAAATCCTGGGATCTCTACTCTACCCATATACGAGTTAAAGTATGAATACAGACGAAAAAGACAGTTTTTGGAAAGAAGTGAAAAAAACTTTTTGTTTCTGTGAAAACAATATTATTTGCATAATTAAATCAGCTTCACATTCTGGCTTTTATTGACTGAATTGAGAGACCCAAAAATATTGTTTAATATCAATGATACCTAGTTTATTTTCAGTGGAGTATACAGTTGGTTATTTGAAATTGAAACCATTTTCCTCCATTTATTATTAATTTGTTATTACGAAGCTCTGATATTGCACTCTCTATTTTTCTTTTTTGCAAAGAATATTGTTATCATCCGCAAACAGAAATGCTCTTTCATTTCTAATCGTTGAAGCAACATCGTATAAATGTAGTAGGAAGAGAATAGACCCTGCAGGACCATTGTGCAATTAGCAATGAATCGGAATAGTGAGTAAATAATGACCCATCGTTCCAACAAGGTATATGTTCTCTCTGAATTTATTACTTCTCTTTGAGTTAAATACAACCATAATCACTGTAGAGTAGTAATACGATTTTTGTATGAAAATAATTTTGTAAGAAAAATTATATATTCCAATACGCCAAAAGCTTTTGGAAGATCTAAACATATTTTAATAGGTGATTCAAATGATCCAAGGATGCAGCGATATTTAAAAAGAATATGGCTACTTCCGCACATTTCGATTTTATAAACCATTTTGGGAATCCAAAAGCGCTTCGTTTTTACAAGGAATTCCGTACTGAGAAAGATTTCAATTCGTACATAAATAATTTTCTCTACTATTTTTTGAAAAAGAATGACATAACACTTTTTAGGATTACCTGTGAACTATCTTTAGTCCCTTTTCCTAGTAAAATACTATTTCTACAACAATTTTTGCCTTTAACCCCCAACGACGATTTCTAACATATGCCACTTTTCCTTTGCGTCGACAATATCCATGATAGAATTAACACACTGTAGGCTAGTGGCTTGAAGCAGGAAACATGCTGCTAAACAAAATAACGATAGTTAATCCGTACTTACCTAAGTATAATGATAGTTCATTGTTGTGAGTGTTCCCACACATCCATAAGAGGTAGCGTCTGTTTTGAACCAAGCCCATTGTAGGATGATTATGGAAATAAGAAAAAAGTGTGAGCAATGTGCCTTCAGGTAGATGACGCAATGACTCGCCCGAAGTACATCCCCGAGACCTTGGGAAGCTGAGCATATAAACACCGGAGAGAACGGAACGGCACTATTAGTGGTCTCTCAGTGTTTGCTTCCTACCACGCTGCTCAAAATGGTAAGTATCTACTGTTAAACATTTTAGTTTGTCGCTACTGCTTATCCAGTACAGAGGAAGTATTGTAAAACTACGAGTAAAAATAGCGTATTTTCGGCGGAAAAAATTCATTGCTAGACATCGTTAACACAACACTGGATAAAACCAGTTGTGAATTAAAGAAAAAATCCTCTAACACATCGTGTAGTCAGAATCTATGTTTTGTGGGTCGTTGATACTAAAAGATCTATTGAGAGCAAAACATCCGTCCGTCTGTCAATCTGTACGTCTGGTATATGTGAACAACACTAGCGTGTAAATTACGCGTATGATGTTTTTCCAATTTGAAGAAGCCCTGCCGATCTGGGCTGAGTCGAAGCTTTTTAATTTTGAAAATCATTCATTAACTTTTGGGGGTACTTTAAAGGAAGTCTCCCGGACATTTTGAAAATTTTCTCAAAAATGGCTACAATTTTTTTCTTTAAATTTCTTGTAAGAATACAGTAAAATACACTTATAAAAGTGGCATAGGTCCGATTTTCACAGTTAAGTCTGAAATTTTGATCATTCCAAAAGTGTGGATTTTTTCTGTGTCTTCCTACAACAACACAATTGCTGACTGACTTTCTCGTCCGATACAATTTGTTTTCCAAAGTGAGTTATTTCATTACGGTCATGTACATTTTTTTGAAAATGTTAATAGTTTTTGCGCAATGTTGCGTGCAATATTTGCAAATAAAAAAAATTACACAAGATTTTCATAAAACTGCTCCAATTTTTTCCTTTTAACATTTGGTTGGATAGTGCCTAATGTGCTGTATGAGATGACATAAACGCCATACTGCTCTATTCTTTTGTTTTTTTCAAAAATTCAAAAGTGAATTTTTTTTACGTCTCTCTCACATCGTTAACATTTACATTAGCGTCGATTTGTTCACATTAATATATTTATGGGCACATGTCCTTTAAATATTGTCAAGTAAAGTTTCTCGAAAAATCAACAGTTTTCTGTGAAAACGAACTCAAAATTCCTCATTGTCAGACACCCTTAAACGTCATTTTCTCATAAATGGCTCCAAATTTTGTCTTCAAAGTTTTCGAACGGATAGTGCTAATTGCACTCTTAAACAAACCATAAAGTTCATTTTAAGGTATTGTAAAGTTCTCACAATTAAACAATCTTGACACTTTATATTACTCTTTTATTCAAATATAAGCTTAGTAATACAACGACTATTCTCCACTTCTATGAGTTCCTATCTATTATTTTTCTCGTCACTCAAACAAGTGCAGAGCCTCCTGCTCGTGTCCAAGGCTTCCCCACACCATTGTCACGTCCGCCCCACCACATATCTTGACCAAGGGCGCATCATGATCAATCTAGCTCGCCTATCACAACCTGCTGTGATTCACTGCCATGATTAACCGACTCGGCTACAGCTTTTTGTTGTTGTTGTTGTTGTTTTTTTCAAAAATTGCACAAATTCAATTCTTTTGAAAGATATCTGACACCGTTAATATGCACATTTCCAACCATTTGTAAACACTATTGTATTTAAGAGTTAAAGTGCTTCAAATGCCTTTTAATGAAGTTTTCAAAATCTCAAAAAATATCTATGAAAAAGAGCTTCAAATTTCGAATTTACAGTAGCACTTAAACGCCATTTTCATAAAAAGGGCGCCCAACTTTTCAAAGAAAATTGCCATTTATGACGAGGTTTTACTGTTCTTTGATATTCTTAAAAAAATATTTGCGTTCTACTATTAGGAAAAATTAATAAAATGTCAAAAAATGTACTTTGGGCGGCGATAGATGGCATCTGGCGAGAGTATATGGCAAGTCCGAATAGCTAACCGAAACCAAAGAAAACAAAACTAATAAGGGGAAGTCTGTGCCATTCTGTATCACTACTCGTTTTTAATGAGTAGCTTTTTGCATGAAATTTCTGCTTGAAATTTATGCAATTTCTGTCTATCTACTTAAAAACTGTTCCAATTTTTTTCTTTAAATTGTTTCCACGAGTAGATAAGGACGATTAAAACAATGGTGTCAGTCTCATTTCTATTGGACACTACGCATTTTCAAAAATTGCAAAAACTTAATATTTGGAAACTACAAAATGAAAGATTTAAATTTTTGTCTCGAGCAAAATCAGTTGTAAAAAATCGTCTTATTAAAATCGTCTCATGTACATTTGTGAACAACTAGTAGTTTTTGCGAAATTTCTACTTCAAATTAATGAAATATATCCAACTGTTCCATCAACTACGGACCAAGAAAATGTTTTATATTACCACTATACACTGCCCTGGGGAACAATGCAGCGCTGGATATTTGAGAGTTTTATTGTTTGACGGCTGTATGATAGGAAAGATAAGTTTTATCTACTTAACGTTCATGTTACAATATTCTCTACGATCAACAAAATGGTACATTCAACTTTAAGTTGGAAACAATTAATCCACAGATATGCATAAGATAATGATATCGTCGTTTCGAATGCATTCATAATGCATTATATTGGATGACCTTTAGTACTGGATGTTCAATTTATATATGAAATTTTCTGTTTGCTCTGCTTGCAATTACGAGCACAGTTACAAATAATGCGAGACAATATGTGATGTTGTAGCAGCACTAATTTACTTTTGGTTTCAAAACGTACTTTTGGCATATTAAAATAAATGCCCGGCTACGTGTATTTTTTGGTTTTACAAAGGTAATTTAGAGGAAAATAAGATACATTTTGTCTAATCTCTGTTTATTCGAAACAATTTCCAAAAAATTGTAAGAATTGAGTTTAAATAAAAGAGAGAAATTAATGTACAGAGAGACCGAAGAAGGGGAGGTTGCGGCAGAGAACTGGCAATGTCTCTTCTCTGTACAAAAGAATTCAACCCTGCGTCCTACCGTTATGTGCCGGGTGGGGGGTATGGCTTTGGTTAGAGAAGGAAACGGAATTATGACTGAAGTGATCACGGTGTAATTATAATGAATAACATTGCACATACTATTTATTCTGAGAAATATTAATACAGAAGTTACACACAAAAACGTTTCACAGATCTATAAAAGAAAACTTATGGATTTTTGATTTGATAATATCATCTGATCTTTATGTTTTTTGGTGTGATTAAACTGAAAGTGAGGTCAGTTTTTCTCTATCACGTACAGATTTTTTTAATCTCAAGTTCAATCTCTAAAGATAATGACTAAGAAATAAGACATAAGACAATCGGCTGACATTTTTTAATTATTTACAAGTTATTAACAATACCAAATACATTATTTCGTACTAATATAATATTGCCAGAGTAAACAATTATGCATATTTAATTGTAATTTTGGGGAAAATGTGTTCTTTTCTCCTGTAAACTTCTTCGTTTGCGCTTCCGGAAATATGACTCGTCAGGTGTTTGACAATCTAGCATCCAGCAATAGTCCGCCATCATGTTCACGTTCCACTTACCCTGATACCTACGTTCCATCCCCTTGATGGAACTTCTCCCCTTGTTTCCCACTTGTTTCCCAAGCTTTCCGGAAAATAGTCCACATTCGAGTGTAGAAAGTGAGCCATCAAATTCATGTGGCAACCTAGTATTTGAAAAGCCTTCAGCATGCGTTCCACGATGCATCTGTAGGTAGGATCATTTACGTTACCAAGGAACTTGTCAACAACCTCTTTAAAAAAATTCCTGGCTTCCCTCCATAGGACTGAGAAGAAGGGTCTGAGAAGAGTTTTCTGATGTCTAGGCCTAGATTCCTTCATTTATTTTGGCAACACTTAAACCAGGAAACATGGAGGATAATAAGTACTTGAAACATTCTATTTCTTTATTGTGATGAAATCTGTTATGTTTCTTTGGTACTTCTTGATTGTGTACTCACTGCAGATAAAACAGAAGTAGTATGGACTGGTAACACAACACCGATGGGACATTTATTTCAAAATGCACTTTCAAACTTCAGAAAACCGATTTAATCACTTTGACGCAACTAGATAACCTAAGTGAATGTATTCATTCCAATTGACACTACTAGACTGGGAGAATGAGCAACAAAGTGGGTTCTAATTCCCTTATATAACCATTTCTATCTTGATTAATTTCAGACGAGGAATACCGAGAAAAGATAACAATTACCTTCCTATCTGAACAGAACCTTCATAACCACGCCACTTATTCAGGCAGAGTGTTAGTTGAACATAATACATGTTTAGAATGTTAGGAATCGTTTAAGAAAAAATATTGGTTACAAATGTATATATGCGCATATGCTACAAAATAGGAATTATGTTTCATGGATTTGAAAACATCTGTACGTGTTGGAGAAGAACGGACTTAAGATTGTTGGAGAAGAACGGCATAAAGATTAACCAAAATTATTAAATCAATTTTTTAGTTGTAGACCTGTGTTATGAATGTGAATAAATGGTTTATAGGCAAATAGAATGAACCATGAATAAAATCAATACATCTGAAGGACGACATTGTTCTTGTCCTGGCTAATTTACTGGTCACACTGCCTAAGTTACCACAGTGAAAAATGTAACTTCACAGATACAGGTTGTTGCTACGTGTCGACGTCTGGATTGCACCGCCGAGTCGAGTTGGAGTTCAAGTTTCCCACAGTCCAGTCATATCAGGGCGCGTATGTGCTGCAGAAAGTGATCACAGGCGGTAGTCGGATAATAAAGCAGCGGCTCGCCCATCCCTGGTGGCCGAGATCGCTAAGACAGTAGTGTCGTAGCGATATTGACTCCGGTACTAGCCCGGATAGCCGGTAGCTCTGAGCTCGCAGGGCGGCATTGTATGGGGAGGTTGCCGCGACGGACGCTGCGTTCCGGTGGAATCCGGATACTGGTCGGAAGGTGTACTTGTACACATGACGACGGTGCGAATTAGGGGCTGACGCCCGGGTGCCCACCCTGGGGCTTCGGGCCCCTAATAAAATACAAGTTCTGGGCAAGGCAAGCACGTTATACACATGTACAGTGTCGTAGCAAACTCGGTTTCAAGGATCACGGGTGCGAGTCCCGCTTAGGTATGGTCGTATTTGTGTTCGTCCTTTCACCCCCTATCACCATATCATATCATCTTAACGTTAAACCCAATAGTGGTCGCTAATAACCCAGATGATGATGCGACCTTAAATTAAAAAAATATATTTTTTAAAGCAGCGGCTCAACGCGGCCAACTTACAGCAGCAGGGCGGAAAGGCGAATATCGCTCAGCACGTAGAGATGTCGAGACGGAAAGTAATATTGACACGCTCCAAGGAACTTGTGTATTTAAAACTTGGTTTTCTTTTGTCAATATTATTAAGTAGATAGCTAATAGTTGAATGTTCAACACTATTTTCTTGGCAATCAAAATGTTACTTAGTTAAAACTTGTAAATATTCCACCGTAGCCTGTTCACATTAGGTAGTTTAATACAATTTGTAAATACTTGTTCATGTTAATAAATTTTGTAGTTAGATAGCTTTTCGCTTATTTATTACATTTTAGTTTATTTTGCTTATTCGTTTTGTCAATTCATTAGCATAACAGATAAGTTAGTTTTCCTAGTCATTTATTTTCTTTGAAAACTTAAAAACGAAGGAAACAATCCCTGAGTTTTGAAACTTGGCGTGATTTTTTGTTAGTACCTACTGCATAAGATAATTAAAATCCTAAAGGGGGGGAGTTGAAGGTGATTTTTCGAATTTTTTGCATATCTATATCTATACCAACATATAAAGAAGGAAGTGAATTGACTTACAGCGCGATAATCTCTGCATCTACTGAACCAATACTGATGAAACTCGTCATTGACTCAGCCCTGCAATGTGCACGGTAAACGTGATTATTGCATTTGTTTTCCAACATTTGTCTACTTTTATTTTGTTTGGAATGCAATTTTTGGTATATTTGATAGTTGTAGTGGTATATGGAAAAAAAACTCGAAAAAGCATCTTCAGCGCCCCCTAGACTTCAGAATTTTAGGTATGTTATGCAGTAGGTACCAACAAACAATCATGCTAAGTTTCAAAACACCGCCAGGAACTTTTGGGGCGCGGACGAAACTATTAATGAGGAATTAAATAAACTGAAATAACTTATTTTAAGAAAAACTTACCACTACCCATCCCATCGTTTGGACATACACATTTACTACAGCAAAAACTTGCTCCTTAAAAAAACGAATGAGTAAAGTTTCAAGTTGGTGAAGAGAGGAGAATGTCAAACGTTATTTTCGTTAAGAATACATGAAAAAAAGTACATGTATATTAACGTCTAAAATTTGATGAATATAAATAGGCAATTAACTTCTAATAACATTACCTCACACAATACTATGTGAAAGTACACAGTGTTATTTAAATGCAACTGACTCAAAAATTTATAATGTGAAGTCTGGAATTCCTGGATTATTCAGAAATACCTAATTACAATTTATCTGAGGTAGAACACCCATGCATCTCTATTCATAATCTTGTGTTGAACTAAATGTGCATACTTTCGTCTGTTACAGAAATTCTACTTCGCGTTCCTGGCAGTAATGGTTGCAATGTGCGCAGCAGCCCCTCAGCAAAGCGGCCAGTGCAGAGGTTAGCAATACTAAGTAAACTAGATTTACAAGTGAAAAGAGAAAGCCATCATTAACACTTGCATTTCAGTTACCCTAGTTTCTCGAATATAAGCCCCCTTTGCATATAAGCCCTAGCAGTTTTTTTTATCAAAAAATTTAAGAGTCCTGAAAATTCTTTACATGTTAATCGTTGGAATAAAAACTGCTGATTCTTTTCAATTTTCATTTTCAGCAGACTAAGTAAATTGTAAGCTTGTTAGGGCTTGGAAATAGACTTCTAGAAGTTTTTGACCTAATAATGATTCGGAGGACGTCATGCGTTGTTGAAATAATAACCGCTGTAAAAATAATAATTCAATGTTTTAAAATATAAGAAGAATGTTGTCAGCGCATGCAAACATTAGAATCGTATTATAAAAACTAAGTGTAACGAGAACAAATTAACATGTTTCCTATTTATTTATTTCTGTATGTTTTCACAATGTCTGCATGGATACAATTTTGCTGCTAGCCTTTTCCGCGAAAGTATCTGTACATGCAAGGAGGCAGGTACACACTGTGAGGCGGGCTCAGAGTTTCAACGACACACTGAGTTGTAAATGCGATGAACGACTAACTCTCGACTCCAGACAAACGTCTTCTCCACGATTCCTTCTCAACATCTTGCTTTGTTTCTCATTTCCAGAAGGTTTCTCATTTCCAGGAGACGCTGCCGTTTTCCAAGAAATTGTAGGCTTCTAACGGAGTTTCACACCATGTCACGTCGATGATTGTTTGGTCAGCCCTCCGCCACAGTGGCCAGGGCGCAATGAAATACTTATTCAGTTATTTGAAACTGCTTTCAGAGATTTTTGTGTGAAATGCGCGAGTTGTAGGGGATTCTTTTATTTCATCTCGATTGTGCTTAAATAAAAAATCCACGACTTCGAATTTGTCCCAAAGGAACCTTCAATCTGCATTAGACGTTTGGTGCCGCAATTAAAAAATAGGAATGCACAAATATGTTAACAATGGGGTAAACCGGAAATAAAAATACCCATTTGAAATATTGTTTGAATAATAGAAGAATTTATTCAAAATTCATTTAGAAATACTCGTACACAGCAACTCGTTTATTTTTTTCTTCCATTAAAAAACATAATGGCTGACATTCGAAAAACTGTGGTAGATTTTTTTGAATGTGCATGGTTTCCAATGGAATTATTTTGTCCAGTGCCATACCATAGGGGGCAATCATTCGGCAATACCCGTCCGCCCAGAAAGCAATGATTCGGGTAGGTATTAAAAATATAGCTTTCAATTTCTCTTCTAAGGAAAGTCATGTAATATTTAAAATATTATTAATGCTAATATTATTATTATTTATATATGCTAATCAATAAACACACATTTCATATTCAAAATAAATAAAAAATTCTTGATAAGAAAATATCGAGTCGCCTGGACACCCAAGAGTTCACACATACTACGTTTTTGAATATATTCTGGGTATATTTAAAAGGTATTGACGAACAAAGTAATCCAATTTACGGGCTGAAAACATTCATAGTGCTATAGCCGTTTGCAGGCTCAAATGGTCCCAGAGAAAGTGGATCATACCAACTTCATGAATATCACCCGTTACACTAACGGCATTGTCTTAGGGACTTTTCGTTTCACTTTAAGTTTAGTACAGGTCCATTTCAGAGGAGTCAACCGTCAATGAAACTCCCCATGTGTTGGCACATACACGCCGAAAGAGACTTTATTTAGCTGGGGTTGGCATCTTTTCATTTGTTTTATTTTCTACCAACATGTTCAAAACTGCACTCTTGCACGCTTAGAAGCTGGCGTAGAAGCATATTTACAATTTTTAAATTGAATTTGTCGTTTTGATTTGATATTCTCATCGCATTATTTGTTTTTGAATTTTTAAACGAGACAGTGGAAACAATGCACGTAAGTGAGTTAAAATGACGCATGCAAATCGTGTTAAAGTTAAACAATGAATATTAAATAGTGCAGCAAGATACAATGTTATTGCTCTATGTTATGGAATAGATTATTTGTGCATTACCACATGCAGGTATTTTGTATATCTTTGGTTATATCTATAAATTGGGAATTGTAGCACACACGGTGATTGAACATATTTTAATTCATGGTGTTTGGTCTAATAATAAAGCCATATGTGAAAAAATTAACATTACAAATGTATGTGTATCTCTAAACTGCAGTTCATATCGACTTAACAATATTCTTTCAGTATTGTGAAGTCAGTACTCAATCAGATCACTTAGATGGTTGTGAGGAAAGCAATTGCAAGATTCATCTATAAAAAAACTCATGATGGTAACATTCAACATATGAGTGTATATTTTTATACTTTGTATTGGGTATAGTTTGCAAAGAAGAAATGATAGGAAACACTCTTTACAGGGAAAGTTCTTTCAGAAAAAGAAATTTGGGAGAATATCAGAGGCAATTATGATACATTCTTTTTCCAAGGACCTTAAACTTCTTTGTTCAGAATTCTTAAAAGATTTTTGTTTGGAAAATCAAAGTAAGTATATTGTTCATAGAGGTAAAGATGATGTAAATTATCCAGGAGAATTATTTTTGTCAGCCTTATTAGTAGTAATAATAATAATATCAATAGTAAAAATAATAACAATGATATCTGTCAAAGAGAATTGCTTCAAACAATGTATGACAAGGTACTTTGCTCTAGCAATTCATATTCAATAAATCATATACATATTTACATTGCTTTGAACATACAATTACTGATTACATACTTTGATACTTTCACACACTCATGGAAATATATTTAGTATTTTAAATGTGGGACAGTATTTACTATGTAAACCTATATTATATTATACATTACACTATGCAATACTTTTGTATAGTAATAATGTAATTATATGACTATTATATTTATTAAAATTTTTTGATATTTTATAGTCATGGCTGACCCAAAGAAAGGAGTGTATGTAGTACACAATGAGACCAAAGATTTATGAAGCCAGGCCAGAAAGCCCATGAGCAGATCTGTAATGTAGATAACATACGTAAAATAAGACCAATACTGCTAACATTCTGTGCAAAAGGTGAACATTTTAAAAACATTTATTGTCAGGATACATGGTAAATGCTGTATATTATTATTCTTGCATTTTAATTTTCATCTTTTCATATTCACTTTCATATATTCTATTAAAATGATTCAAGCAGTTATCATATAAATATTTTTTCAAATGTAAAAAGTAATTAACAACAGGGTATAGTTGATAAATTGCAGCGAACTGAAGGGCAGACTGATTCAAGGCTTACTCCCTAATGCAGTTTCAACTGTAAATGTGTTATCTCAGTCAAAGTGATTCTTCAATAAGAATGTCCTTAGAAAACCTTGCTACAGAATGGAAAAGGCCAGAAACCTTTGGAAGCAGGCTTTGAAACAGGAATCTTAATTATCTAAATTCATTGACATATTTAACACAAGGAAAATGAGATTCAATATCTTAAATTTATTAGTGTTATGAATACATTATTTAAATTTTTAAGGTGTCAACTTTGGACAAAATGGAAAAATGCAGTGGAGTATTGGAAAAATGCGGAGAAAATTATGGTTGTGTATAGAGAGAAGGATGGGGTATATTGTGCAAACAAATTGTGCATCTGATCAGGAGCAGTGTAGATGAAGATTTCACAAAAACTTAACTGTAAAAACACTTGTTTGCAACTATTGTGAAATAAATTTACTTGGTAAAAAAATAAATAGTTTTAACTCTTCTTCCTTAGTTTTCACTGTTGAATGTTGAGATTAAATATATTATTGTAATAATGAAATGGAGACAAATAATATTTAAGATATACTCTGATTTCAATTTTTTAAAATTTCCTTCCATTAATTCTATATTATATCAATCATTAACAATCTTTGTAAGAATGTAGTTTATTCCTCTAAAGCTTTTTAATTATATTTGCATTTTAAAATGAAGTAAAACATTAAACTTCTCATATTTCAACATTATGAGTTTCAGTCGAAAACTATCAAAATAATCGATCCAAATGATAATTATTTCAATGTTTCAAAACATTCATTTGATTAAAATTAACATTATAATGAGAGAAGTTCCTGATGGCAATTTCCTCGAATTGCGTGTTTGAATGTAGCGCCGATGTCTAGCTTCATGTACATTTTCAAAGTTGGCAGGGCCGAATGGCCGCCATATTGAAAACTCTTGGGACCAAAGCAAGCTGAAATCCCGTATACTGTTCATTACATTGTTGTGCAATTTCTCGAAAGCTAATTTAGAGAAAAATTTATTCATAAATCTGACCATTGAGCATTGTGATACTAGTAAAAATATTAGTTTGGGCTGCATTAAACCAATGTCTATCAAATTCCTGGAAGAAAATAATATAATAACAATATTAAAAAAATCAACTGCTTTCTGTACATTCTAAAGGCAAATAAATAAAGGTTAAAAAGTTTATTTTTCCAAGTACATTTAAAATTCATTAGGAAACTATCTCTTGCTAATGAATCTAGAGGATTCTTAGTCTTTGCGGACGATTTTAATACAGCAATTTACGAAATAATTGTTTTCAACATATGAAAATGCGAAAATAAAAAATGTAGTTTATGTTCACATTCAAGAGCCCTCGAATTGCCCTAAATCATCGTCATTATAAATCTCGATCAAAATAGTTTTATCTGAAAGAGCAGTGTTTATAATTGCATGTTAAGAGATGATATTGCACCAGTTGCGAATTTTGCACACTTACACCAGTAGACGCTCGGCATAAATCGTCAGAGGGGGTTTTTAAAAAAGATATATTTTACTAGTAAATAAATAAAACATGCTACTGAAAGAATTAAAGTATGAATTTAACGACAAAATTCATAAATACAATTGCTTTTACGAGTATGTTGAACCGTTTACAGTGTGGCCAGATGGTGTAAAGAGCATCTTCCCCAAATATACAACTATTTCTCATATTGTCAGTTAAAAAAGAGCAAAAAATCAGGGAGGGATATTGTACAGAAATAAAACGTTTTATTACGTAATGCTTCGGAGGATTTTTCAAAATTTTCAGATCGGGTTTGGGTATCAATTGGTATAACTATAGTGTCTCTGATCGGGAGGCACTAGGGTTCGGGTCCCCGACGATTGAAGGATTTTCGACACTAGCGACACAGCTACGTCGAATTCAGCTGTAGTCTGGAGGAGAATTCTTGCGGCAGTTTGCTCTGATCGGTGGTTTTCCGTGATTTCTCTGATCAATACCAGGCAAATGCCGGAACAGAATACTAAGAAAAGGGGCACGGATTGCGCGTGATCTTTCTTCCTCTTCTTTGTCCTCTCCTCACCCCTTACTTACAGGCACTAGATTATCTTATTTGCCGAGAAACCGGTCGGCAGCTTGACTTGTCCCGGCTGGGGCGGCCCACCGCTGGAGGGAGACACCTGTTCGGGGAAAACCCTGCCAGCCGACGCACAGTGTGTAATTTTGGCCATCTACGGGGCAGAAAGTCAAATTTTCAACTTGACCAGAACGTGTAATTTGTTATTTATTTCAGTAGAAGGATGTTCAGACCACATGGGAACGGTATAGATTTCACTAGAAATTCTCCGAGGTACAGGAAATGCTTATCTGAACATGTATCAACTCGTCCGTGGCGGCACCGCTTGGATTCAATCATTTCAGTGCAGCGTTTTCGCTTGTCCTGTGAGTGTGTCTGATGATATTCAAAGTCCCAGCTATTTCAAAAATTCAATCTGTATAGTTTTTTTCTTTCCATTGGTACCTTTGGTTTTTGAAATCCATTTTCCAACAACTTGTAGGGACCTCTTGAAAAGTACGTACTCTTAATCTTACAGGAAACACAATTCCAAAAATTTATCGAGGGTTTTAGTTTAGAGAACCCTGGAGAACCACTTTGGGACCAAATTGGTATTCAAGCAGGTACTTTTGGGAAGCCAAACATTGAAAAAAATGTTGCGAATTGTTGCGAATGTATTAATTTTTCCATTATTTACAGAATGTTGCATTCGTTTTTCCGGAGGGCACTCTTCGAAATATGGGTTACAAAACATAAAAATGGAAAGACAGATGCTTTATTCGCACATACTTTGCAAGAAATGAAAA
Organism: Acheta domesticus; assembly: GCA_031308135.1. NCBI lineage: Eukaryota > Metazoa > Arthropoda > Insecta > Orthoptera > Gryllidae > Acheta > Acheta domesticus. The sequence goes on along the minus strand of JAHLJT010004567.1, from coordinate 198,535,947 downwards.
ATGCAACAAATTCGGAGAGTGCTTTACAGTGTGTAAAAACACAAAGTAAAGAAATTTTGCCAAACACTTAGTATTATGTAGGAGAAAATAGGGAGGCATAAAGGACGTTTTATTCGTTTCAATTCTTCTTGTCTCGATGAGGAAATAATATTTGAAAATATTTCCGACAATGCCCACATTTCCAGAATTAGCAGAAACTTCCCGTACTGTCATTGGCCGGCCATTTTGATGATTGTGCTCCGAGAACTAAGAGGCAGAAAGTTAAACACCACCTACATTCAAGCAGCGAAGTGCTAAGAATGGCCGTAGGCATGTAGTTCAGGAAAGAAAGGAAAAGAGATTCGGCAGCAATAGTAACAATTATCCACTGCATCACCAAATCGAGAAACTGTTATTAAGAAGGCTCGATGGTTCTTGTTTCAGAAATCAGAGCTATAACCGAACAGGCGCTGACGTGAATGGTGCATGTCTATATGTCTAGTCGCCAGTATCAACTTCTACGTCAGCAAGCAAAAATATTAAATTGTAAATTTTGCCCACATTATAAAGTGAAAGAATCCAAAACGCTATACACAAGCTGCTGTGATTACACAAATCTCAGCAGAAATACCTGTGCAGTCACTTATTGACCAAACAATTCATCGATTACGTCAAACCCGAGAGGTGTTTGAGAAATTGCGATTGACAAAAAATGTAATATTAGCATTATCATGAAATGGGACTGTGATGGTATGGGACAGAATCGATACAAAAAGAGGTTTCCTCAGCAACATTTCAGTGACGAAAGTTTTTTTTTTTTTGGTATTTCTGTTCCTTTGGATATGCACTGCGATTCGGACAATTCAAAATACGTTATTTGGAAAAATCCTTTCCCTCTTCCACTAAATTCTGCAGATTAATAAAATTTGTGTTTTCAAAAGACCTCCAGAATCGATACTATTACGTAATATGCTGAACAGATTTCTTATTACGTCTGATCCATGTACAGCTAGTTTACGGGTTCCTCCAAAACACAGAAAGAATAATATTAAAGAATAGGTTTTGATTTTCTACAAATTGATCAATCACCAGCAGACACAAGAGATTCTTCTGATACCATCAGTGATTCTGAATAAGTTCATTATTTTCATGTGTACGGTTCGTGTTTCAGCACATGTTTCTTGTATGCTTGTCTCGTATTTTCGTATATATTGTCTAATGTATGATTTTATGATTTCATTTTTTATGGTAAAAATTGCAATACTGTGTCAAATTTATGTATATATATATATATATATATATATATATATATATACATATATATATATACACATACATTATTTCTCTATTGTTTGTTCTGTAAAATCAACGTACAATTTTATTCTATTTTAACGTATTTCAAATACTTAAAATGTTGTTCTAGCTAGTTGTATTGTATAAAATTTGTAATATTTTAGCCTTTTGAATAATTTAGGAAATTATAAACTGATTTAATCGTGTTCAATTCTTTAATTTTTGCTATTAGACTTTCTGCCCCGTAGATGGCCAAAATTACACACTGTGCGACGGGTAGGTTGGCGGCGGCACTCGCCATCCAGCGGGAGCAGTCTATCGCCACCTCCCGCGATAAAAGCATGTACAACACTTTCGGGAGTTGTGACCTTTCCAGTGACGTGCCCAGACTCATTAATCAATCAATCCATCAAAATGTTCAGTTCAAAACACTCGACATTCCTCACTACCAAACGACGGCAAAATGATATGCATTGAACTGTATTGTTATATTTTCTGCTGTTATTAATTCCTGTTTTGTGATTATTAGTTCATCTAAGTGAAATACTATTTCTTTTTTGCAGATAATTCTGCATGTCCTGACAATGAGGCGTGCATTAACTCAATTTGCACGACTCCCTGTTGGCAAGATTGTCCTGCAGATGTAGGATGCATCGTCACAAATCATCGTGCGGAATGCAAATTTGGATAAATATATTGTATCGCCTTTCAATAAACCTTTAAAACCTTAATTATGAAATTCTGACCATGGTAATAAAGATTTTTATTTGGAATCAATGTAATCACGTTTAATTTTCATTTTCTGTTTTCTTTCATGGTGTAATTACATCAGTAAACCTATATTCATGTAATTAAAATATATCGACGGCACGTACGAATATTTATTAAATTTTATATGTCACATTGCGTTTGGCATCATATTGAGCGACTTTTACATTGTTCTAAATTCTCAAAAACCCATTGCTAGATTTTGTGTGTTTTGAACATATTTAATGCCGTATAAATTCTAAAGATAATAACAATATTAAGGAATACTAATGTTAAAACGTAACTTTTAGAATGTAACAATTTACCAAGTACTGTATGCCCTGCTATTTCATATAATGAATTTTCTCTAAGTTGCGTGCCCCATTGCATTGCTAAGGTTATTGAGCAACGGAGCAATTAGACATTGTCCAACTTGCAAATGAAAACGTTCACCTACATTTATCACATACTTCTCATTCACTGGTAACATTAATTCTCATCAATAAAACATATCTAAGAATACGTTTGTCCAATTCTGTGACAATATTATTACTATTATTATTATTATTATTACTATTATTATTATTATTATTAACCAGTACTACCCAAACAAGTCTCAATAAAAGGGCGTAGAAAACGTCTTTTCGCTAAGCCGATTCGCTGCACAAGGACATGGCAGCCGATTGTTTTAGAGGCCTCTTTCTAGGGACATCGTTTTTAAACCGCATTTAGAAGGGAATCAATAATAAAGGATGAATTTCGAGGTAATACACCAATTCTCTACAGGGGAGTACACCCGTAATAATCCGCAATATTTATAATTTAATTCGTAATGTTAATATGTATTTTTTACTGTATTTGTCGGTATATAAAACGCACTGCTGTATATGACGTATATGACGCACACACCGTTTTAAGAAGAACTTCATTGTTTGATGTCAAATTCTATACTTGATATTTATTATTATGAATGGAATGAGAATTTTCATTTTTATAAGGAATGATTTTTTAATAAAATATACTATTTATGTAGCTAAATCAGTTCCGACAAGTGTGGTAGTTTAGTGTTAGTGGATGTAAGTGTAAGGGTGTGATTAAGCAAGGAGAGAGGATAGGATGAAGGAGAAGAAAACTCGCATGCAGCCCGTGGCGCGTTTGTTAAGGTGCATCTTTGGCATACACCTGGTATTGGAGATACTACAGGCAAGTATAGCCGGCTGCTAGAATTCTCTTTCAGGCTGCGGGTGAATTCTACATAGCCGTGTAGCTGGTGTCGAAAACAAGGCGCAGTCGAAATTCGATTCCTAGAACCTCCCGGCGAGAGTCGCTGCAGATACAGCGCAGATAACGCCAGTTCTGAATTAAACTAAGCGTTTTTTTGAAGGTACTCCGTCGACATCCCCTTGAACTGGTTAGAGCAAATAATAGAAACCACCAATCAACAGCCAGCCTCAAATATTTGGAATTTGGTTTTATCCGTGTAATTGGCACGGCAAATTTGGAATATTTGGACGAAGACGTGTATAATGAACAAAAATGCAGCAAATGCAATATCTAAATCTGTTTTTCTTATGTATTAATAATGTATATATTCTACTAATGCCACATACGTTATGTGGTATTAGTAGAATGACGTTATGTGGTATTAGTAGAATATATACATTATTAATAAATTACTTGTTATTAGTTTATTATCACGTGAAGTTATTAAATTATATACAAGATATCATGCGATATAGTACATAACTGGTTTAAAATGACCAGAGCAAATGAAACTTCATCTTTCTGTTATTGTAATCCCCTGACCTTCCAGAAAAATGTTTATGAACAATCATATGTTTTCTTCGAAATAAATTTGAATATCGTGTAACAGTGAGAGAGTCCAGGAGTCGCCTGACGCCTTATAATGGCGTAAAACCTCTCGCGTGTAGGGTAAATTCATCACTTTCGCTGTTAAAAGGCAGGGACCTCGCGTGTAGGCGCCGCTGGCGGCAACTTAACGTTCACCCTTCGAAATGCGGCTTCGCGCAAAACGACTTCCACAAGTCTGGGATGCACCACCTCGACTCTGACTGATGGTGGTAGCGGGGCTAGTGTGGCGGAAGTGGCTCTCCTGCTTGCTGAGGAGTTCGGGGTGATGTGTCGCAGGCGATTGCGACGGGCAGCGGGAATGGCGGAGGTGGTTTGAGATGATGGTGGCAAAGAAGAAGTGAAGTTGTGGTGGCGACGGTGGCAGTGGTCACGTGGTGGTGGTGGTGGCAGTGGTAGTGGCGGGGGTGGCGGCGGTGGTGGTGATAGCCACGGGGACGGCGGCGGGGGTGGGGGTGTGGCGGGGGTGACGGGGGTGGGGGCGTTGGTGATGGCGGCAGCGAAGGCGGCGAGGGCGGGGGTGAAGGGGTTGACAGGGGGCCGGGAGTGGGGGTGGGGGTGGCAGCGAGGGTGGCGGGGGCGGCTGGGGCGGCTAGAGCAGCAAGGTTGGCGGGGGTGGAGGCGGCGGGGGTGGAGGCGGCGGGGGTGGAGGCGGCGGGGGCGGAGGCGGCGGGGTGGAGGGCGGCGGGGGTGAGGCGGCGGGGGGCGGAGGCGGGCGGGGGTGGAGGCGGCGGGGGCGGCGGCGGCGGCGGGGGCGGCGGCGGCGGCGGGGGCGGCGGCAGCGAGCGTCTTGGCTCGCAGGTCACGCGAGCCCCGTAAAGGCCCCGGAATTTCTCGCTAAACTTATTGTTTTCCATAACGCACGGAGGCGACCGGCCGCGTCGGTAACGGGGGTGCGGCGCGGGGCGGCGATGCGGCTGTTCGTATGCAACGGACGGGGCTAGCCCACTCGTCATTGCCCCGCACGCCCGCACAGCCACCCACGACCCGTCCACGTGCGCCGCTGCACTCTCCGACAGCGTCATTTGCCTTCATCACGCTCTTTCTCCGCTCCCGTACGCAGCTGCATTAACAGCGCTGGAAACGTTACAATTTCCTTTTCCTTTCACTTAATATCCTCGAACACTTAGCAGGTAAACCTGTAGAACTGAAAGTACAATGATAAAAAATAATTATATGAGTCATTGATTGTTTCAGCAGATATGAACGTATATCAGTAAAAGGTATGTATTCTAGCTTTTAGGCCTTCAAAGATCATCACAAAGCAAAAATAGCTTGAAGTCAATGTGAAAATGAAAGAAATGGGAGTGGTAGCTTAGCTCTGTAGAGTGCGCTATTGCTTAATTTACATACTTTTGTGATTTGCTGGCTCTTTCCATAACGCCATTAAATTGAGGAATAAATTACATTGAGAAAGAAAACCTGTGGCTTTAATACTGATGATGACGGCCAGATTCGAAATTTAACTTGAATTAGTGAGAGCCTCGCGAGCACATCGAACAAAAGGGAGAGTTGCACAAAAAGAAAATTTCTATCTATTCACTATACGGAAAAACCGAAACCCCCAAAATATTGATTCACGTCGTACAGAATTAAGTTTCGTGGACTAACGAAATATGGAAGGTTGACAAATTCTGAAAGAAAACATTCATCATTTACTGCAAACACCGAGTTTCAACAAGTTGTCTGAAAATGTGATTGAAATGTTTTATATGTACCAAGATGTGTACACCGCTGTGGTAGGAAATTGCGGCTAAGAAAAAAAACCCTGATGTACAGACGTAGCGCACCACTTATAATTATATCACCATTTTTGTGTAAAAGGACATCGAATCGGACGACTGCGTTTATGTACTAACACTTACAAATCATAGCATTTAAATATAGCGAAGAAAAGTCGCTATTTTCGCTTGCCTAAAAGAATTATCACACTCGTATGTTTTCTTGAAGGCGAAATATCGAATGCTTTTAATAGATCGATAAGAACTTACATGTAAGAACACACATAATGACAAATAATCGTTCATTGTGTTAATTTTAATATATAATTAAAATATGACGTTTGTTCCAAGAAATCGGTTAATATACCATTCATTTAGAGTTGAAATCACAAAAAATTAGTTGCATATAAAGATCAACTTCTATCGAAACGAAACTTTTAGTGTTGCAAATATGAAGAGTTTTGAAATGTTCTAAATATCAGAAGTTTTAATAAAATATGTAATATACCATACTAATAAATGCACTTTTTCTATTTGATCAATAAAAATATTTTAAAAAATTCTGCAACTTTTCAGAATAGTTTTAAGATGCTATATATCTTCATCTAAAAGAACGCCCAAAAATTAAAAGGTCTTATGACCTTGAGAACAGCATATCTATATCTTACTCCTGACGTATCTACCAAGGTTCTGCTCAAAAGCTTCTAATCTGACGAAGTTACGCACATATCCATCCATCAATAACATCCCGATTTCGGGTGAAAAATTGAGTGTATTGTGATATACACATTTATTTAGGCAAGAAATTATTACAAAAAAAGATGCAAGATTAGGTTTTTACAGGCAAAGAGTAGACGATCGCGTTTGGTTGCTAGGGAGCCGATAAACATGAGGCGAGGTTCATCTTACAATCACAGGGGCGTTGAAACCAGTGGAGGTGTACATGCCGGGACCGTTTGTCGATTATAATTAAAAATGAACCGGATATGAGAGGGGCTTTGGAAAAAGAATTGAAAGTCTGTTACTTGGGAAGTAGAAAGTTTGACTCGCCCATTCTGTTACGAGACAGCAAACCTAACAGGTCAGTGCTAGAGATTATTGCGTGTGAGGTCGGGAATTTCTAAGGAGTTTGGACTTTAAACTTTGTTCGTGAAAGATAATAGGACTGTGGAGTATTATAACTGGTACGATCGGATGTTTTAATTTCATAAAGGTTAATAAGAAGTGTTAAATTTTCATGAGTCAGGACGGAACAATAATAGAGCTGTGATAATAAGGTTCTTGTCACAAAACTGTAAAATTAAGCAGGGAACAAATCGTAGATAGGTTAGCGGAGTTCGAATCATTAAGTTCGCGGTTAGGTGCACACCTGATGCACGAGATAGGAGTGTTCGCGACTGGTTAGGAGTGTATCGGCGATAGGTAACGAAGATCGTGGTAGAAGAGAGAAGAGTGGACATCTCGACGCCTCGGGAATTCGTCGTCCGTAGATCTTCGTGGCGCCGGCTGAGAAAAGAGCTCTGGTATTGTGAAAAACTGATCAGACATTTTCTAAAGGGTCATGACCGAACTGAACATTTATTAAAATGGCAATAGTTGCATTAGTAATGAGGAATTGCAATCACTCTTGATTTAAAACGTTTAAATTGAATAAACCACTTTGTTAATGTTGAACGAACACAAGATCTTATGTTATTATGCGATTCTGCGTAATTAGTAGCAAGCAATCAGTAGCCAAATAGAAAAAAAACTTTCAGACGTTTCTCGTCCCGCGTATGGCGGGCGGATCGGGTTGCCCAGGCAGTAATGGTAAGGCAAATGGTAGGTATTGGCAATCAAATTTTAAGATTAGACATTCAGTCAAAGAGATGTGTTACAGTATCCCCCTCTGCATTACCAATCTTAACCCTAGAAAGCCTGAGTGTAAGTTCAACGGACTCACTGCCCTTTTCCAAGCTTATAAAATTATTAGAAATTGATTTTTGTCCCTAGCGCTCAGGTATTCTTTGAAATATACCTTCTAATTGTTACACCAAAATTCTCAATTTTTTTGTATTGTTTATTCACATTTTGCGACAAGCATATTTTTAGGTCACAGAATTCTGAGCTGATTCTCCTCGATTCCTTTTTTGTAGTTTCGTATTTTTCCTCGTTACAGATGACTTTTGAAATTGTTACGTTTTCTGAAAATAATTTCAGGTTATTGTAGTGGTTTGTCAGATGTCCCTTCGCTTTGTTTCTACGTTGCTAGTGAGACTTTTGTAGCTAGTGTCAGTTTTTCTGCTTGTTGGCTAGTGAGACAGATATACATCTGTTTGTACTTACGTACTTTTCATACGATTGAACAGACCATTTTGCGGTTACCCAGTGTTGCTTCAGTGCGTGATTATTGTACAATAGGTTTTGTGCAGTCTTGTATTGCGAATCGTAAATATTTTCAAAATTGATTCATGAGATTTTATATCTCTTCACAAATCAAATACATTCATTTGTGTAGTTATCAAGAATGCCGGGCTCAGAATTAGACTGAATAATGCGGAATACAGACGTGCCTCGATTTAGATGATGAAAATGTATCTGATGCATTATTTTTTGGGAAGCATATATAGCAATTACAACTCTAAAATATTGTAATTTAGTAAGAAAATAATATTAGTGTCATATATAAGCTATAGCGATACCGTTGAGTGTGAAGTCACTGTCATTACAATATGTGCAAAACAAATGTATGTTCAGAACAATCTCCATGCCAAGAGAAAATTTTCAGTGTAAACATGAATTAATTGTGGTCCAAAATGATACTAAATAGTATAAAAGAATGTTTTTCATTGTTGGCTGTTTTTAACAATCAAAATCAAATAGAGCACTATCGTTTATCCCCATGCGTTCGACGGACTCACCTCAGGCGTATTCGTTGAAAAACGCTTCGGCTTTCTAGGGTTAATGGTGTTTGGAAAAGCACTAAAGAACTTAATTCTGACGTGTGTGTGAAGTTACAGTTCGGAAGAAAGTTAAACTGGGATTTTACGACAGAAAGTCGATATCGTATTGTTGAGGTGGTTTCATTGGTTCTACTACTTTTCCTCTATATTCCTTAGTATAAAGAGAAAAAGTTCGTTATCACAATAACTGATATTTACGAGGTAAATGACTTCCTATTCTCACCCCATTTTTTAGGTCGCCCCAAACCACATCCCCAATTCAACTCCGCGCCCTCGCTATCATGTTACCTCTCCCTTGCTACGTCAGGTCTTTCCTTGTATTACTCAGCGTCGAAAAGTCCATTCTCCGTACGTTCCTCCGCTGTTTTTTTCTCTTTCCTTCCCTCTCCTTCCCTCACCCTACTTCCTTCTACCTCTCCCTTTTCTATCTCACTCCTGTCTCCTTAATTTCCCCTCTTCTCGCTTTAGCTTCTTTCCTATCTCTACCCCCTCTTCCTTCGTCCTTATCTCTACCCCTCTTCCTCCTCTTCAGTTTTTCTGCCTCCCCCTCTTCCCACTTTCCTCTACCTTTCTCACAACTTCTGCCCTCTTTCTTGCTCCTCTCTTTCTTTCCCAGTCTCGCCTCGCCGCCGTCGCGCTTACGCTACTACTTCCCACGTCTGGCGACGTAAGAGGTTAATTACACGGGAGCCGGCCACGCTCTCTACTGGAAATTCCATCTCGTATCGGCGCCTGTGGTATACGCCTATTCGCTCGCGCCGCTGTCTCCCCTATGCGTCCCCGTCGCGTTACTCCTAAGCGTTACTCCCATGGGTCCTCCCTGCGTTACTCCTATGGGTCCTCCCTGCGTTACTCCTATGCGTCCCCCTTGCGTTACTCCTAAGCACTACTCCCAAGCGCCCCCTTGCGTTAGTCCTAAGCGTTACTCCTATGGGTCCTCCCTGCGTTACTCCTATGTGTCCCCCTTGCGTTACTCCTAAGCACTACTCCAAGCGCCCCCTTGCGTTAGTCCTAAGCGTTACTCCTATGGGTCCCTCCCTGTGTTACTCCTATGCGTCCCCTTGCGTTACTCCTAAGCACTACTCCAAGCGCCCCCTTGCGTTAGTCCTAAAGCGTTACTCCTATGGGTCCTCCCTGTGTTACTCCTATGCGTCACCCTTGCGTTACTCCTATGCACTACTCCAAGCGCCCCCTTGCGTTAGTCCTAAGCGTTACTCCTATGGGTCCTCCCTGCGTTACTCCTATGCGTCCCCCTTGCGTTACTCCTAAGCACTACTCCAAGCGCCCCCTTGCGTTAGTCCTAAGCGTTACTCCTATGGGTCCTCCCTGCGTTACTCCTATGCGTCCCCTTTGCGTTACTCCTAAGCACTACTCCAAGCGCCTCCTTGCGTTAGTCCTAAGCGTTACTCCTATGGTCCTCCCCGTGTTACTCCTATGCGTCCCCCTTGCGTTACTCCTAAGCACTACTCCAAGCGCCCCCTTGCGTTAGTCCTACGCATTACTCCTATGCGTCCCCCTTGCGTTACTCCTAAGCACTACTCCAAGCGCCCCCTTGCGTTAGTCCTTTGCATCACTCCTACGCGTCTCCCTCGCGTTTCTCCTATGCGCTCGCTCGTCCGCTGTCCTCCACTGTCCCCGCATTGAAACGCTCAGAGACAATACAGAACTCTGACGTCGACTACTTTGGAATGAATTGGACCTTGGATGTCGACTAAATTCGATGATGAGATTAGCTGCTGGCGGGCTCAGAAACACTGACCATGGAACGTTTGAGAGTCGAGTTAGCAACGTTGGATTCTGTTTTCCATAAAATCATGTCGTTTTCACAACTTTTTCATTTTAGCACTTGTTTATAAAGTTCACATTTCCTTTCTAATAAATTTGCATTTAAATTCCATTCACTGATATAGTGCTTTCAACCTTTTTTTCATAATAATTTACTCCCATCATTCACTGTTTGTTGCGTACGACCACTTCTTGTGCATGTAGGGAAGAGATTCTGGAATTCAAGAAAACGTGGTACAATATATTTCTCTCTCGTATGAAACACCTACAGTTTTTACTGTTCTTTGACGAAACATACGAGTAAATCTAAACGCATTAGCTAGTAAAAAAATTAATCTCAATGAAATTGTTTGTATTTATGTTGGAAAATCGAGCAGTCACCGAGTACAATGTCTTATATGGTTTAAAAACTATCAACTTAAAATGGTAGAGTAAATTTAAGAGAAAAAAATTGAAAATCAATATAGTATCCCGTTTATGCTAATTATATACTCTTTGATTTGTGAAACATGTTTAGACAAACCAACACAAATAATAATTTTATTGAAAGAAATTACCTGTGTTAGAGCGTAACAAAAAAAAGTCACAACGGCTGGGTTGGCTCAATATATTCAATCCAAGCGAATGTCGGAGCAGTACCCCAAGAAATGGGCCTTGCTTCTTGTGAGATTCTTCCTTCCTTTTATTTGCCCTATTATCATCTCACACACGCACGCACATGCACACGCACGCACACACACACACTCACACACACCTACATGCACTATATTGCTAGACATGTCGAGAGCTTAGAGATTGTTTAGGTAGGGGCGCTGCTCCGTTGATGGAAGATACCTGCTTGGCGAAACCACCTCCTTGCGATAATCTGCTTGGGGAAAACAGCCTGGACATGGACTTGAGGAAAACACTGGTCTCCCGACAAGTGTGATAGAGTAGTGCATGATAGTGTGTGTCAGAGAGGGATGAGAATAGAGCCAGGAAGAGGAAGGAAAGATTGCGCGCGGTCCGTGACCCGTTTGTTAGTGGGAACTGCTACTTGCATTCACCTGGTGTTGATCGGATAAACCACGGGAAACTACTGATCAGCGAGTCGTGCGCTGAAATTCTTCTCCAGACAGCGGCTGAATTGGCCCTAGCTATCTAGCAAGAGTCAAAAAACCAGCCACCGTCGGGACTGGACCCCTAGGACCTCCCCGGCCAGAGGTACTGCAGTGACATTAGTTGATGACCTGAGTCACCTTTGCCGGTATGCATTTTGAATTATGTTCTAAAATTCTCTGCCTCTTCTTATCAGTTTAGTCTGCTGGAAGTGAGGGGGAGTCACAAGCCCCCCCTTGTGACTCCCCCTGACTGGTCTTAATCGTGAAGACCTCGCCCTACACTCAAAACACGATCCAGATTGCATGATTTGCACAGGTGACAATCAGACACTAGCGATTGGTGTGGTCTCAAATGGTAATTGGATCGTACTTAAAAGTTGTTCGATCCCTGCTGGCGGTCGGGAGGAAATGGTAGAACTTGTCCATAGATTCTTGTAAATAAAATGTATTGAGTTTGAGCCTATGACTATTTTAACTACGATGGCACTCAGCTTGCGAGGTCTTGCGTGACTGCAGGACCATGCGCGATACACTCAGGTCTGTTGCAACCCCAATTCCGATAGATTTGTTGCGTTTTTTTAAATTATTTTTTCAGTCGCTTTTTAACTATTGGGTCGTGTAACGACCACTGCAATTGCTTTTACATTAGGGTACCTGTGAGGGAACACGACACGTAAGGACAACAGGAACACTCACACACATCCATGCTCGAGGCCGGATTCGAAACCGCGACCCCTCGAGAAGAGGTAGCTATCGCCCTACAGCAGTGCTGTCAAGGTCGATGCCACGAGCGGGACTCCGTGGCACAAGTGCCACGACGAAATCGCCCCTCCATGCAGTTCATTTATCCCGCCACCAGAGACAACGCCATCCCTATTGTCGCACGGCGGGGTTACTAATAGTTTCCTTTCGCAACTCTAGTTGCGCAGAGAAGCTCATGGCATGCTACGGTGATACGACGCCTGCCACTTCCACCAGTAGAAGACCTTGACAACCACTGCCCTTCAGCATTAGCAACATTGACTTTCCAGGTCGGCGTCTGTTGCACTTCCCAGTTCCAAAAATTGACAAATTTTTGAAGGGAATAAAGGTATTCCGCTGATTTTAAGAAAATGCTGGCGACAATAAGAAATTTGATTTGTCCTCTTCCAACACCAAATAACATCCGTACTGTGTTCCAAGAAAAAATATAAAAATACACACACCGATTAATAAATTATTAAGTATTTGAAATGAGTGGAAAACCATGACACCATGAAAACCGCGTGTTATGTATTTCCAAAGCCTTGAATCGCACAAGAGTCCTAATGTGTGTAATATTCTATTCAGTTTATGAAGTCCTCATTATATACCAATTTAGTATCTCTATTTTCTCCCCTTTTAACCGTCAGTAGTAGACATTGATATTGTCGATGCTTTGTAATGCATAAATGCAAGGTGAGTGTATTAGAAGGAACAGACCAGAGAGCGAAAACAAAATTGGCCTCTGATTAAAGATAAAGATGAATATTATCGTTCATGCCACACAACGTAGACACGCAAATTGATCTCTTGTTACCGAGGGAGACTTATAAAGCTAGGAGATATCATCTCTAGATCAATGAACGATATACAAAACGAACTGTTGTAACGGGCAATTGCTTCTGATATCTGTAACATTGGATTCGAGGAATAGCTTTCAACAAAAACAATTTTATGTGATGCACCTCTAAATGCATCTAAAATCGAATGCGGTTTTATGTTCAAACCTTAAGATCTTCCGTAGAAGAAAGCAGGGAAAATTGAATATTGAAAACCTTTAGTCAATATTACTGATAAATTATTTAATAACATTTATAATAACAAAAACCATAATTGAAAATATTGTAACGGTATTAACGTGCGTTGGCATACGATTAGTTTGTTTAAAATAAACACAACCAGGTTGCTTTCAATCACCGCAATATTCCTTTTAAATAAATGGATTTCTTACCGTAATCCAATGCCAAAATTGACAAAACTACCTACAAATTCAAATATTTTCCCTTTTTCAGCCTGATACATGCAATAGAAGCTGAGGAAAAAATAATAAAACGTGAAAAACACGTTTCTCATTGTATCTCTACAACAGATCGTCCTAGGAGGCTGTTTTTTGGAGGGGAAATCTACGGCATTTTTTATTCTCTTTCATGAGTATCGCGATAATCGATTTGTTTTGTGTGTTTTTTTCACCTCCTCATCCGGTTATATTCTTTAATTGCGTCACGAAGAAGAAAAGATTCACGAATCTGCTAGCGTTTGATCAGCTGAACGGTACCTGCTGCCTAGCAGTGGAATAAGCTATTTTTACTTTCTCGCCTTTTTGTCTTTGAATTGAAGAAGTTACGATTCTTTTTTTTCCCCTGTTCGTTTTTCTAGCTGAAAAAGTTAAAATTCCTTTCTTTGAAATCTTTTTAAGGCGTGTTAACGGAAAAGTTGACAACAGCGAGAAGATTCAAAAGCGCCACCCCACGCAGATTAGATTAGTTTGAATTGTTTATGTGAATACCAGTGGTTTCATGTCAGTGGCATTTCGGAGTATGTATTTCGGGAAATTCAGATAAGATCGTGTCGTACGATGTTTAGTTTGATGGGAAGACGAGATAAAACTGCCCAAGGCCGTCGACCTCCCGCCAACAATGTTTCCGCTTTGCGGGTTGCGTCAGAATACGAACGTTTGTTATGATTAATCTGGACCTGTATTTTAAATGTGTCCTATATACAGGCATGTTTGTTCATAAATTTCTTGAAGGAAATGTGAGATTTAATCGCTAATTTTACGGTGCAACGCCAAAAAAGAGACATAATATCTACTTGTACTTAGCTTTGTGCTTAAATAGATAATTAAAATAGACATGAAACAATTTTATTAATTTTATACAGAATCACTTGAAAATTTGAAGATGTTTTCTTGCTCTATTCGTAAATCAAGAATCAAAGTTAAATGCCAAAGAAATTTTGTGGAACGTTTTTGAAATGTCCTTTTTAAGATCAAAGAAATCGTTATTTCTCTGTCTTATTTCTAATTACGGGGGTTTTAATTCCTAAAACATAAAGTTAAAAAATTCATAATTTCTTCCTGAGGCACCCAAGCTTTGCGTACGGAACCCGGCCTTTGAACTCTCCATCAAAATCGGAGACAAAGCTGGAGGGTGCTACTTGCGGTCCGCGAATCCACGCAGCTGGCACGCACGTTGTAAGTGTCGTTGGCAGCAGTTCGCATTTTAGTGGCGGAAGTGGCGACACTAGGAGGCTCTAGTGTCGCCAGGTACAGCTGCAAGTTAGGCTCGCGAACTTCTGCGCATACAGATTGGATAATTTGTGAGAAATACGAAAAATATATTTTTAAATGTTGAATTATTCATAATAGATACATATAAGAAACCGCCGAAGAACGCAATAATATCGGCGCTATCTTTTGTAACAGACGCGCCTGCCTGCGTTCCGCGAATCCATGCACGTTTGAAGTATCGTTGGCAGCAGTTCGCAGTTGAGTTCCTGTAAGGTGCTACAGGAGAGCACGCCACTGTAATGGTCTCCTCCACGTTATGTGGGAGTTAAAAGGCCATCCACATACGGGACATGATTCATATGACCCATGCATAAACAAATTTCTTTGGTGCCTCGCCATAACCCCTCTGGTTCCTCCTCATCACAGTTTACGCAGAAAAGGGTTGGTATGTTTTGGTAAACACATGAGAGTAAAATACGCAGTAGTGGATTAACCAATAGGCAGGACTGGGCAATTACCTCGGCCCCCAACGAACAGGAGCCCCTATGACACGAAACAAATATTTTTAATACTTAAAACGAGTCAGAAGCTTTATTTTCGTAACCATGTATTATTTTCGACACATTTTGAGCTTACAAATACTATTATCAATTTCAATGAACAGCTCCATGGTTGTATTCGTGATCGCATTTATTTTATTTTATAAACAAGAATTCTCTTGTACCAAACTAACGAGTAATTCGCCGAAAGCCATTATTTTATTCGCCACGTCAAGTTAAAGTCAGAAGAAAAATGGCACAAATTCTTACTTTGAATTCACTATTCGCATCACAACCATTCGCAAACTAGTTCGGTACATAACAGTAATGAAATGACATAACCACAAACTACCTGAACACCTGAAATCCACCATGATTGTTTCTTTCATGCTGCTCTCTGATGGGTCTTCGGTAGAATTCCAACGTAAACTTAACGTAAAAGCTTGATGCTTGCGATCTCTTCAACTTTACGGATTTACGTCTACGGTCACGTCAAGGAAATGTGAATGATCTCGCTTTATTACTCATTTCTAGGTTTTGTGGCTAAGTTATGTTTACGTTTAACCCTTAACTGGTTACGTGCTGTCTCAGACCGCTGAGAATATGTAAACGCGTAGCCCTCCTTTCTGGTCCGGCTCAATATGTTTTTCTTTACAATACCTTCCTATCTCTTTCTAAACTACTCTCACACGCGGGGCAGTGGATCCAGTGACATCCGTTCGTCTTTGAGGCGCAGTTGAAATTCTGGAACGGTCTCACAGACCTCACGTCACCAGTAGTGGAATTTTGTTTCCCACAGTGAATGTGCATTGCAATTTTTTTATTAATGGATAATTTTCGTGTAATAATGCATTAAGGTATTTAAATGCAGGTTTCTCAATGTAGTGAGTAATATCTCAAACCTTTCTGCGAGTTCTTAAGATAATTAATAGTGAAGAAACAGTATGGAACAAATTATAGTCAGAACTTTATTCGCCAAGTAATAAATAATTATATTATTTTCATTTTGCACATTAACAACAAATCCTTTTATTTTCTTGTTTATTAAAACACTGTTAACGTGAAAAAAATTGTCAAGCCAATATGAAATGGAACATCTAAAATAATCTGCCTAAAAAACTTTTGGGGTCTCACAGACCGCACGTCATCGGTAAGAGAAGTTTGAAAGCACGTCACCAGTTAACAGGTAAGCTTGCATTGTGCATGAGACCTTAGGCCAGCGGCCGATCAGGTTAGTTGAACTCCACTGCTGTATTTTAGGCACGCACGGAAATGTGATCGTCAGTATATTTCGCGGCAGTGTTGCCAGATGTGCTAGGATCCTGGAATTTTTACCATGATTTGAATGAAGAGATGAAGACATCCTGGTACTTTTAAATACCAGTATTTTAAGTCTACGGTAATTGATAATGTACTATTTAATATTCGTTTTATATTTATTTAATAACTAAACACGAACACCAATATTCCAAATAACTGATATTGTTGACAACACTTCGGTAAAAACATTAAAAGTGACATAGGATGGTGTTTTTCCAGCACATCACATAGGAGAAAAGGATACAACGTCTTAGTCTTCCATTTATGGTTGGAAATTTTTTTCTTTCTTACATGTTTCCATTTAGTCTATTGATATAAAATGACTCGATATCGTGTTAAATTTAATGAACTTTCTGTGTGCGTTAAACCCATAGTAGAGTTATAATATAAACAATTTCAGAATCAACTATCATTGGTACCAGGAATTGTAGTGGAAGTACCAGGGTTTCTGAAGGTGGGATCTGGGATACACATTTAATCATATGACAACGCTGTTACGCGGTCGCGGCAACTCGCGCCTTGCTCGAGAAGCGGCCTTGTGGCGGACGCCATTACGCTCACTTTCATTTACGTTGTAGCAGTGGCGCCTCAACCTGGAGGCGGTGTGCCGAGGAAAAACCGGCCACTGCGTGAAACGGTCGGCGGCGGTCGGGCGATAGGGGATAGCGATAGTGCACATGGGGACTCGTTGCCCGGCTTTATTCAAAGTGTGCTATTGCTGGATTGGGAATTATACCCGGATCCCCATCACATGGATTTACGACAAAAAGTGTAAGGCGAGATACATTATATTGCATTATACGCTACTCTGAAACGCATTACACTGGTAGACTCGTTGCCATCGCGGGTAATCCAGTATTAATGCTCTAGGGAGGCCCTGAAAAACTGGATTTCAGGTCACTAATGAATCTCGTTATGTATGATTATATGTGACCTACGGGGAAACTATAGCTTTTTATATCTACGTGAACGTAGTGTAAAAAGACTTCTGTAATCCTCAAGCCTTTGTCTACAAACAAGACCTTTCTGAATGTTCTATTGCATTTCTGGAGGTTCCCTGTGTCCTGTAGCATGCGTTTTTAGAATGTCAGTGGTCGGCTCGTAACATTTGCAGCAGTTTCGCTGAGAAGTGTTTGACCATCATCCCGGAGCCCCAGCGATTTTCATATTTTGTTTGTACCTCAAGACATTCCTGCCCGGCCCGCATTACGTTTAACACAGTAACACTAAGTGACAGGTGGCTGTCAAAAATTGATATCTATCGAAGGCGGTCGCAGGTGGCAGACTAGTACCACAAAGAAATACAATTTTTTATCCTACGGTAAGACATGTCACAATTGAATCGGTGATTTTAAAAGGGAAATAAATCCACTTTTTTCGTAAAAATAATGGAGAAGTATATTTTCTTTGCAATTCTTTAAGCTCTAGAGCAGTGTAAAATTGAAACTTGTCCAACTTAAAGTATGTGATCTATTGCCAGTTTCTACCGGAAAGTTTTGACACAGCCATAGACTCAAATGAAAATCGATGATGAGTAGATGAAGATATTATTAATATTCAAAGAGTATTTTTCATGTACATGTCCTCTTCAGTCCTGAACTGAGGAGGAAATTCAAAATTAAATATTTTTGTGATAAATGGGTTGCTTTGTGTCAAGTAAGACAAAATTACTCGTATTTTATTTTTTTATAAATTACATTGTTGTTCGAGGTGGTATCATATATGATACCGCAGGAGTTTAGGGTGACAATTTATTAAAACAAATTTTTCACTTATTTTATATTCATTTTCGTCTCATTTTAAGCACAGAAAATTAATATTGACTCTTTTAATGCTAATAATATTTAAAGCAATTGAAAAATTCTTTATGATATTTTAGCACATATTTAATGCTACACAATTTATTGATTTACAAAAAAATACGAAGTAACTGTTACAGTTAACTTCAAAACTAGAACATTTACAATCCTACAAAACTGGAACATATACAATTCTACAAAACTAGAACGTTTACAGTACTACAAAACTAAAACAGATGCTTCTGAATGATAGCTGTAACTATCATTTTTCTCTTCTTATTGTTGAACATTTGTTGAACTAATTGTTGTCCATCGTCAGAATCATCAAACTCAATGCCAGAATATGATAAATCTGAGTAACTAGATCGAAAATGTTTGCCCTCAGACAAAGCTAAATGTGCAAACATTAAACATAACCTCAAAGAAAACGACCGGGTAGGATCCCGAGGTATCACATTTGATACCTCAAGTTTCGAGATCCCTCAATCTTACATTACAAATATTATTAGATGCAGGATTATTGTAAACATTTTAACATAGTATTGCAAAATAGAACTATTTATAAAAACATGTAAATTCCATGAAATAAGTGATAGAATTCAAATAAGAAATGCTTCACATTGAGAAAACGCAAGCGTTTCGTGTATTGCTGCCATCTACTGACATGCAAATGAATTCAAAAAATTAGCGCCGAGAAGCGACAACCTTATAGTATATGATACCATGGTCACAAAACTTTCTGTGGATTAGGATCGCGTAGAAAAAATAAAAGACGACCATATAAGGTATCGTGTATCATATAAGGTACCATATATGGTATCTCAGGAGTGAATAGGATACCCCCTAATACGTCAATTCTTATCATTATGTATTTATTGTATGACCACACCCTTTCATAAGTGCAAAATAAAGAAATAAAAATGCTTTATTAAATATTTCATAATTATTTATGAAGAAAATTAGGGCAAGTTAAAAAACGGCTCTTTACATCCCAGAAATGCAAATTTGAAGTTATAGAGTAACCCAAGCAATCAATAACGACTAGTTCTACAACTTTGGGGTAGAACATAAATGTTTCAGTTCCCAACAGTGAATATTTTTATTTTTTGTTTTATCAAAACTATGGAACAAGGACTTACAACTATTTACCTTTTTAAATAACCAATTAAATTATTGTAGTGTTTAAGTGAAAAAATAGTTAACCATGTGCTGTATCTGCTATTATGAAGTTGTGACGTTGTGCGTGTCCTTGTGCTCACTTTGATTGATGTTGACATAACGAAACATATTTTCTGAATACGCCACAAGGGCAAGGGGTATACTCTTAATTGTTGATATGCAATGCTGAAACAAAGGGTTCCAGTTCAAGAAACATTATTATGTATGTTGTATACATTCTGTGTATTGACGTTAATACAGCGATGGTGTCGACAGAGGTAACCACAATGTAAAATCACGCTCTCGTTTACAGAAGGTAATACGAGCGTCAAAAGAAAATCAGATAATGCCACAGTTTACTGCATCGTATAATAATGTATTTATAAACGGAAGTTTCTCAATGACATCAGCTTGGCTGTGTCGTTAACCGTTATCAGAAAGGAAGTCCTTTTGAATATACTGTACCCTCTATTGCGTATGTGTTCTTGTAAAGAAGTAATTTACATGATGATAACAGGAAGCAAGTCTTTGACGTACTAATGAAATGCATTTTGAAACGCGTGAGCAAACGACTTTCGTGCGAGTCCCGTACGTCGTTTTTTGTACGAATTCTGGAAACTTACAAGTGTAATCTTAGATTCATTTTCAACATGCAAGTCAACAGCCATGTTGATTCTTGTCGCGTCATTGTTCCGATTACTTCACATTGACTCCTTTGCGGTTCGCGTCCGGCGAAGAAACACATTCCGATCAATAGACAGTGAAGATAAGAAGTAGTTCCCATGCACGAGTATTGAAAATAAAACGTTTCCTTTTTTCCTAATCTCACAACCCAAACCACACATCCGAAGTCCTTCGCAACTTCCGCCACGTTTTGACCGTGCCTTCCTCATTTAACAGCTTCGGCGCTAGTGCAGTCCACGCTTCATTACGACCGCTCCAAACACCAGTCGATATTGGACGCAGCGTCCGGCCACAATACGGCTTCCAAATCACTTGTTATCGGCTCCACCCGCTCCCTCTCCCCCCGAGCGCCCAGCCCTTTCGCAGAGCCCCCCTTTCCATCTCACGGCGCGAGGCAGATGGGGACGAAGATCCTTATCTGGCGATGGTCCCCTTCCGCGCGAGCGACCAGGGACCGCCGGGTCCTTTCGCAATGGAATGTTTTTATACTGCTCATCCACACCGGAGGGGAGCGCGCGAACGCGCTCTGTGGAGCGACGCGCGCGTTAAAAACGGACTTTAAAGCCCTTTCAGCGCGGGATTGGCGCGTGAAGTTACGGCGTCCCCGCCGGTGGCGCTCAAAGCGGTTAAATAACGCGGCGCCGAATTAACACCCTGTCACCAACCGCTCGCTTTTCCGGCTCCCGCGTTGGCGAAAAAAAAAATCCGAAAAGCTGTCAAAAATCGCGAAACGATCGGGTTTGCACAAAAAACTAATAGCTGAATGTCTGATCGAACCATTGCAAATATGGTTTTTGCTTATCTTAAGTGAAATATAAAATTTAGATCAGGGTCATAATAGTGCATTATGAAACGATGATGTAATGATGGGTATTAATACACGAGCGTGATATTACGATACGAACGAGGAACGATAAACTTCACACGAGTGTATTAATACCCATAACATCGAGTTTCATACGGTAGTTTTTCTACGACTTATGGTAACTTTTATAAGTCAAACTTTTCCACTGATTCGTTTCGTGGCTGTCGACATGCAAGATTCAGTCAAGGCCACCTAGCGGACACCTCTCTACCCTAATCCCGCAGGTGACTTTGTTTTACCTTGCTTTGTTTTATTACTTTGCGGCAATAATATTCCGAAGTCACCATTTTCGCATTTTCTTACATTTCTGGAAACGTCAATACCACCAGAAAGACCCACCATTCAATAAATATTTTAAACTAAAGAATTAGCTGGTTTTTAAGGACCACACGCAGCAGCAAATAACACAAAATGACTTGTGTTCAGATCTTAACGTCACTGAAATATTCTCTATAACAACTACCGCTGCGCTAATCAAATAATATAAAAGTGAAATTACGATTCAATTTATTTTAAATCATATTTCACGCAAAAATTACTACTAATAAAAGAAATTAAAACTGAGAAGCATAATATAATATTAAATATAATTTTAATACACGCACTCGAACGAAACATTTACTGCAACGATTCTCAATGATTAATGAAGTGGCAATACTAGGTTTGTAAGAGTCTCTCTGATTGGTCAAGAACCTGTATCATAATGAAAACTGTATCGAAATGACTATCATTATGCAACTGGTTGCAGCCATCCAGTGACAGCGTTATACAATGGGAGCAGAAAAAAAAAGATTACAATAAAGTAAGTGTAAAAAAAATCTACAATAGTTTTAACATCAGATTTTCACATTTCCTTGTAAGAACAGTCAAACGTAATGTAAGTAAAAGAACATCATCAACCATCGGAATGTTTAAGACGCGGATTAAACGTCGTGCAACGCGAATAATCATGGTGTTCTGAGGGCGGTCCGAACTTCACGCCCACGCGGTTTAGGGGTAAGTCTAAATAAAGGTAGTATGTATGATCAACTGAGGCACTGCGGATACGAAGGGCGAATTCCACTTCGAATGATCTTTTTTCTAATTTCGCCATACGAATCTATATCTGCGGTGAAGGGCACACCACAAATTATCGAGGC
The DNA here is from genome assembly GCA_031308135.1 of Acheta domesticus. Classification (NCBI taxonomy): domain Eukaryota; kingdom Metazoa; phylum Arthropoda; class Insecta; order Orthoptera; family Gryllidae; genus Acheta; species Acheta domesticus. Next base: position 198,513,757 of record JAHLJT010004567.1, on the reverse strand, counting down.
TGCCGTGTGTATCAAGATGTTTGTTGGACACGGTCAGCATTCCTTTCAGATAAAAATCTTAATAAACTGCATCTCACAATTGATATTCGTGATCAACCTTCTTTTAATTTAAATATGCATAACTTTCCTCGTCTCCTGCAACAAGCCACTAGCGTGGCGAGCAGCACAGTCACTTTCAAGCCCGCAACCTATATTGGACGTAGTTCAACTTGTAAATACAATAGTAAACCAAGTCATTTCCGCTATAATGCCCCAAATTCAAAATATAATATAGTCGTTAATACCAATCCTTCAACATGACAAACAAAATCCAAAACTCAAAATATTAAACTGAATTGCTAACGATGCCAAAAGTCAACAAATAATAATCAAACATAAATTCCTTTCAGAAACTCCAGTCACCTCCCCCCTCTCCAAACTCGGCAGAAAGTACCCAAAAGCTAACCGATAGTGCTCAGGATTTTCCAAATATTAACTCAGATCCTCATAAATATTTAATAGCATTAATTCTTTACATCCCATAATAAAATTAATATAAATAAACAAATAAATAAATTTAACCCCAGTTATTGTACTCCAAGACGACTGTACGTCCATTTCACAAAAGTTGAACTGAATTATAAAAATTAAAACTCTCTTAAAACAGCCTGCAACAATCAGGACAATTAGCGTGAAAATTAGCGTGACAAAGAGTATTATTATGTAAATTGTTAACACTCCTAAAAGGCAGTATTGCCGAACAGGAGGTAATAAAAAAACAAAAAAAACGAATCTATGTCCTTCATAGAATCTACAGATATATTTTCAATGTTGATATCGCCCCTCTTTCCCTCTCGAAAAACGCAGAGAATGACACCAAGTTGGCTGCAAACGACCATATGAGGGTGGATACGAACTCAACACCCCACTCCCTCAGTTCGCTATTACTTCGCTGAGCGCTCCACTGGATGATTCAATCCTTCGTTTAGTTTGTATGCAACATTAGTGATTGGGAATACATAATTATTTGCATTGATTATTACAAATAAAGTGTAATTTTTTAAAATGAAGTTCAGACATATTACTCAGCTTATTTTTTATAATTGACAAAGAACTGAGAACAAAAACGCAGATTTTGGATAGCAATAGAGTCCGGCAACACCAAGCACTTCAGCTAGTAAATAATAAACAAAAACTGAGACATTCCACAAAAAAATACCTTGAATAAGTTTTATTGAGTTCGCTCGTTGCGGAAAAATGTTCAAACGGGACTGTCAGAACGACGTTTTGTTGAGTTCGCCGTTCGAACCCACAACCCCTCAATTGAGCAAATACCAAAATACCTTAACCAGTAATATTGAAGAAGAATAATTGCGTTATGCAATGGATCCACAGAGTGCGGCTATTGCCTTATGCTCCCATTGCAAGGTTGCAAGGTGAAAGGAGCAAGCACAGAGGCGAACGTACAGACTATCCCGACCAGCAAGGTGACTCAAGACGACATGGTCGAATGGGCCACCTCGGAAATGACACTTCGAATGAGAAGGACCTTGGGCCGAAGTGTACCCAACTGAGCAGTGTCCCCGGCACCGTCAAGGCACAGGTGTAGGGCAGCTGGGTCGGGTGAGGGCAAACCTGATAAAGTTATTGCGACTATAAATAAAGGGTTACACGTCCTACTATTATTTAAAATATCAGTATAAATATTTAATAAGAATAACGTTTATTTATTTATTTATTTATTTGCCAAAAACAGTAACAACTGTATATGACGTGTGGGGAAAGAGATTTATCTGCGCTCATTTTCTTGAGGGCCAGAATTAAAAAAAAATTAAAAAATTTAAAAAAATAGAAAATAATTATTTTAGAAAAGTAAAAATATTTGAAAAATGTTTGTTCCCGAGTTATAGAAAATCGTTTTCAACGGTAAATGAACTACAAGCAAAGGAGTGCTCAACAAAACGTGCGCACAGTGAAGCTACATTTATGTGCAGAAGCAAACCAAGGGGCCATCTCAGCATTTTTTCAATGGATCAGGGAAACTGGACAAAAACCTGATCGAGATGGGGGTCATTGACCCGGAAGCTGGAGTACATTACTTGTTACAGGCGTATTAAATATTTTTTTAAAATGTATTCAATGCAAACGTAAACTAATTCATTATATATCTTTGTTTTGTTACAATAAAAATTATTTTTATTTTTCACGATCAGTATAGTCTCTAATTGTATAGAAACAGTTTTGCAGCAGAAAAGATTTTACATTTAACTTAAATTGGTGTGCCGACTTCAATTGTTTTATGTCATCTGGCAATGCCACGTAAAGTAACGTACATGTATTGTACGTTGATTTCTTGTACTGAGCTGTAGATACTGACACTTGATGCACGTTCTAAGTGTGATGACAATTTAAGCTCTAAACTCATTAACATGGCACACACTATCGACAGTTTTTAATTGCACGAAGCAAAATAAAAGTAAGAAGATGTACTTTTAGTTCGGAAACGAAACAAAGGTTTTCAGTTTCTCACCTTTAAAATTAATGTATACATAAATTGAATTAACTACAAATTAATTATTCTTAGGGAGTTTTTCAAATGGACTATAGCGTCAATTTAGGGCTGTATGTTGCAAAATCAGTTGGCTTTAGTGATTATGAGGAAATTTCAATGAAGTATTTTGTTCAATTAGCAATACTTAACAAAAATTATCAGAAGGAACTGCCTTTTCTGACTTCATTATGACAAAATCGTTGAATCTGGACGAGATGTTAAATAAATATTACAGTAATTAAGAATAAAAGTGTCATTTTTTATTAAATGAAACCAACCAAATTATATGGTTAACATAGTTTTATCACATTCTTCGGTACATTAGATGTTTATCAATTTTCAAAATACAGAAGAGTACTAATTTGTAAACGGTAAACGTTGTCAATGTCTACTTCACTAGCGATCCAGATTTAAACAAAAAGTAAATACATTTTCTCATCATATTCCAAGTGCTGTATTGGCACTGCGACCATTAACATATGCCATTATGTTCAACCAGCCTAGTACAGATACAAGCGACATTTAAAGCATTGAGTACGAGTGACACCATGCTCCACACAAGAAAGTATTTTCACAGCAGAAGTCGATTGCTCCCAGCCTTCCACTTTCTCAGCCAGAATTACTGCGTAATCACATTAGGTGATGGCAACAAACTCGCCTCTCCCGACGGATTCTCGAAAGAATTACGCGCCAACTTCCCTGACTGGAGGGTTGCACTTTATTAAAAAATAAACTCCTAAGCTGATTCGGTTATATCCAATTATAAAGTTTCGCATAACTTTGAGGACTGTCATCAATCATTTGCGCCTGGTCCGCAGCCCTTCTCTTTCTCTCGTATCTCTAATTCTGACGCAGTCCTGCCACCCGCCCGCCCCGCCGACCGCAGCGATCGATTTTCTACTCATCCCCTCTCTGTTTCTCTATTTATTGATGCCCATTTTTGATACTTGGGTATGGAGATAATTTGAATTATCGAAAAATGCTTCCTGGTTTTTAATTATGGAAAGAAAACTTACAGAGCAATGCGCTAGGGAAACAGATGTGAAAAATTGTGACCAGATGTGAATTATATGGTTAACATACTGTTATCACACTCATCGTCGTTACATGACAAGTGGACAGTGGTTCTCTTGTCATCGATGGTGGAAATACAGGCAGCAGATATTTCAATGCTAATAATAGGAAGTGGTGCGCTATTTATGCTTATTTACTGCTACACGTGTTACAGAATTATTTTCAAAGTAAATCTCTAAATGTGACTTGAACTAAATGCTAGAGACATCATTTGTGGTTGTTTGTCCAACCGGGAAAATAGTTTCGCAGATCTCTAGATCTAATAAAATTCATAGCAGGGATTCTTTTTTAGTGTTTTTTATTTGTTGTTCTTGAGCAATGTGCGTACTTCTTTGAACGTGAGCACAATTTGGTGGTTTTTATCAGCAGCATTTTTGCTGCAACATGCTGTAGTATAAAAAAGTTTTATACTATATTTGCCAGTAGTATAAAAAAAGATTTGTAGAAAAAATAATCAACCACAATACTCATTTATAACAAACATCCAAGAAAGAATTCCAGAGTCTGATAAATCATCATCATTATCATCATCATCATCACCACCACCACCATCACCAACGTTGTTGTTATTATTATTATTATTATTATTATTATTATTATTATTTTATCCCTTTGAACTCCTTGCGGGGAAAAGCGTCTCGAAGATTCAAACACAGATAAAGAGGTTATGCATTTGATCAGCCACTTCTGACGCTAGGCGTTGGTAACATTTCGTTCAACCGTTCAGCAGAGTTTACACATACGACTTGTATATAAATTTGTACACTTGAAGTTTTTGCAGATTCTTTGTCCCATTATGTTTTACGCATACAGTACCCACCACAATTTCCTAGAAATTGCAGGAACCCCCGATGTCTAGAAATTCGCTGAACTGTCGTGAGCTCACGTAGCTATCGAATTCTGCTATTGATCTATAACGATCGTGACCTTACAGTAAAACTATCTCATCATTCGCCTGGATGATGGAGGAAAATAATGAAAATCCTGGCCAGAATGGCCGGGACGGGAATTGAACCCGGCCCTCCCGATTGCAAAGTCTACACGCTACGCTCTGAGCTACTTCTCTCGGTATTTTCTTAGTTGGATAACGCAATTTCAGAATATGCCCACCAATTCCAAAAGACAACTTTGTTGAATTTTTTTCGCAGGGAAGTGTAGGATTTGAAGTAGCGCACGAGTCGCGTATGTAAGCAAATGCATCACTATAGTGCGATTTTTGTAACTTTGCCCTTCAAGGCCAGTCTTCACAAGAGTATATGACACGATATTTCGCATCTTTCTCAGTCGTGCCGCTAGATATTGCATGATCGCGACCGTATCAAGAAATATTATCGATCATGCGACATCTAGCGGCACGAGCGAGAAAGACGCGAAATGCCGTGTGATATTTCATCGTGGCGTTAGGGGCAAAGTTAAAAAAAATCGCACTATCGGTAATTTGACAGGAGCTTCTCTCACTGATCAGATAACGTCTTCGGCCGGAAGTACGCATGAGACTGTTCGTCCATCGAATTGCGAGACAGCAAACAATACCCGTTCTTCGACTCAACATGAACGACTTCCTTCGACTCGAGTTGCGTTTGATTGCGCCATTACTATCCCCGGAGGCCTCCTTGTTAGAGCGAGAGCCGCAATCGATGCCTCAGCTGCCCCAATGGCCAATCGATCTAGGAGTGCACCGCAATCCACTGCAACGCCGCGCGCCCCGCGGAAGGGATCGAAACTAACGAGTGCTCGCCGCAGCGCCGCCCGCAGTATTAATGACGACGATTAAGCGGCCGTTTAACGCGCGACCGCGCGTGCAGGCCGCTTGGGCGCCCGTTCGTCTGGCTGACGCTGGCGGGCGCTGGCAGGGGGGCGTGGAGGCGAAGGGGGGGGAAGGTGAGGTGGGGAAGTGCTGAGATGAGCTGTGGTGGCGAAGGCATTGGATTCCTAGCGTGGGCTACAATTCCATAACTCAATCTTGTTCTACGGGGAGGGAACAAGTGCCCTGGGTGGGCACCTAGGCGTTAGCCTTTATCCGCAACCACCAGCGACGCACAAGGACGTCGCCTGGCAGATAACCGGATCCGGCCGGTACCCAGTTAGCCCTCGCGGCAACCTCCCCATAAAAATGCCTGGGTAACCAGCCGCCCGGCCAGGTCTGAGTTCCTAGCTATCCGGGCTAGTACCGGAGTCAAAACAATGCTCCACTCACATGCGACGGCAAGGCCCACCACTTTGCCCAGAGTATCGGGCCACTACAATGCCGAGAGTGCAACTGGGGGCCATCCGAACTAAGGCTCCAGAGGCTCAAGGTCTCCATCCCGTCTCCACACTATCAACACCTTTAGACTATCGTCCTGGGTATTTCAGGAACCCAGGCAACCTGACGGTAGGTATCAGTTTCCCGCCGGACTTCTATAAGTGGATTCCAGAGCACCTCAAAGGGGTCTCCTCCACCCGATCCTGTCTTGAGGTCGACGCGCCAGGGACCCAACTGGTGGGTTGCTTGGTTGAACCGACAACAAGGAGCTTAGCATCAGCAACTCACTGCCTCCACCTTGAGACTAACGGCGCGAGTGCCACCGTGAAACTGATGGTCCGGGTGATCGTCTCCAAGTCTTCACCAGAGACCGTGCCCACCTACGCAGACATGAACCCTCCCGGTGGCGAAGGCAGAGGAAAGTGTGATGAGAGCGGTGAAGAAGGGATGGAGATGTGGTGGCGTATAAACGAAGTCGATGTTGTTGAAGGCGTTAGCAGCCGGAGCAAGCGGTGGATTGATTGATTAGTAATTCCGGGCGTCAACTGGTAAGGTCATTACTCCTGTAAGAGATCTGGCGTCGACCTACATTCCGATTGGGGTGTTTCCCCAACCACGCGTCTCCCACCAGTGGCTCAACGCCCGATCCGTATCATGCTCAAAGCTCCTGACTGGTCGCCCGACATGTGTGGTAGCGTAGTGCATATTAGTGTGTGTGTGTGTGTGTGTGTGTGTGTGTGTGTGTGTGTGTGTAAGTGAATGGGGTGAGGTTAGGACAAGGAAGACGAAGGGAAGATTGCAAGTGGTACGTGCCCGGTTTGTTAAGGTACTGTTCTGGCATTCGCATGGTGTTGATCGTGAAAAACAAGGAAAACTACCGACCACTAAAATTCTCCTCCAGACAGGGACTGAATTCGACTTCGCTGTTTGGCTAGTATCGAAAATCCAGCCACCATCGGAATCCGACACTGCAGTGACGTAAATTGATAAGCTAAGACACCTAAGCCGTAACAGGTGGTGGACATAATGGCGTTGTGTGCGCAGTTGGGAAGGCGTTGGTGGCGAAGGTGGGGGAGAAGACTGTGGTAAAAATGCAGAAAACGTGGTGACAAAGGGGGACATTAGCAAAACGGAATAAATAGGAAAAGTGGTGGTGCGATCGGAGAGGAAAGTGGTAGGGAATGTAAAAGAGAAAACGCTGAATAGAGTGGAGTGGCAGTGCAGGCTTTAGCTGAAAGTGCGTTCAAGGCGAGGGCGGCGGCGAGGGCGGCGGCGAGGGCGGCGGCGAGGGCGGCGGCGAGGGCGGCGGCGAGGGCGGCGGCGAGGGCGGCGGCGAGGGCGGCGGCGAGGGCGGCGGCGAGGGCGGCGGCGAGGGCGGCGGCGAGGGCGGCGGCGAGGGCGGCGGCGAGGGCGGCGGCGAGGGCGGCGGCGAGGGCGGCGGCGAGGGCGGCGGCGAGGGCGGCGGCGAGGGCGGCGGCGAGGGCGGCGGCGAGGGCGGTGGAGAGAGCGGTGGCAAGGGCGGGGCGAGGGGGCGGGGAGGGGGGCGGGGATGCGGCGGGGAGGGCGGCGGCGAGGGCGGTGGAGAGAGCAGTGGCAAGGGCGGCGGCGAGGTGAGGCCAGGGCGGTGGGGAGGGCGGCGGCGGGGGCGGCGGCGGGGGCGGCGGGGGCGGCGGCGGGGGCAGCGGCGAGGGCGGTGGAGAGAGCGGTGGCGAGGGGGTGGCGAGGGCGGCGGGGAAGGCGGGAGGGAGGGCGGCGGGGAAGGCAGTGGGGAAGGCGGCGGGGAGGGCGGTGGAGAGAGCGGTGGCAAGGGCGGGGCGAGGGGGCGGGGAGGGGGGCGGGGATGCGGCGGGGAGGGCGGCGGCGAGGGCGGTGGAGGGAGCGGTGGCAAGGGCGGCGGCGAGGGGAGGCGAGGGCGGTGGGGAAGGCGGTGGGGAGGGCGGCGGCGGGGGCGGCGGCGAGGGCGGTGGAGAGAGCGGTGGCGAGGGGGTGGCGAGGGCGGCGGGGAAGGCGGCGGAGAGGGCGGCGGGGAAGGCGGCGGGGAGGGCGGCGGGGAAGGCGGCGGGGAGGGCGGTGGGGAAGGCAGCGGGGAGAGCGGCGGGGAGGGCGGCGGCGGGGGCGGCGGGGAGGGCGGCGGCGGGGGCGGCGGCGAGGTCGACAATGCTCTATACAATGCAATGAGAGGCGCGTGGGCGGATTATGAGCTGCTGTTTGTAGAGCGGCATTGCCAATTCGAGATATCAAAATTTAATGCAGTAATGACAATAGATGCCAGACAAGATATTCAAGGTAGAATGTGATTTAAATCCACGATTTCGAATGTAATGGCGTTCGATTGAATTTCTGAGGATGTTTGATCTTCCTACGGACACACTGTGCAAACAGAAATGGAATGTTAGAAATGTTCCCTGTACACCGTTTCATCGAATGAAAGAAAGATCACAAGCGTCGTCACAAGAAATAGTAGCGCAGTTTTGGTGGAAGACCAGCGCAAAGGTTCAACGCAATTGATCGAAAACATTTCAACATCTATCGTTCGCTCTTCGACACACAATCATCAAAATTCCATCTATGACGTTTCATTTTATTTGCGACTTTGTTGGTGTAACGGTTAGTATTTGGGACTGTTATACTCACGTTAATTTTTGAGAACGAGCGCCTTATTTCAGAGGGGAAGTAAAGCCGACTTCACCATGTTGTAGATTTTTCTACATGTAAAAGATTAAGCCTGAAATAAGCCAATATGCTACATTCTAATCGCCTGTTTGTCGCCCTAGAGCACCTTTCTGTTTCTTCTATTTGGCGAAAAGAGGGTAACAAAATGTTTATGGTCAAGCGGAAGAGAAGGCCTAACGGTAACAAATTGCAGGTCTGATGAGACTCGGCACGTAAAATAAGGCACCTTTGAATTGAATCTTCAGCGTGGCATTCTAATATGAATGTCGCCCCCATTCGATAATCCCACGAATGGCATTATTCAGTGTTGTAAAGATTTCTTGAGTAAACTGTGGTTAGTAAAACATCCGTACGCTGTTTATAATGAAACCTCGAGAAAGTACGAGCTGTGAATCATGAATCTGAATTCCAGAAACAAGAATAGAAACAATTGCTGACCTTATGAGACTGCGTGTGTTTATGGAAAGGGACCTAGCCCTCTAGCGCGATGAGTCCTTACAGATATTCGGATTAAACTGACGCACAGTGGAAAAATGAACCCAAATTTGGGGGATTAGAGAAAATAGTGTTGTATATTATTGTGTTATACATGCACAGTGGTCATGCGGAAGAGCAGGCTAAATGGCTGCAGTCTCGCCACCAATGAAGACATTTCTTTATACTTCTTTATTGTATTTCAATAATAATTATTAAGACAAATCATTCTTTATAAACTTTTCTATCTTTTTTTATTTCTCGCACGTAATGTTCTACGATTTGTAATGAGTTTTACCAGTGATGTCTGATATATGTTATTATATGTTGAGAAATTACGGTGTTAAAATATTAAGTAATGGTTAATTAATACAAGAAAGAATGTGATGTTGCACCACTAGTTTTCCTTTCTTTTTCATTATATTTCTTATTTTCCTCCTTATTCCTCTCATTCCTTTTTCTTTTCCTCTCTATTCTCCCAGCATTGACCAATATCGCTGCAACACGAGCGCGGAACTCAGATGTAAAGCAGATTACCTAATGTAACAATTGACAGACGACAACGATGTACGATGTTTAACCGATACAATAAACTTATTGAATGTGGCGTCGCCCACACTGTAAACTGATTAAAACTATATTCTTGTGTTGAAAATTTCTTTCATACTCCATTTGTTACATGCGTAGCTATGTTCAAATATATTCTTAGAGTATCTGGCATTGAACTTATCAATGAATAGCAGTAGCTGTTAATGTTATACTCCCGTTCAAAAATTACCAACACTCCGTGGCCTTGTATATTAACTGCAAACGAGATGTGAACTGGTAATACTGCAATTTCAAAATTATAACCGCTGTAAATACTTACAGGTATATGCATGATGCGACAGCACAGCTATAATTTTTACGTTTTGTTTTCTAATATGAACATAAATGATCGCCTGTAAGCTGTTGTTCTGCGTTATTCTCTAATGTTAATATAAGATCATTCTCAATTAGTTCGGAAAATTCTGATGGGAAAACGTCTACAACTACATTTGATTCCACTGAGTTACTTAATACTTCCAAATTTTTGGGCCCTATTTTAAAATTTTAAAACTCCACAAACTCAGTCTGATTTTTGTTCTGAAGGCGAATATATATAAGCATTAAAAGGTTACTATTTTGTATGTCTATGTGTAAGTTGTAAGTCACATTAAATTGAAAATAGATTTTTGCACTCTTAAGAAATGAATTGTTTAGTATTTACAGTTTTTGTTTCCTTCGTATTCACTTCACGTTCTTCAAATTTATTGTTCCAAGGCATGTAGCAAATTCTTTATAAAAAATAGGCATGAATCACTTCCCAACTGAAATACTTAAGAATTTGGAGCACATTCTGCCGGGCGATATTCATTTAATTTTTATTCGTTTGGCAAAAATCAGTGTTGCCATCCTCATGGAAGAAAATTATGATATCGCGGACCAAAAATAACCACGGAATAATGGGGTTTAATCAATGTAACCTGCATAGATCTATTTAGGTGGCGTTGGTTTAATTCCCGTCATACTCACAAAGATCGTAGATCCAAAACAGGAAAAAACACGTTTTTTTACAGTTTCTTGGATTCTTGTGGCCGGATCGGGAAACAAGTTATTAGCTCCCCAACAAGGGACTGACACGCGTTCAATGACACCTCGTTTGTCTTGATTGGTTTTCACGGGAAGTGGTCTAGCCTGAGACACTGGAATCCCCACACACGCACGGTATAGGGGTTTACTCAAATACTATATAGGGATAAATCGTGATGATCTACAAATTATATTAATTCCCCTACAACAATGGGTACCTCTCAAGCTCAAAATCTGCATACCATGTATATTTTTGTGTCAGGAGGAGACGGACAGAGTCCGGTCCCACCAAGTCCGTACAATCGAGTGTGTACAGAACCGACTAGCGAGACACAAGCCAGAAATCGAGACGAAGGCTGCGGCGTGGCGGCAGAAATCTAGGAAAGAGGGTCTCCGGTGGTGGCAGAGAGACGAGACGGAGGCCGGAAGAGGGTCGGAGGGCGGAGCAGGAATCCTCTCGGGGAGTAATTATGCAAAGGCGCGGTCGGGGACAAAACCAACCGGATTATGATCGTGCTTTCTAGCGCCCCCTGGCTTTCCATCCAATTAATGCGATTTAAGGAGCAGCGCCGCTCCAGGCTTCTGGGAGTTCGCCGAGCGACTTCGTGCCGCCTCCTTAGTGCTAAAATTACGCAAAATGACTCCGCGCGCTGTAAATAGGGTTATTAGAGTAATTCGTGATGTGAGCCCAACGCGAGTTGGAAAAGTCGCCTTCCATTGCGCGGTAGTTTTCGCTATAGAAGCACAGAATGAAACTGCTGTTGTGGAGACATTCGGATATGCTGATAGTGCGAGGAATACTTTTAAACAAAAAAACTCTAATTTATTTTAATCGATAGTTTTATATAGTTCGTTAATTTATGAATCAATTAGCGTGCGTGTTAAAAGATAGACATTTTTCGTTACATTTTCTATTTTGTGACCAATATTTGCATGTAGTCAAACAGATTTATATAAAATTATTTATGATTTATACATAAATAATATATTTCTTCACAGTCTGCCAAAATATTATTTGAAATATTTTTTAATCAAGTATAAGTTTTGGCTATATTAAGGCTTCCCAAGCTCTCGAAATTGAAAATAATTCCGCGTGGAAACACATGGAAATATGGTGTGGTAATAGTGATAAAGGGAAACAAACGTGAAATGTTAGTGTACTTGTAAACATCAGTTACAAAAGGAGTTTGATGTACAGGTAGATACTATACGGGTATACGAACGAAAAATATCGTGTGTATGGAACGAAGGCTTGAGCTTGAGATAAAATGATACATTATGAAACGATGATGTAATGACGGGTATTAACACACGAGTGTGATACTACGATACGAGCGAGGAACGAGCGAGTATCGTAAACTTCACTTGAGTGTATTAATACCCATTACATCAAGTTTCATACGTTACTTTTTCTACGACTTACGGTAACTTTATAAGTTAAACTTCGCCATTGAACCGTTTCGTGGCAGTCGATATGTAGGATTCAGCCAAGGCCATAAAGCGAATACCTCTCTACCCTACCCACCGCAGGTGGCTTTGTCTTATCAGAACGCCTGCGAGGGAGTACAAAAGTTGCAGCAATAATAATCCGACGTCACCATTTTCGCATTTTCTCTCATTTCTGGAAATGCCAACACCAGAAAGTACCATCATTCGCTAGACATTTTAAACTAAAGAATTGGCCGATTTTAAGGACAACCACACGGCAGCCACATGTAACACAACATGACGCGTTCATATCTTAACGTCACTCAAATGTTCTTTTCCAATAACTACCACTGCGCTAGTCCAATAGGATCAAAGAAAAATTACGATCCAATTCGTTTTAAATAATATTTCACATTAAAAATTACTAATAAAAAAATAAAACAAAACTGAGAAGCTTAGTATAATATTAAATGCAATTTTAATGTACACATTCGAATGAAACATTTACTACAACGATTCTCAATGATTAATGAAGCGTCAATACTACTCAAGCTTCTCTGTGATTGGCCAAGAACCTGTATCATAATGATCTGTATCGTAATGGCTATCATTACGCAACGAGATGCAGCCATCAAATGACAGAATTATGCAATGGGAGTATAAAAAATAATTTAGAAGTAAAAAGAACATTACAACATATTAAATGTCATTCGGAATTGTGCACCCGTCAGCGATAAGTCTCGCATAAATGAAGAAGGAAGCATTTGACGAGGCAGTGCGGAAAGATATCGCGGGACAACCTAGGGAAGGAATAGCATGCGAAGAGTATGAAGTAAGGCCTTTACAGATCTGAGTTTAAAGCTTAAAATACAAAAAGACGAGATGATTTTCAATATCAATAAATGTTGTGTTCTATTTTTCCATGAAAAACAAGGCTGTATTGCTAAATTCTTGTGTATAAACCTATATAAACTTTGACAGGAGAATCTCCAGGAATTAGCAGTTTGTACGAATTCGCAACGATTTAAGACCAAGAAAAGTAAAAAAAGTATTAGAATAGTTAAAAATTATCTCAGTAGTATGATGAAAACGGCCTCACTGCAATATACACACACACATATATGATCAAATACCAATTCTTGAGCACCAATACCTGCACCGATATACTCGATTACCTTACCGTACGTAGCTGCGTCTCCGCTGCCAGATCATGGTAAAGGGTTCTGTCTTCAATTGCCGAAAACGCGACGGTGGATGTGACAACGCCAGACATTGATGCCTTTCGACAGAACACCTTGATGCCTTTCGGCCGATTCGCCTTGAAGAGTTTCCTTGCATTCATTTTTTGACAAGATTCCATTCTTTGGTCGTTTCAGCGGTAGAACAGAGGTTTTTTGTATTCTATCGTTTAACATTCTAGTTAAGTAATACTTTACATTCACTTCTTAATATTTTTTGGTAATGTTAAGATTTTTAATTCATCTATGATGAACGATCTCCTTTTTGGTACAACATTGAATTGATAGGATTCCAATGTCTTAGATATTTCATTTCAATCTCCACTCCCGTCTTTAAGGCCAGATGAACTGCTAACCTATCACCATTCGCGCCACCCTTATTACCTCGAAATGCTTTCTAAAACTCTGCAAAAGTGCAGCAAACATGCGTATGCCAAGCCAGAGCCCGACATGAGTCGCCACCAGAAACTGTCATCTTTAGACATCGATTTTTAAGCAATAGCGATTTTACTGCTTTGACGCAGGCATTCGAAATGATTAATAAGGGCATTCATGTCGTATTACGTTGTTACAGGAAATACATTTACCGCGTTAAAATGTACATTTCACCCTTATAGCCTAAGAATTCTTTTGTGTAATAATGTCATTTTAAATTCTTTAAAATATTTTAGTCTACACGTTTTGTAGTTGAACCATCTGAAGGAAATACAATTTCCTCATTTATGTAGTTGGCACTTCATCGCAATCAGTGTATAAGAGCTTCTTACCGCTAGAGATTTTATCCAACTACAATTTAGCGTACTTGAACAAATTGACTTTGCAGAAATACTCTAGGGTTGTTTGGAGTGTGAGTAAATCTAAAATTCACTTAACTGCGAATAATATGATAAGAAATATTCTTATCTTTGGGATATTAACTTGTTTTAAAAGGCCAGGAGAAACTCAACATTAAATTAAAACTAACATTTAAACATTACATTAAAAAGCTAGGAGAAACCCAAACATGTTTACTATGTCTTCTGTTGGCCTTGCCTTTCATTTTCAAAAGAACCTTGACGATTACATACACAGCCGTCACTTGTAAACCACAACTGAAAGTCATGAAGTGTTTGGTGTACACTTGCTTTTCTTTGGTGCCATTAGTTGTCGAATTTAATAAAGAAGGGTTGAGCTTCTCTCCGAATGATTGTGAACCATTTTTTTTTTTTTTTTTTTTGCTATCTGCGTCCCAGACATACATGCCAACGTTTCAGCCGTCATGCTGCGATCTTCGCCAAAGCGAAATGCGGAAGGCCGCATGCTGATAAAGCATGACGGCCGAAACCTTGGCTTCTGTGCCTACGTCACCGGGACAGCCGAGTAGATACTGACTCCGGCCACGGAAAAGAATGCTTTCGTAAATTTTTTGCTTCATCCTAAGATATCTTTTAACCTTACGACTCTGTTTCTCGATTACTTACGTAGACTTTGTGATCATATTTCACCCCACACGTTCTTCCGCTAGAGTATTTCAGGCTCGGATGCTATTTGGAATGATCAATTTAGAAAATGATGCTATTTGTTTGCTTCATTTACTATATCGTTCTAAAAAACAAAGAACAATATTTCCAACAAAAACTTCTAGCATATTCTCATACATATTCTCATACATAGGTGTTCACCATACCAGCATATGAATGCCTGATACAAAGTTGCAAACTCGAAATAGACAAATAAGAAAGATTTTTGTTCAGAAACAACATATTATAAAGTGGAAATGGTCACATTTATAGATTTTTCTTATAATTTAGACATGTAACATGGGATCTATCGGGAGCATTTCTGACCCCAGCCTCACAAAATTCAATATACTTCAAAGTAAGAAAACTTGAAAAAATAAAAAGTTTACAACACCCGTAAAACTAGACAAAAGTGGTACATCTGAAAGGAGAACTCCTTGAAAATAATTTTCAGAATATTGCAAAACATTATTTGCGCCTGGGATCAGAAAAGACACCAAACAGAGTCTAAGTGTTAAAAATTTTCCCCATAATGCATGACAATTAATAGAACTCCTACTAAAACTCTAAAACCTAGAGTCTAGGCGCACTCAAAAATAATGCACTGTTGAACTCTCAAGTTCATACTGAGAGAAAGGCGCGTTCTGCCAAACATCGCCGCAAACCGCCAAATGGCCCGAGATGCTCCGATCGCAGCGGTAAGTAGGAGAGTTTGGTTGGTCATCGCCACATTTATCGATGACCGTACGCCTCGCCGTTGAATAGGACTCTCCGGAACTATAACTGCCAAATATTTGGTGTTTAGGTGTCAGTTCGTATTCATATACGTTCATAATTTGGACCTTGTATTTGGTACTTTGGTATTTGGTGTTTGTACCAAATACAACGGCCAAATTATGAACTTACATGAACTGTCAAATATCTCGGATTACATTTGGACAAACATTTGACATGGAAAACTCATAATTAAAAAACGAAAAGTACAACTGAAAGAAACAAAACTTATGGCCCCTCAACCAAAAGTACCAGCTCACTGTACACGAAAGTTCTCCTATTTAAAACTTTCATAAAACCTACTTCAAACTTCGTGTATACAAGTAAATCACACATAGAGAGACTATTAGAAGATACCGAAACCAATACCTAAGAAAGATATCGGAGCACCATGGTTCCGTACCTACGAAACAATTCGAAAAACCGGAATATCTCCTCTATTACGAAAATCATAAAAAAAATAAGTCAGGAGTACGTGAAAAAATTAATTGAACAATCAAACCATCTGTCAATCAGCCTACCTGATAACAGTGAACCCACATACAGACTGAAACACGAACACAACTTCGATCTGCCAAAACGGTACTGTAATCACTAACTGGAGTCAATTTGAAATCACTAAGTAATCACTATGAAAGTGTGTTTATTTTCATTTAAATACTTCACTGAATATCCTACTAGAAGCGATAGTGATGAAAAACGTCTCGTCTGACAATGAATCAGCAAGTTGCTTTGTTGCAACTTTTATGCAGACATTTTTGCTAACCATTCGCCGAGCAGGAAAACAAGCAATAATTTCTTTACACTTCAGCAATATATAGTAATAGTCAGAATACTATAAATACTCTGGCACCAATGACGATATTACTTCTCATCGCTTCCAAGTTTCGTGGAACGAAAAGTATGAATAAAACAATTTCATGTAAAATGAAATGTATTACGAAAAGTTATTTTCATATCGAATTACACTGCCTAATTACTAAAACATAGCGCGTGTTTTCACCTTCTAAGAACCCATTTTTTAGGCGCCTATGTTTCCAAGCCAAAATATCTGCAGTCCAATCTTGGTTTGTGTTGGCGCCTTTCGCCACGACGTGCGCCACCGTCTTCCCTTCCGCTTCCGACACGGGGCGTCCATTAGGCGCCGCCTCTCCGCGGCTGTTGACCTCCGCGCGGCCCAACAGGCCACCCACGCCGCCCGCCGCGCCGTGGTGCCATCCCCCGCCCCGCCCTGCCCCGCCCTGCCCCGCCCTGACCCGCCCTGACCCGCCCTGACCCGCCCTGACCCGCCCCGCCCCGCCCCGCTCCGCCCCGCTCCGCTCCGCCCCGCCCCGCCCTGCCCCGCCCCGCCCCGCTTGCCTCGCCCCGCCCTGCCCGGCCTGCCCCGCCACCCCCACCACGCCCTTCACCGCCCCGCCCCGCCCTGCCCCGCACCGCCCACCAAAGCGCCGGCCACCCCCCGCGCCGTCATCGGGCCGCCAACCCACGCCGCTCCTCGCACCTCCCCCGTGCCACCCTTCGCGCCGCCACCGCGGCCCGCGTGCCGCACTCCTCCCCGCCCCACGCCAGCGTTTCGCGCCGCTCCCGCGCCGTCCCCGCGCCGCCCCTGTGCCCCGCGCTCCGCCACGCCCCGTGCCCGGCCCCGCGTCTCCGCACTCCGCCTCGCACCGTGCCCCCGCCCCGCGTCGCCTCCCGCCTCTTCGGGAAAATGTCGCGAGCTTCAAAACCATCCTATTTGTCTGTTCTTCTTCCCGTCATTAGTCTTATACGTTTTTGTCTCATTCTCCTTCTACCTCATCTTATCTCCTCCTTCATCTCACCTCCTCGTCCTTCATCTCACCTCCTCCTTCATCTGACCTCCTCCTTCATCTCACCTCCTCCTCCTTCATCTCACCTCCTCCTTCTTCATCTCACCTCCTCCTTCTTCATCTCACCTCCTCCTTCTTCATCTCACCTCCTCCTTCTTCATCTCACCTCCTCCTTCATCTCACCTCCTCCTCCTTCATCTCACCTCCTACTTCTTGATCTCATCTCCTACTCATCTCATCTCCATCTGCCTCATTTAATCTCCTCCTTCCCCATCTCCTTCTTTCTTCTTCGAATGAATTGGCGTTGTTTCCCTAAGTGAGAAACTTGTGACTTTTTTGATTTGCGTTTGCCTTTTCGACCTATTTTCCCTTCCTTTGTACATTTTTGAGCCCCATACCGTCATGTGCTTTCCTTAGGAAATATTCTTCCAACGTTTTCTCTTTTATTTTTCTCTTCTCTTTGTTCTTCTTCTTCTCTTCAGTTATTTCTTCTTATTCTTCCGTTTCTTCTTCAAGCGTCATTTCACCGTTTTCTCACGAATAAAGTGGACCCATTTTTTCATATTCTTTTTGTTTTCCCCTTTTCTTTCCATTTGTTGTTTTTTCTTCTTTCTTTCATCGTATCACTCCTTCCCGGCACTCTTCCCCTCTTCTTTGAAAATCTGATCTCATCGTCGAATTTGCGCTGGAAAGTTAAGCTACAAATGAAACATTTTAATTGTTTAAAAAGTAACATTTCGCCGGAAATTGAATAAGAGAAAACAACCGCTTAATCATATCCAAAATGTTAAGAATCCAAAATCTCCATGTTGAAAAGACCAGTTATTTGGATCAACATCGACGAAACCGATTTGCACCAAGCACAATTGAATTAAAGATTTTTTTCATTATTTTCTTACTTTTCTCAAACTCAACTTTAAGCTGGAGACATTCTGCATCTCACCATTAATTACCGTCAGAAATTTTTTGTAATTAAATTATTGTATTTTGCTGAAGCACGAATCGACTGAACATTGTTTTTACTCGTATAAGGTCCCGATGTCTTCGAGGCAGTTTTCGATTAACAGCAACACACTTATTCCTTTTCTCTCGCACAACCATCTTATCAAGGTATTGCGCTCAGGCACATCAATTTAATTAACACTTTAAATAACTTCTCAATCGTGCACACAATGTTTCTATCGCCTTTAAAAAAAAAGTAACGAAAATATTTTTAAATTTGATTTCATTATCAAACTCGGGACAAGTCAATCGTACTGCCACTTTACATATAAACAGGAAATCATTAAACAGCGCGTTTGGTTGTGGGACGTCGCACAAAGCCTCGAGGACCGAACGTGCGCCGCTCGCCTCGGAACTTGCAGTGGGAGTGGCGAAGGGGGGGGGGCGTGGCGGGGAAGTGCAAGAAGGCGCCACAAAGACGCGCGCCTCGAGGAAATTGCGGTTTAATTCGGTGGGGATTGAATTAGCGTCTCTCTCGCGCGGTCGCCTTCGCGCCCCTCCCCCCCTCCGCCGCGCCGCGCCGCGCCGCGCGGAAGAAACACGCGGCAGGGGCGGGGGGTGGGGGTGGAGATGCGGTGGCGGCGATGGCGATGGTGGTAGCGGAAGCGGTAGGGTGGTGGTGGCAGCAACGGTAGCGGTGGTGGAGGCGGTGGTGATACCATGTTGGTAGCGGTGGTGGTAGCGGTTGTGATACCATGTTGGTAGCGGTGGTGATAGCGGTGGTGGTGGCGGTGGTGGTAGGGGTGATGATAGCGGTGGTGGTAGCAGTGGTGGTAGCGGTGGTGGTAGCATGTTGGTGGTGGTGTTGGTGGTAGCGGTGGTGATAGCGGCGGTGGTAGCGGTGGTGGTACCGGTGTTGGTAGCGGTGGTGGTAGCGTTGGTGGTAGCGGTGATCTCAGCGGTGGTGAAGAGGTAACGGGTGAATAATGGCGGCGGTAGTAGTAGTAGTAGTAGTAGGAGTGGAAGCGATGTAGTGGTAGAGCTGGTGGTAGCGGGGATGGTGACAAGCGGGGTTTGTGGTGGCGGGGCAGGGTCCCAGACGCGGGGCAGGTGGTGGCGGAGTGTTAGCGGTGACGATGGAGGGGGTGGAGGAAGCGGGCACGGGGACAGGCGGGGAGTGCGGCCGCAAGGGCGGTGGATGTGATGGCGTCAGGGACTGTGGTGACGGTGATAATGGCGGTGGGGGTGCTGCTGGTAGCAAGGACGAGGCAGGGCGGGAGCGCGGTCGCAGAAGTCATGGAGATGGTCGCGATCTGCAGCAATGGTGTTGTTGGATCCGTGGCTACGGCGGTGCAGGGGTTGGACGAGGGGCTGGCGGCGGGGGTGGGGGCGGGGGCGGGGTGGAAGGGGGGAGCGGCGGCGACGGCGGCGGCGACGAAGAGACCGAGAAGCGCGGCGCCTCTAAACCTCATTAATCTAAATTAAACGTGTATCCAGGACCACTAATTACAACTAACTGCTATCCGATTAGCACTAAATAAGCCCGTCGGGGCCCGAGCTGAGAAGAATGACTTTTGCCGCGACGTCGCGCCCGAGACGGTTGGTAGCTCCGCGCGCCACGTCCTTTCGTTTCCGCGTCCCCTGCAGGCAACTCACTCAGGCACCGCACTCCATCCACGTCCTTGCTTCACAACTCATTTCAAGGCCTGCCGACGCGTCGAAGAATGGTTTCGTCAGTGTTTCAGGTGAAATATGTTTCCATTGAACTAAGAATGTTGACATTGATTGAAATGTAAAATATAGTTATTATTAATTTTTAACTCCAGCAGAAAATGAAAGAAAACAATCCAGACATGAGTCGTAAGAAAGGTGTCAATGATTTCGTTAGGAAGCCAGAAACTCGAGAAAAATAAAGTAGTGATGCTACAACAGCACATACTCTCTTGAATTATTATATAATCTCTCCACAATATTATAATTGTAGATGAACAAGAAAAAAGTGTTTTCAACCAGTAGTATATTTTCTTCGCTCGGACATTTAAACACATCCCCTTAGAGTGAGCACGCCAGGTACGTACCTTACCAACTGCCGCACGCCGAAATTCAAGCGATCCAGCGAATAAAGTCATAAATGAGGTGAGGGATATATAAAAAATAATTACTTTTGTGTATTTTTTTAAAATCAAATGAGCACATGAAATGGCATTGATGTCCTGTTATGAAGTGCTTTTAGAATGACTCGCAAAAATGCGGTATTATTAACTTTTTAGATACCAGAGCCCCTACAACGAGCTTCTCTGTCGAAATAATTGGCGATTTTAGCTACAGCATTTCGTAACATTTCCTATTGTACGTACGTAGTGTGGGAGAAAGACAAATTTCGAGTCATTTTCTAGAAATGTTTGAAAATTCCTTCTCGGGCTCCATAGAAAGTACTGTCAAAATTTCAAGAATTCTTTTCAAAAATCGCAGGGCTCCGAGTCGGGTTTGTTCGGTCAAGAAATATTCAATTTAAAGCAAATGCTCCGAAAATTCAAGCAGCAGTATTGTTTACAGTCGGAGAAACACACAGTGGAACGGACGGACGTTTTGTAAAAATAGTAACTCTTTAGGTATCATGGATCCCCAAAACGAGCATTTCCGTTAAAATATCGAAATAGATTTTCCACACTTTTACAAAATTATCTTATACTATGAATACCATTCTGTATATATATATATATATATATATATATATATATATATATATATATATATATATACATATGTATATATACGAGAAATTACAAACAATGGAAGAGTTCTCTGAATTCTCAAACTCAGTGCGTTACTGCTCAGGCAGCGCAGCTCCTCAGACCAGACGGCATCAAGGGTCACCGGCTATTAAATATATGACGTGTTGCGTAATGAAAAAGTGATCTTTTTTGATATTTTTGATATGTTTAAGAACTGTTGTCTCTATATATTTTACATGGGTGGTTGGTTGATTATTGCACGTATTTGTCATTTAAAATATTTAATTTATTTCAGCGTTATAAGAGAGAATTTAATTTGTTGGTTTTTAGCCGTGTACATGCTATCTTTCGAAAAGCATTTTGAGTGGTTTTGTTTAGCAGCATTTTTGCGGCTGCAAAAACGACTTATTTCTAACGATCAAAGAGTTGCTCGTGCATAATGAGAATATTCCGACCACGTAGTGAGAATCTTTATTCTTCTGGGGGTTACATTGTTTTCATACTTGATAAACGTGTTATTTATTAATTTACAGATTATTGTTGCATTTTTCGGTATATTAAATTATTCAAGAATTTTTCAGCACTATTGAGTGAGTGATGACCTCTGACACAAATGTTATTCTAGGAATGATATTTGACACAAATGTCAAATTAGGAAAAATGCAACAAATCATAATCCTTTCAATTCGTCATTGTAAACACGAAAAGAGCAATTCGAGAATACTTCTAAACTGAGTTGAATTAATTACAACTAGCTGAACCCGTGCGATTACATCGCACTGAAGGGAAACCTGTAGGACGTTAAAACAGAACATATGAAATGTTGAAACTCCAAAAATTTAGTTTCATTTCATTTGTTGTATATGTTCACACAATCGTCTTAACGAAATGCACAATAGGGATGCTTTCCGCTTCCAGCCACATGTAGAAATACACGTTGGCCACGTGGGTAATACCGCGTGCAAAGGCTTCTTGCCAGCTGGCGTATGCTAGACGAATTACATAAATCCGTAGATATCACATAAAAGATATATAAGAACATACACAAAATTTTACATTGAACACTTACAACACAATTGGTAAATAGTCGCACACATGTTTGTCTTAACGGAACGCACAACAGATTTCCGCTTCCCGCCGCTTCGATTCACATGCGACAACCACTGAGTTCTCCTGTGGCGGATGGTGTGCGCATAACCGCCATCTTGACAGGCAGCGCGCGGAGGGCACGCTAACTATCCCAGCCGCAAAGTTCAAACAACAAAAGTTTCCTAGCATTTTATTAATAACGAAAAGCTTCGTGATTTGCAATATTTAGTGACCTCCATTCCTGATTTTTTTATCTTTTTTTTGGTACCTCATTTGTTAAAATCCGTTCACTATGAGCCGAGTAGGAGGGACAACAAATTCACGGTTTTAACGAAAATAATATATATGATTCTTGCCAATCCCCTCTTCAAACATCAGTTACGTGCTTGACGTGTTATGTCGTGATCTTTTAATTTTGGACCTGATTTCCACAATGAATTTTACCATGACTCCAAATATAAAGTTTGTTAACTATTATAATATATAATGCAATGTTGAGCGGATAGTCGTAAACTTGCTAACTTTAATACTCTGAAATAACAATGGTTTTGAACATATTCATACTCTAAATACTATCCTGCAGATTTTCTGAATATCTAGTTATTTAGGAAAATATTTTATATGAAATAGATTACAACATAATTATACAATCATGAAACTAAATTTTGTTTGCAGCATGGTAAATTAATGTGTTTTAATTATGTTACGTAAGATGAGATTGTTGCCTATAAATAAGGAATAACATGTAATGATCGGTAGATGGCATTGTCAAAAGTGCATCTACGATTGTATTAACCCATTTCAGTAACGATCTCTTAGCGTGCAGCACTCTTGCAGGTTTCTAACTTTTTTTATTTTGATCCATTAGTTACAAATCAATTCGTCCATCTTATAATGTGCCCTCTATATCCATTACAATATGTATTGAGTATTCACGACCAATAACGTTTGTGGGACTCTGATGAAGTCGACAGTCGTTGCTAATATGTAGGCAAACAATCATATTTAGTACCATTCTTATCAGAGTGATCTGCTTTAACACCAAACATAACAGTCCCGTCCATTCCAAAATCCCCGCATTACGATTTCATCAACCATTACTGTGCTCATGTGAACGCTATAATAATTTTCTACCCGGGGAAGATTAGTATTCACTATTATCGATGCAATCTTCCTTGGGGCTCAGTGAATAGTACTGAAGATCTAATGCGCCCAACATTTCTCTTTGTAACCCTGTATAACACTACATCTAGTAATCAAGTTTTCTCCCTTCCCAAATATAATTTTCGTAACTTCGTAGTGCGATCAGAATTTCATCTTATATCATGTTCTATTTCATTTCACGTTAATTTAATCTATTACTTGAGTACTTGCTTCAACTGTCACCTCGGGCTATATTTTCATGTTGACAATTTTTGTTTGTGCTCTGTAAGTTCTCATTAAAAGAAATGTTAACTTGTGGCGCTCTAACATACTTTTTCGCATTATTGGCAATAGTTATGTAATACTCAAAAATTTTAATTTCTACCATACTAAAAACTTAGTTATAACTTGAAGTGCAATTCAACCAATTCAAATGAAGCGCCTATGGTGCATATCTGTGTTTATTTCGATGGCCAGGAACAGTAGTTATTTCTAACTTTTACAAATGAAACATACGAATAAAGTTAACTGTTATAGTATTTGCAATACTTAATACAAAAACAAGAATAATTTCACAATAGCCTGCTTTGGTTATATTGAAGTGAACTTTCAATTTTTAATATCATAATCAGCGATAAAAATTACTTTCAGTAAAGAAGTATGTTATTTCGTTAGTTAATTTGATTACTTTCCTTTAATTTGTTTTCTTTCATAAGAATATTATTTACGCTATACAATCAAGACTGACAACAAAGGGATGTATTAGGAAATTGTTGTCAGTCGTGATGAGGGTGCAATAAAGTTGAGTTTGAGTCGCTCTTTATTTTTATTATTACAGAAAGAAATATCACCTTTCTTATTAACAACTGGCAGTCAATAACTATTAAGTTAATATAAAAACTTATTGCTATTTCTCGAACATTCATTTTATTCTTGAAGAACACATATTATGAGACGTTTTGGGAGTTTGTTTTTTACTTCATCAGTCTGTAACATTAATAAACAAGAAATATATAATTATTAATTTTAGAAGCTCTGCGATACTTAAATAACAAACATGCATTTGCATGGAAATTCCGTCTTTTCATTACATCTTAGAAGATTAGGTACAAAAAATAATACTTTTAAAGCAAATATCCACACGAAAATATACTAGGAAAGGCA
The DNA here is from genome assembly GCA_031308135.1 of Acheta domesticus. NCBI lineage: Eukaryota > Metazoa > Arthropoda > Insecta > Orthoptera > Gryllidae > Acheta > Acheta domesticus. The sequence continues at coordinate 198,489,330 of JAHLJT010004567.1, read as the reverse complement.
ACGACAAGTCCGAACAACACGAAAATTCAAGTGATCAAGAATTCTTGTTCGAAACAAGCAACTGAACATAATTCAAATTACAATGGGAAGGTGCTTTTGCGTATGAAGATGTGTAAACGTAAGAGAAGCTTTGTTCGTTGTATCGAAGACCGTGGTTTGAAACTGAATACCAGTTGTACAGTTTGGTAGAAACCAACTACGTACAACCACGCACAAAGTTCTAGAGGCCAGCTGCTCTGACTGGCCTTTTCCGTGATTTACTCTGCTCTAATTCATTCGGTTGCCAGAGCAGTACCGTATTCAATGGCACATTGTTGTGATTAAATAGGATCGTAGGGTTACACGGCCTGAGTCAAGATGAGAGAAATTTTGCGGGCTGATAGGCCGTGGTCTAGTTGGCATTGAAGGGCCAAACGTTTCGTCCACGACTGCGGTGGACATCGTCAGTGGCTGCAGGGTCGCGGGTGCAGAATCTGGAGTAGCGGATAGCTGACGAGTCCGCGACCCTGCCGCCACTCAAGATATCTACCGCAGTCGTGGACGAAACGTTTGGCCTTTTAATGTCAACTAGACCAAGACCTATCAGCCCGGAAAATTTCTCTCATTGTTGTTCTTCAATCTTCAATCCGCCTGCGATCCTTCCTTTCGCAAACTGTTCCTATTCCAAGGCTCAAGAAAACGACAACAGATTGCACTTCTCCACAGTTTCCAAGTAAATAAATCAACACAAATATCAAGAGTACAGTTTTTGAATGATTTTACATCTCTATAAGGCCCCACCTCAGGATTTAAAAACACTCCCGTAGGAAAGAAAGTTCCCGAATGTCCTGCCAAGGTTCAAATTGTGCCGTAGGAAAAAGGAGAAATAGTATACAAAATTAATAATAATAATAATAATAATAATAATAATAATAATAATAATAATAATAATAATAATAAAAAGTAAATAAAGCCAGTGGAATCCCATACAGGGTAAAGGTCTCTCCAAGTTGGAGAACAGCTCATTGATTTGAAGGTCCATCGTTAAGCTATATAATTGTGAGATTATTAGATTAACACCAAGTTCAGATAATTATTTTGAATATTATACAGAACCACTCAGAATAAATGTTACAAACTTCCATACAGAGGAATCTAAAGTGAACAATTTTTACGAATGTACAAGTGGTAAGAAATTTCATATAACAAAATTACTCATGTCACATTTGTCCCAGATTGATTGTCATCTCCTTATGCATTAATGTTTGAAACATCAATTCTGACGCAGTCAAGAGATCCCGTTATCATCGGCGGTACTAGCGAATCGAACTGTTATACCCAATTTCTCGTGTTCAAATCCATTTCGTGAATTTTAAAGGGCGAAAGAATCGTTCGTACGCGTACCTTCGGAGGGGAAGTACTGCCGGCTGTCCCACGTTGTAGATTTAGTGTATGTAAAATACTCTTAAGTTTAAAAGAAGCTCCTTGATTCAAATTGACTTTCGTACCCTTCTTTCATTGACATGCTACATGACGAAAGGAGCAAATCAAAATCTGCGTGGTCAGGTGGAAGAGTTGTCCTCGCCACTTAAAATGAAGCATCATTGAACTGAATTGGAAAGTGAATTGAATTTCTTGCACCTGCCTAACAGCGACTCATAAGAAACTGCTTTGCAATCGGTGGCAATCGTCACACGAGAAGCTTCGTTGAGTGAAATTTCACCTCATAGGTCCACTGTCAAAAATCGCTAATCTTCGACCCCCCTCTAAGCGCCCTGGAAGTTTGTAACATTTCCTCCGAAACATAAAAGTAGAAAGGCAATGAGCACAATTGCACATGTCGAGAACTTCCAGTGATTCACAGACATCGAGGTATTTATTTTTACCCTCCGAATCATGCTCTCTTCCAAATGCCTCTTCCACCCCTCCGCGCCGTCTTTGCCATGTCCCCGCCCCCAACCACCATGGCCCCCTCCCCCGCCTGCGCCCATCCCTCGCGCGTAATGGATACTCGGCGGCCGTAAAGCTCCCCTTCGCGCCCACAGCGCTCGGGGATTTTTGCCGCGGATTCATGACTGCGGATTCGCACGAGGGCCCGCTCCCACACTGGGCCGAAACCGCGCTCATCAACGGAAATCAGGACAGTATAGCGCGATTTTTCTACCTCTGCCTCTCGAGCCCCTATAGCCACGGTGGAATATCACACGGCATTTCGCGTCTCCTGCCGCTAGGAGTGTCATGATCGCAAGCACTGCTTGATACGGTCGCGATCATACGATACCTAGATACCTAGTACCGCGATCATACGATATCGACTGAGAAAGAGGCGAAATACCGTGACATATTCCATTGTGAAGACGGGCCTTCAGAGGCAGAGTTAGAAAGATCGCAGTGTAAACGTTCCTTAGCACGAATTCGCATAACGCGAATTTCGCCGTAACACGAACTAAACTTCGGTCCCGGCAAGGGTCCCTTGGAATTCGTGTTAATGAGGCTTTACTATAAATAATTTAATGTCCATATCTGTCGATGAATCATAAAAAAATTAACAATCGGAACAATATCTCACATGTTTAATGATAACTGACAATTCTAATTATTCACTTTTTTTACAAAATTTTGTTTAACAGAATCCGTAATTCATCTAGCTCGAATTGTTTCCGGGCGTTGTCACAGGTGAAGAATGTCAACAATGAAAAACCATCAGAAATAAAACTATGTAATTTAGTATTATTTCGCCCTGATTCCAAATAGGTATTTATTATTTTTCTATCACACACAATTTTTTGCTTAGATGATTGAAATATCGTTAATATGCAAATTTCCCTCAAAATATGGGCTTACGTATGTACATATGGGCTTACATATGCAACAATAAAAAGTCATCAGAAAAGAAAATGTGTGAGATTTACTAAGCATTACGACTTCATTCCAAATATTGGTTTAGATTTTCTCTAACACGAATATTTCCTGAGATACGACGGATTTCATAAGCTGACTGCGCGAACCCACAACGGCAAAGCCGTTCCTTCAGAAACTGCTTTTGTTTGGGATGTAATAAGCTCTTGTTTTGACCAGAGCATCTCAAAACAGATTTAGAAGACGCAGAAATAGAAGAGTTTCGTTTGAGCTTTGAAAGCACGCTGTTCTCAACGTTCCCCTCGTTAATCCTAACATGATATTTCTCTTTCCTCTTCATATAAGGCTTGGATTATTTGTTGGGTGTAGAGAATGCGTGAGGCAACCTGTGGAGCACTCCAGTGTCTCTGTGAAACATTTCCAAAAATCAGCGCAGCAAAAAAAGGAAAGAATTCGAGAGATTTTAAAAGATGATGCGTTGACACAAACGATGACTCCAGAAGAGCAAGATGCCTGGACCAGGTTTTCATTGAGTGTGTGAATAGTTCATAGAGAAAACTAATCTTCAGATTTTAGTAGTGGAATCAAGGCTTCAAATCTGGGCTGTAGAATTTCATGAGTTACACTTTCTACACTCCCATTTTGATTCCTTTCCTGATAACCTCGGTGACGTAAATGATAGACAAGGTAAGCGATTTCACCAAGACATCAGAACAAAAGTGCAAAGCTACGAAGGTTTCTGGAATGACTGCATGATGGCAGATTTCTGTTTGATGTTATTCAGAGAAGTTCCTGAATCTGAGTTCACAGGAGACGTGAGAGTTCATCACATTTCTTAGTTTACAAACACCATTTATAAGAAAATGTAATGTGGCCGTTTGTTAGAGTAATAAATGGATTTGCTATCGTAGAAAAATTGTGGGTGGTGACGCAAATCTTAATGCAAAATTGTAATCTGTGTTAAAAACTGGTGACACTTCTGATGATTACAACAACTTTCATTTTGTAGACCATGTTGTTTTGTTTCAGGGCGGGCCAACTGCTGCAGTCACTAGTCCCGTAAGTGCAGTGCATGTTTCTTACAAAAGACCATCACAAAAATGGAAGTTTTCTGAGCAACTGAAACCGTAGGTCATAACGATCCCCCAAAAATTAAAAACACTAGTGGTGCGAAAAGAAGCACGCACTATCTCCTCCCGTATTTTCACGCTAAATTACGCAAAAAGTACTCACATTTTCGAAAATTGTGTATGACCTTGTTTCAAAATGTATCTTTAAGGAACCGATTTTATTGCGGGAAAAATCTCTATCTTTAGTATTTTAGTTGTAGGAAGACATTTGTGCTTTTGGGAAAATGGGAGTTTTCAACGAAAAAGAGACCTGCGTTCTCTTAAAAGTCCTTCCCACTATCCAACAACAAAATTTAATCAAAAACTATGAAGACTTTTGTGAAATTTTGAAAAATGCCTTAGAGTCTTCATGTATAGTACTCCTCAAAATTAATATATAGTTCTCACATTCAAGTGGCCCCGACATCAGGCAGATCGATTGGAAAATATCAATTTTGGAGAAAATCCAGTGAACGGTTTAGCCGCTAGCGTTGTTCACAGACGGTCAGACGGACGTTTTGCCATCAATCGATTTTTCGGTACCAGGAACCCACAAAACATGAGTTTTGGCTGCACCACGTGTTATAGGATTTGTTTCTGAATTTAGCAACTGGATTTAGCCACTGTTTTGTTACCAGGGCCCTGGAATAAGAGTTTTTCTGGCGAAAATTCGTCGTTTTTTGCATTACATAACTTTCTTTCTACTTCATAGCGATAAAGTAAAAAGTGAGTTGTCGATTAGATAATATGTTAACATTTTGCTTTACAAGTGAAGAGGGAGTAAATGAAACAGAAGATAAAGACATTGGCTGTCCGGGAGACGCCGCGTCCGAAGCACAGATGCCAACATTTCGACCGTCATGTTGCGACCTTCTCTCTGAATCTGAATCAGAGAAGTTGTCGCTGATTGAATCAGTGAGAGCCGAAGTCACTGATATTTCAGTCGAAATGTGTAGTTTCGCTGACAATCAGCGAATACGCGAATCTTTTCATAATGACCGCCAGCATTTCACCAGTCGTGAGTGGTAAAAAAGCCGCGCTACCATCACTCACTGATTGTTCAGTCGTTCGCCTCGTTCACGGTTCAATTAGTTGTCACGTCACAGATTTCACCAATTCAAAAAGTGGACCCGATTTTCACTGATTTGTTCAGTTCAATTCACTGATTTTCAGTGGCAGGGTTATAACTGACACCAGTGAATAGTCACCGCTAATCAGTATTTTTTCACTGATTCAGACAGAGAGTTCCTCAGATGCATTTGGCTCTGAGGAAAATCATTCCCAGCATGTGGAGCAAAGCAGATACAGATTCCAGCGGCGGAATCCTAGGTTCAGAGTTACTTCAGCTTTCAGAGGTTAGAGCTGTTATGCAGTGTTGCCTCTAGTGTTTCTCACTTGCAGTTTGGCAAGGCGTCCGGCCATTGCTTGATGCGGCGATGACCAAGCCAAATTATAAAAATGTAATGCATTTTCAATAATTTACAGAAGAACTGAACACTAATAATACATATCTACAGATATTTTAGCGGTAACAGCAAATTTCAGCTAATAATATAGTCATGAAAGAACGAATAACACGCAAAGGATTCGTCAATATTAGCGCGTCGAATTGACAGCTCACCGGCCTTGCTGAAAGTTGGAATGCCGAAAGTCGTCCCTAGACTCACTTTTACTTTTAGGCTTGGAAAAGATACGCTTTCTTGCAGAACAGAACAACATTTTCGTCATTCGTCATCATTCATTTTAATGAATGATGAGAACGAGCGATTATGGCAGTTCCAATCCTTGACAGAGGCCTACATAAATGTCAATGCAGATAAGGGAGCGCGCTCACTCTCAGACTGCGAAAATAAGCTTGCGAGAACAATCGGTAATAGTCACACCCTTTACATTAACTTTATTTATTGGTGTCTTGCTTGTAAGAAAAACTTACATTTATAACGACTTTTGAGCCAGCAGTAGAAAAAAATAGTGACATTTGAACCTGGCAGCAGTAGTTTTTTAGCTCCTAGTGTGATACAAGGAGATCATTAATTTCCAAAACAAATGTAACTGCTCCATGAACCTACATACAAGCGAACACAAAAGACGAAAACAATATTTTTGGTAATGTGTCCACTTTGTATACAATTCAAAAAGAATTCTATAACAGGGTCCTAACTACGAAAATAAACATTAAAAGCGATTGGGAATATTGATAGAACTTAAAATAAAAACTTTATGTATTCATATATTGTTTTGTTTTTGTTTTTGAGAGGGGGAGACTATGTTGAGTTTCGTCCAGGGACTGAAATTATCCATCTCGTCACTGACTTCGATTTATGCGTACTTTCTGCGCGTTGGCTTTGGAACCACAAATTAAAACTTATGAGTTGTTTTCGTGTGATTTCGGACCACTGTTCGGCGCTCGGCCCGCGAATAGAATATTTCAACGCTAAATCAATTTGACGGAGCCCCAAACACTCGATAAACGCCGCTGAATATCCATGACGAATTTCGAAACGAGTGTAAATGTGTCGAGTTACTGGACGTAACTGTTATAGCCGCCACATTTTTTCACGATAAGTGCTCTCTTTTTCGCGTCCATGTTCGCGTACTCTGAGCTTTTGCGAGACTATGGTTAATCGATGCAATTTACAGGAAATTGGCTGTTTCGACGCGTTACAAAGTTTGTGGTTGCAGCGCTAAACGGTGGAAAATGCAATGGCTACGCTCGACATGAACCAGTCGAAAAAAATTGATGTTGGCGTGCGTGTGGGTTAATGTTCGTATTTGCTAAAAGTTTACGTATGTGACGCCTAAGAGCGATGTTGTCATGCGTGTGTCAAAATCAACTATCATTAGATTGTTTATCCTGCATATTTCTCTGCGCAGAAACACAGTACTTACATATTTTATGTAAAAAGTTTTTGCATATAAATAACAATTAAATTCTTTATTAATAAAAGCATAACCATAGTATGTATAAGTGATAAAAATTACATTTTAATATTATGAAATATAAAGAAGCATTTTTGAATAAATATAAAGAGAACAATTGATGTTACAGTCAGGTGATAGCCAAACATAAGATTCATTTAAAAGTGAATACAAACTAATGTGGTGAAAATTAGAAATTTCTTTGTATAAGATGATTTTTACATTGAGTTTAAGGTACTTTTGCAGTAACAGTCCGGAAAGATCTGAATTTTTGGAATTCAATAATACGATATGACGATACATCTAAAATCTTGCCCAACATTTTGTAACATCTTTGAGGAAGTTTATCTCTAATAACTGATACAAATTATTTAAACCGTCAAAAACGATTTTTCAGCAAAAGCTACTAAATTTACCAAAACATTCCTTTGTTAGTCACAAAAGGAAACATTTTGACTTTTTTATTGAACTTCGTATTTTTGTGCCAGAAATCAGATGAAAACGTAAAGAAAGTTAAGTAAACATTTTTTTACATAGTACGATTTCTTCTGAATTAAATTTGTTCTTGAATGTTTAATTAAAAGTCAATGTATTTTTTGTGTAAATAAGACGAGTTTTTGCCTAATTTTCAGTGAAATTGAGGCAATTAAAAAAATCGCAAACAAAATTTATCAAACAAATGGCTCCAATTTATTCTTTAAACTTGTGAACTGATAGAGAAAAATACATGACATTAACACCATTTGTTTAATCCTTTTGGGGTTTCGAAAAATTACAGTTATGTAATTATGTATTAATGTACATATCTCCCCGTCTGTAATATTTACACTACATGTGTACTTTACAATTAACTTAATTTACAAACAAATACGTCAAATGTCTTTTGTGAAGTTTCTCAAAAGTCTTAGGGTAAATTAGCACAAAACTGTGCACCGAATATTTACTATTACAATGTAATAATAACGATTTGTCTGCAAAATAATTGTGGGGAAAATTAAATTCTCAACTTAACAGACATTAATAATCAAATTGGTTACAGACCTCAATAATTAAAATATTTCTTATTTGGTCCTTCACAAAAACTCATGACCCTCGGCTCACACCACATGCGTCAGCCAAATCGCAGTTAGCAGAATTCAGATTCCCAGAATCCCCCTTCCTTTCACGTCGAAACAAATTGAAAGTGGACACGCGAACGGAAGGGAGAAAGCCCACACTCTGCATACACGAGTATGCAAATTTTCCTTTTCAGAAGTCGTGAATTATTCTTTTCAATTACAACGCGTAAGAAGTGACGTAAATTGCGAGGCCGCTGTTTTAATGAAAACCGCGACCAGCTACTGCTTTAAATTCATCTTCTGCCGACGAACATGCTACAGCAGTTTTTTTCGACATGTGGTCTATAGCTTTACCCCTTATCGAAGTTAGGTAACGTTGTGACCACTCCGGTGGGAGTCCTACCTCCTGTGGAATCCTAGATAACATTTTATCCTTTTTCAAGGATTCTGTTATCATTCTTACGTAAAATATAAATATATTGCCCATGTGGGTGGTCGTAGGGCCAATGCAGCTAAGAATACAAATTATCAATTTTATCCATAACGGACAAGTGTCATCATTTGCGTCGTTGTTCTTAGCAACACAACATCGTTCTTATTCTCTGAGGAATAAAACAATATGAATTCACAGTTGAAAATATTTTTCATTGCTAATACGAATTATATATTAACGGTTCACATTAAGTTTGCAGAGGGAAGAATAAGGAACTTCTGATTCCTTAGGTCACAACTTTCTAGTTCCTAGCATCGCAAGAATTCTTTTATGCAGAGTAGAAAGCAGCTACAAAGTGAACAAAATGTAGGTTAGGAGAGGGAGCAAAAGGAGGCTAGGAGAGGAAGTGGTAGTGGTAATGAGTTCTGCCGAAACATTTTCAACTTTACACAAAAATTGCGGTTCAATCCTTCCTTTTTTTGTAGATTTATCCTCAGATATTTCATGCAAACCTTTGCCCAAGGAACGAAAGCGGGTACAATTGGAATTTGCTCAACCATGAGCAAAAATTCAAAATCACACCTGCGCGACGGGCATTCAAAATACGGGCGACAGCAATTCGGACAGCGGTCAGTAGGGCGCAGCATTGTCATGAGTGCAGCAATGCAGCAGTCGGCAGTGACAGCCTACCGTCATAGCGCGTCACAAGCCTGGAAAGACGGCGCTAGTCTACATGGAGACAACGCCCTCACCGAGATTCACCCCGGTGGCCATCCCTAGGAACCTACAAGTGGAACCTGGTCCGACAGTTTCGCACTTCAAGATTTCAACTTTCTTCGAAAGACAACAAATTTGTATATTCTGCTTAGATGACCGCTTCGCGCGGGTCCGTGTATGTTTTATAATGTATTCAATAAATGTGTCTTCAGGTTCGTTCTCATTTACACAACACAACACACATCTTCGTGGGTAGCGGTAGCAGACTCCCCAGAGCCATGATGCCTCCTTACGACGCGTCGTGACGCGACGCATGTAGATTTCCGTTGCATATTCTTAACATTCCCAAGACAGCGGGCGACTTCGCCTACCCTGAGCTTCCCTCAGATTACGAACGTTTGCTCTTGTTATTTTACGAGAAAGGTGAACATCATTTCTTCGTATACTTTAGAAGAGGGGGCGTCTTTACTATGATTCGCGACCGAGCGAGTTTCCTGTTATTGACATATATGCCAGGAATAGCCATAACAGAACCCTCATCGTAAACGATTGAAAAGGAAATTACCCAGAGAATTTTTTGACCCTCCTTGAGCAGACTGGAAGAGATTAGCCTTTCCGTACAATGCTTCTGAAAATGTAATAATCACGAAAAAAGAAAAGATCTTGCAAACTTGCTGTATCTAATAAAATCAACTACTGTACCAGTCGTTCACGGCTGCTGAGGGCCTTAGGCCAAGCAAGAATAAATAAACAAAAAAAGGAATAGCCATTACAATGAAAACGTCTCAACAACAAACAATACCGTGCAAAGAGATGGAACGATACCCCATACTGAATCATTGACTGGAAAAAGAAATGAGAGTGGACTCATCTATGTTTAGTGAAAACTAAGAGAATTCGTATTAACACTTATAGTTTTGTTCCAAAAGTTTTGCCACGCATTACAAACTTTTAAGAACTGAATTAAAGAAGGGGGAGTCATTTCAACATCTTTGATACATGTTTTGAATACATCCTCTTTCGAGATTGATTTTTTACGGTCACCTCCTTTCATAATAAGTGATTCAATTATGTATTACCATAGAAATGTGCACAGTTTGTTTAGATGAGACGTTAAGTTGACTCTCAGCGTTTCATTGCTTGTCGACAGACTGTGACAACTTGGACTGGGGAAAAGGCGTTTAATATGTCGCCCCTTAATACTCTTGTTGCCCAGTCAAGGTTATTTGAATTAAAAGGGAACATTACAGTCTATAAATGTTGTAATCATATCGTGATAAATGCTGTAGCTTCGACAATCTGTACATTATACTTTTAAATAATAGCAATATTATTTACATACCATCCATAGAGACACGTTTCCTCATTGTTCAATGTCAACTCTCATGGATTTCTCCGAAAATTCAACTCCAAAGTAAAGGACCCCATCAATAAAGGTTCACTCCCGTGTATTTCCCCTACAATATGATGTGTACCTGAATCAATAGCAATCAATCCTGACTACCTGAATAAATATCAATCAGTACCTGAATCAATATCAATCAATTCCTCAAGGCTCACGCCCATGTGTTTCCCCTACCATAGGATGTGTACCTGAGGCAATACCCCATTGTTCAAGGTTCATTCTCGTCAGTGCCTTCTGAAAACTATATCCCAAGAAAAATGTTTTCCATTACTCTCTGCTGCCGTACGTTTCGTCCAAAAACAAACCCTCATGCAATAAGTTTCCCTTCGGTGAAGATTTATTCGTGTTTTACAAGTATAACCTCTAACAGAAGGTGCAACTGCTAAAGTAATCCTCGTTGCCAATTGTTCGCGGTTTGTTCTCGTGATTGCCTCCTAGAATATGTTCCAAGTAAATCATTTCCTATTGTCCAAGTAGTTCATCTCCAACTCCAATGTAATCTCTCCAAATCGAACCTACAAGTAATTGTAAAGTATTGGCAAGCGAAACTCGTGGTAGCTATTTGGTTATGGGCGGAAAGGGATTACCAACAGGAAATCGCATCGCCAAGCAGGAAGAGAAAGGTGCCCTAGAGAAAGCACCCAAAGACTGAACGAAGGGCAGGCCATTCTAGAGGCAGGATGGGGGAGGCGGTGTGACGTAGGAGGTCACGTGAGCCTCCAGTATATAAGAGAATAGACGAAGGGAATGGGTGGGTTCTAGAGAAGGAGTGAGGACCTCGTGCTGATGCACACATTTGCGCCAGGGCGGTGCAGCGGCGAGCAGGGCTCGCGAGGCAAGTCACATGTTGATGCGCCTGCGGGGACTTCGTGTCCCAGCTGTGACTGCGGTCACGTAGGAGTGATGCTGTGTGTGAGCTCCGAGTGAGGTGTGGTTGAGATTCACCACTCACACATCAATCGGTTAAGATCTCTCCTGCGATAAAGGCACATCAAGGATTGATGCGCCTGTAAGGACTTTGTGTCCGAGTGTGGCATCCGGTCACGGAAGCTGGGCTTTGTGCGCGCTTCGAATTAACAAGTGGCGAGTGCCTCCAGTTAAACCGATTCTCAATCGGATTAGGGATCGCTCCCGCGATCAGGGAATAGTAGAAGGTTTATCAGAGCGATTGTACTAAATGTAACCATTTAACTTACATATTTGTATCTAAATATAACTGTATATATGCAAGCTCTGTGTCTGTGTTCGCTGTGAGTATCCATGACGTCATACAATACATTACCCATCGCTGCAAGTTTGTTCCAGGAGAATTTCCCGAATCCGAAATCTACGCGCAAATGAAGCATCTCTCCTTTGTCGCCCCCGCGAATCTCTCCGCGGACCCCCCTCCAGAGGCGCGACACCTCGCTCGCGGACCTTCATTCCGCAAGCACCTCACACACGCGCGTTCCCCTATCCACTCTTCCCACCCGCGCAACTCATTAGAGAGGGCGGTGCGCGCGGGGCGACCCTCGACAATTGTCGCCTCGTGGGGTTCTTCGTCCCTCGGAGCACTCCCTCCCACTCCGCACCGCTCCGCGCCGCGACACACGATGGTGCAACGGCCCCGCGGGCAGGGCGCCGCGCCACGCCGCGTCGCTTATCAGTATTCCCCCTCTCTCCCTCCCTCCCGGCGGCCGGCCGTCGCGGCGGCGGCGGCGGCGGCCGCTCCCCATCTCGCAATAAAGATCACAGGAATTTTAATGGCGCGGGGAAGCGCGCTCTTCCGGCCGCTCCGGGCGACGGTCGCCGCGCTGCCCGTGGGGGGACGCCGCACTCGTACGGAGCAGGCTCGGTGGTGTGACGGTCAGCGTATCGGCATGTTGTACCCGACAGTGCGGGTTCAAACACGATAGAAGCCGTGGATTTTTTAAGGGCGAAAAAATCCTTCATTTCGGAGGGGAAGTAAAACAGGCTGTTCCGTGTAGTAGGATTTTTGCCCGCGAACTTGGGTATAACAGTCCGATCGTCGCCCGAATGATACTTTTTTTCTTCCCTATAAGGTGAAAAGTGCGAGCCGAAATGTGCGTGATCAGAGCTAAGAGCAATCCTGATATACTGAGTGTCGTCACGTAAATGAAGGGATCACTGAATTTGAACTGAACCGCGTAAAGAAAGAGCCTTCCGTTACGCATGGGCTGAAATTTTGCGTCACACAAGATTGTTCTCATGTAGCTTACAAATAAACCTGTATCATTGACACCGTATATTGCTCACTATATTATTGACATCTTCACAATTTTAATTGACACATTTTAATTTATATTTTGGTGATGTAGCTGGACCACATAGAAAAACTTTCAATGGGCATGCAGCAAAATGTTGATCGATACCTTATGATTCACATCATACAACTAATTAATAAAATTATATTAGACATCATATGATTGAAACTTTCGCTGTTTTTATTGACAACAATACTAACGGCTGACCCGCCACATTTTCTCTGTCGTGCAACGATACAAGGCCACGCTTTCTGTATTGGTTAAAGTGATTGTACTTGGAGCAGCACCAATGCGTCGAACGTACAGGGTACTAATTGCGGGGCAGCAATTGATAGTTGTGTTTTGTTGCACTAACATTCTACTGACATAATCATTAGCAATTACATATATGTGTTTGAAATGAAAAAAATTAGATTTCTATTATTTTTGTAAACATCTTCAGGAACGATCGAAAGCTTGGTACGTCTTTCATTTTCTTGTGTGTAAAAAAACGTAACTCTCGATAGTGTAATAGAATTTGGGACATCATAAGTAAAATACTTTTAGTTATATAGCCCCAAGAGAGTTTCCCAATCCTGGAGAGTTTCCATACGGCGAGTCGTTCCTTGAGGTTCAAAGAGAAACCACGATCTCCAGGACGTTTTCTGTGTGCTCCATTTGAAGTTTTATTAGAGATATTTTACGCAGGGGACAGTAATTGCAATTTATTTCCAAGAAAATTGTGATGGCCTTAAGTCCAAATATTAGCAAAATCGTGTCAAATCAAATTAAGAATTGAAATATATAGAATGGATAATATAGTGGGGAAAAATAACGGAGTGATCTCTACAAAATGATGAACAAAAGGACCGTATGCCATTTTGTGAGAAAGCTTTATTTTTGCACAACATTTTGTCCACAATTTCAATTGTTCCTTGAGGTTCAGAAGCCAAAGCAAAAATCCACTTTGATCAACAGAAAGGCAGAAAACTCAAATTCGAGGAATGAAAGAATTTGAGAATATATCATGGCGACGCTGTATCGAAACGGGACATTACATTTTTTTGTCAATGTCTCCAGCAACCAGAGTTCAGGACGTTGCCCGATCAAGTCCAGAGGCACAAATCCATTATCATTAATCTATCTATAAGTAAAATACGTAAGAAAGAAATTGTGTTCCTAAACGTTTGTTGGGCAGGGTATACATATGTCGATTTCTTTTTATGTAAATCTCAGTGAATTTACAATGATTGTGCGTTAACTTTGATAAACATTATTCATTCATTAATTTTTATTTGTTTCAAGTGTGAAAAACTTTATTTAAGTTTTAAGCAATAGGCAATATTCCGAATTTTGGCTCAAAGCAAAAGGGTCCGATTCCCACGTCATTCGGGTAAATGGAATTTAACTGTGCATTATTTTTCACCTCCATTTATGTAATGTACAGCAGTAGACATGTATGTATATATTACAGTAGACATAAAAACTACTGCAATGTAACAAAATATCAACAATTGCTTTACTTTTTAATATTACAGATGCAGAATTATGTTCATTACGAAGGAATAAGAAAATATAAATGTGAATTGTGTGGTTCGGTTCTAGATACATTTGTTCTGAAATAAACCTACACATTTGAACGCACGCCAGTACTAACAGAATTTGATTAGTTGGTTCTGTACAACTATTTAAAACGTGAATGATGTTTCGATAAATACACTAGAAGCAGCTTGTTGAAGGAATAATTTTCGTTTGATAGACATGAAAGCATATGAACCCACCTTGAAGTCATAAAAGTGTTTTTTCCCCAAGTGATTTCTTGGGTATTGATACCTGCCGAAAACTCTTTTAACGCATGCATAAGTAAAATTATCTGTGGTGGCGGTAGAGTTCTGTCATTCTAAACCAACTTTAGTTGTTGAGAAAATGCGGGAGATGATGCACACACAAATTCAAAATTCACAAATAAACTCAATCTCAAATTTATTTTAGGTGCTCAACGAATATTCTCAACACCTTTGTCCATTTCTAAATTTTTTAAGTCTTATCGTCGTACAGGAACACGTTCTAACATACTCACTCAAGCGTATCGCCTGCGTGACTTTAGATAACATTCTTTCATGAACAATTCTTTATTTTGTTCGAGAGTGCGAAATCATTTTAGCTCAGTGTTCGATATTGTAACATCAACGTTTCATCTGAATTTCCGAAACAGACCTCATGGTATGCTTCGAAGGAATTTCGTTGAGGGAGACGTGGTGTGCGTTTGTGGCCACGCGTGTACGTGAGGGGAAAAACTGCAGAAGGTGGGGAGATGTTGCACACGCGTAATGCTAACTCTTTATTTCGTAATCCTTTCGATTCGGCGATGTTTTTCATCCGAATATCTTGATTACAGTTGGAATTGTGTTGGGTTTCCACGTCATTTGAGAGCATTAGCGGGGCTTACTAGGGCGCGGTTGGGACGAGCTAATCACCGCGCGATCTGATTAACAAATGACGGGGAGTTGTGGCGTTGCAGTCACTACGGGGAAGGGTCGCACTGTAAGGGAGAGTTACAGAGAACTTCCGCAATTTGTTGGTGTCGTTAAGCTTCGAGATTCGATCACGTCAGTTATATTGGTAGTATAGTTCCGATTTGATCCGGCCTGGTGAATTATAACTGTGTACTTTTCTTCCAAATGCCCCAGTATCTATTGCTGTGTGACGATGCGAAAGCCCACCCTAAGGTGAAGAAGACCACTATATGTGGTGAAGGGATGTCTTCGGGCTGACCACGGGAACACCTTTTCCCTTGGCCGAGAGGCTGGTTCACCGCTGGTCGGCCACGGCCGGACGGGCTGTTGAGCCATAGGACAGCACAGTTCCGATCTAATACATTGGTTTTCATACGAGTAACACGTCTGAAAAGTTGCTGTTCCAAATGAGGCGGAATAGCGGTTTTGAAACTGATATTTAAAAACAATCAATCAAATAACTTGTTTTGGTACCGTCAGTCTGAGAACTGTGACGAACTTAATTAAAAAATAGTTTTCATTTCTGTAAATAAAATATTATTCAACATTTTAATTAATTATTTTTTACTATTATTTGTTTTGTTATTATTTATTTGCGCTTCAGTTCAACTTAGTTCAGTTTAGTACATTCAACGAATTTTTTAAGGAGGAACTATGTACAACAAAAATTTGAAATTTAAATAGACAAATAACTTCACGAACACACGCGAGCTAGAGAATTCCACAATTGAAACAACGATATCCTTGCTTCACGCGAGCTCTGATGACTGGGCGCTGATTTTAATGAAAGGTCATTTTTCCTTTTGGCTGATCAATGCCTTTTATTATAGATATTAATTTGATGTTATGACAAAAGGAAATTACCCATTTTATACGGCATTTTTTTTCGTTTTTCCTCTATTTCGACCAATAAGTCCTTTTTTACCTATTCCCATCATGTTTAAAACATTATTCGCTAATTTCTTCGATTTTAATGGTATGTACTTCAAATAATATTTACGAAACGCAAAAAATGTTCTCGACAAAATTACTCAGTAGCCTATTCGATTTCTTCGCTCAGAAATAGTAATGTCTACCGTTGTAAAGAGTAGGTAATCTAAGATTCCTGTGTCGCCTATCAGCACCATTATCGGTTCGGACGGTTTCAGGACAATAGATTTTCTGGTAAAGAACAATCTAAACCAAACGTTTGGAAGCTGAGTCCACTAGAACGAATGGAACAAGCCTAAAATACATCGGTAACATAACCAAGATCTTGAGTTCATCCAAACTGTTTTTGATCAAATTTATTACTTCATTTTTCTTCGATTTCAGAGCATTTTTCAAACATTTTAAGAGTATTTTATTGATCATTTTTTACGATGTTTTATGTCATCAAACTCCGCCCGCTACGGATGACTGCTCAGTACAATACACGCAGGTTGATTAAGCGCCGATTTCCGAGGCGCATCAGACACGTTTCGACAATTAGCCCTGCGCCTCCGGAGCTAGTGAAAACGCGCGCGCGGCGGACGCGAAACACGTGGCTGCGGGCTGCCGCAGGCCGCTGCACGGCGCTGCGGTCGCCGCCCAGCTGGGAATCCCCGGCGCGCACACAGCCGCGCCGCCGCCGCCGCCGCCCTGGGCCCACACACCGCAAATGGGCGCCGAATATACGCAACTTACTACGGGGAAACGAACTACTATTTCAAGTGGAAATTGTTCGGATTTGTTTTAAAACCAGGAACAAAAAACAATGCAAATGAGCATGGTTTGCTTTGTAATATACGAGGGTTGGGGCAATTATTGGCAAGTAATGGCAACTTTTTTTTTCTAAAGAAATATTATTGGATCACGCAATTTTATTTGTCGCGTGAAAGAAATTGTGTACTACAGAACTCCCCCCACGTGCTATGGTATGTCATGTGACCTGCTAAGAAGTGATCGGTTTGCGAAGATTTGTTTCCTTTCTCACGGCCAGGTTTCAGCGTTGCCGCTCATCTGACCTGAGGTCACGGGGACAATAAGGTTCAGCTGTGGCGAAGGCTATGAACACGATATCAAGACGTGTCATTGCCTGCCGGTGTTTAAAATTTTGGGGTTTCATTTACCTGTCATGTTTGTGGTGCCATGTGCATGGTGATGTGTGGCAACAGCACGTCGAACTGTCAGAGTCGCTTACACGCTGCCGCTATTCTATTGTGTGTTCACGAAAACAACCAGCTCCGTGAGCATCTATTAGCACAGAGAGCAATGTGAAATTAGCTGTCTGTCTGCCGCCGTGCAAGATGAATGTAACCCCTTTCAAGCAGAGCCCATACACCAAGATAGACGCTGTCCATGGGATAAACGCCCGAGAAAGTCACAGGGAATTGGTGGAAGCCCTCGAGAATAATGCTCTTCAATACGGGACAGTCACGAAATAGGCAGGAGAATGTCTGCGACGACACGTAGCAGCCAGTGATCAGCAACGCACGTGACGACCAGTGAGTATACCGATGTGGCACGTGCGGTTATTAACATCTTCCTAATGGGATGTTTAGAACGAGTATGTAATGCTTTTGGAATATTGTAAACTCGAATGTGATAAAATGCTTTGGAGCATGAAACCAGTATCGTCAATTGAAGTATCTTAATAAATTTGAGAAACACAATTTTGACATGTTGTTGGGCTGGTCCTACGACTTCTGACAAAGATTGAGATATCTTACGGTTGATGTCCCTTTACCTTGCTGTATTTTGTGGTACACGGACTTGTGACTTTTGCATATGATTTTGAAGAGCATTATCAATCTGTGCAGAACACGGTCACTGTCGGCCAAGTTAGCTAGTTGCAGATTCAGGATCGGACCAGTAAAATATAAAACGCTTTTACCTTCTGGGCTCATAGACATAAAATGGTTACAGGATTTGAGATACTTTAGGAACCGTACCACAATTTCATAGGGTTCTTGTACAGCTTTGTTTTAGAAGACTATAACATTAAATGTAAATGAGAAATATGAATCTTAAGTAATGTATTCAATTTATCGATATTAAGATAAAGCGAAATGGACCAGACAAATGGCTGCGGCAAAGTTCAGCACTGGTTATAGGTTCAAATCACGCATTCAGAAAATATGCTTTTTATATGGTGAGTGTCAGAAAATGGATGTCGAATCCACCATTCTTTGAGAAACAAACAACCATTTCAGAAAGAAATCGTATGGGTTAGTTTTACAAGACCAAAAGTTTTTGAAGTGTGTGGACATGTTAATTTTGCACATTATTATATTGAGCTCCGAAACGATGCTGGGGTGACTGGCACCCCGCGCGCCTACTGTAGGGTTAAGGGTCATGTACTGCAATATACAAAATATTACAGAACAAACGCCGCGCCTTGATCTCGACGGACGGAGCTGTAATATACAAAATATTATAAAACAAACGCCGCGCTTTAATCTGGACGGTCGCGGTTACTAGGTAAGGAAGGTTGTTGACGGGCAGAAGGGGGCGCTGGACTGGAGAGTTGAGGGTTGACTGGCATCGTGGTGGTAGCGGTGCGAAGGTAATCTGAATTATTTAAGTAGGACATCGACGTGAATAGGGAGGATAGATTGTGGAACAATAGTGCAAGAAGTGAGTCAGCAAGAAACAAGCAGACGACTTCGGCGGCGACCGGCGCGAAGAGGGATTTTCGGCGCGGAAGCCAAGGGGCTACGAACTGCGGGGCCATCGTTTCACAACGCCAGACAATTCGGTACCGTGAACCTGATGCATGCAATCAATCAAGAGAATTTATATTGTTAATCTCAAATTCAATTTTTAATAAACAAAATTATTGTTGTGCCACGTTATATGTAATTCCTTCGGAATATAAACAATTTCAGACTTCCAGGCTTTTCTGTATAGAGGGCAATCCGGTGACAACTAGCCTGCAGGTAAGCGTGCAGGTGTGTCATCATATAGAGCCCACAAACTGAGCTAGCGAATTAAAATTAAATTAAATTAAATTAGATAAAATAAATCATTCATTATTTTATCACAGTACAGTTTTGCAGAACTATCTATTTTTCCTTATTTAAGGCTAATCGAATACTGTTGGACGAAACAGCAAATTCTCTAATATACTTTGAAACTAATTCAGAAACAAAAATAATTTAATAAACACATATTACCATAAAAATAAAGTGCTCGCATTTAAACAAACATTTCTGAACTATCTTTTCCTGTAATAAAAACACAATTTGTACACCCATAACCTTCAAACCCTCACTTACAATGATTCAGAAAAATAAGTTGTGGCCTGCAGGCGTATTCCCCCCTCCACTCAAAGGCGGAACCAGTGCGCTACGCACACAACTCCCTTCTGGACAAGCTTCAACGCCCATCAGATGCTCCAACAATTCATTTCGCCCAAAATTATTGCAACAATTGGTTCCACTTTGCCTGCGCATCTTCATTATTTGTGTTTCTGAAGTGATATCTGCATTATCTACACAGTTACGTTGTTCTCTAAATGATTCCCTTTCTTAATATTTTTTAGCTAATATGAATTATTTTCCAAATTAATAGTAAATAATTAATTTTATATTTGCTTATAACTAGGCCTTTTAAGTTGTTATCTCTTTAAAACGTATTTTTAAATCAGTTTCGCAACTTTTAATGTTTTCTAAATTCATAAAATTTAATTGGTTAATTCAAATAAAATGTAATTAGAATATAATTGTATTTCCCGTTGTTTGGGGGATGAGAATATATAACAAACATTTTATGAAGTTCGTGTTGTTGAGGTCCTCGCTAACGCAGTGGGTAGCCTACGTGTATGCCGACTGACTCCCCGAGCGTTTTCGCCTTATTAACCTCCTATGTCGCCGCGTAATCCGGGACTCGGCGTCCTGCCGCCAGAGCTCAGGGCGAGACGCGTGGGCTCCCGAGGCGCGGCTTTGAAGACGCAATATGGCGGTGGTTGCGCATCTCCGCCGGCATCTTAAGCGACGCGGCAGAGCCTCAAACGCGAGTTGGAGCGTCTCGCGTGATGGTGGACGTCGTGTAATGGCGCCGGAAGGAAGAGAAACATCACTTCCAGACGATCGTTTACGTACTCCGCTCCAGGAAGTGGTCTTAATTTCTCCGCCAAATTGCTCTCCGAGTTGTTGTAATTGGGGTATTCCAACTATATTACTGCCACTCTGGAGTTGAACTACCCGGAAAACGAGTAATAAAAGAAAATTGGTATCAAATGTTCTCGTAGTCAAATAGATTTTGAAACAACGGCTGTTAAGATGGTAAAACTGATTATTATTCTATATCTCTGACGAGATGAACGGGATATAAAAATATTCGAATTAGTGCGTAACTTTCATTCGAATTGGTAGTTTGCGTAAAATTTAATATAAAGCCCAAATATATTAAGTTACATTCTACAGTCAAATGAGTGAGTGTAATGAGAGCTTTCGGTCGTGACGAAAAGTTGATCCCATAAGGGTATTGCCTGTTATATCCCTGAAGATGGCGATGTTCTTCCCGATGTACTGCTCCAGCTGGGAGCAGCTCTCAACACCAGACTGGTCTGCCGTCTTGAGTGGTAGTATAGTACATGCAAATACGAGTGTGTCTGCTCCCGTATTCGTCTGATATTTATCGGACAAACTAAAGAAAATTAGCCGCTATCTTTCAGAGAGCTAGCAACTAGAACTCCCCTTGCCCTAGCCAGTACCGAAAATAAAGAGTGGCAGAGAAAAAGAGGAAGTCACACAAACGCATAGGCAGAGAAGCAGAGAGAGACAGGGGCAGAGAGAGAAGAGCAGACAGAGAGACAGCCAGAGAGAGAGGGACAGAGAAGAACGAGGGCAGAGAGCGACAGGGGTAGAGAGGTACAGGATCAGAGAGAGAGACAGTCAGAGAGAGTATCAGAGAGAGAGGGAGAGACAGAGGCAGAGAGGAACAGGGGCAGAGAGAGACAGAGAGAGACAACAAGCATGGTTGTGTCAGTGAGGCCAGACTTTGAGGTTATATTTGGAGATAATAATGGATTCTCATAGAAAATATAGTTTAACCTTTAAATAGAGGTAAGTCTACAACATCTCCGACCATACCTATCACGGGTGTCAATTCCGCACCTCCTGTCGCAATCAGAGAGAATAACCACTCGTTCTCATTTTTGTACAAGTGCTGCGCTCTGTTGTGGTTCGAATGAAATATTTCCTCGCAAATACAGATCGAGAGTAAATGATCACAAATGAGGCGAAAATTTATTTTAATCTTAGACGAGTTAATTAAAAATGCAAGAGATTTGCAATCCCGAAATCCAACTGGACGTAAGGAGTAACTAAATATTAAGAACCGCCAACTGCATACAGTTTTCAAACCTTTTGTTTCTCATGATGTGTCGGAAGACCTTTTCCCATGAGCAGTGTATCACTTTATTGTCTCCAAATCTTGGTTATGTTTCAAATTTCTGTATTATTTTATTACTATCAGCTTTATTTAATTTTATTCAATGTGTCATAATTTGTTCGAAATTGTCGATGAGATCTCTCCTATAATCGGTTTCTGACAATATATGGGACATACACACTCGGGGACTCCCAGTCCTCAAAGGGAGGAAATAGGTGGAAAGAAGGGAATGGAAGGTTGCACGGAGTCCGTTACCTGATTTGTAGTAGTTAGCACCAAAATTCCTCTGGATTTAATCAGCAAAATCACAACAAATGGGAATAATCAAACCATAAAACTATCTTGAACTTGAAACTTAATCTTCACAGAGTACACATTCTAGATCTTGGCAGAAGTCACAGATAAAAATTTCACGCATCTACCTCGTAGGCACACCGCTGTCGGACTCTACCACTCCCAACAATAACATTACTGCTATTTGAGGTGTCGTATTATCATTATATATTCATTATTCATTTTCATTTCAAGAACGTTTTGTATTTAGAGTGGTTTCAAGATATCAATGAATTTGTCATTTATTTTAGGTACTCTTTGCACATTTTACGAAATACTGTTTTAACTAACATTTGCAGTCTTTCATCCATATCGTTTGTAATCAAGGAAGATTGTGTAAAGAAAACAATCATAGACTATTTTATCAGTTTGTTAATCCACACGTGCAATTCAGTCAAATTCTTGCGCGTCGCAGCTCCGGTCCCAGACTCTCTTTTGCCACCCCTGCGCGGGTCGATGCTAACGGCTGGCGGCGCTGATGCCTCAATGGATTTCCGCACCGCCCTCACTCTCGCTCATTCACGCCCGGCCCCGCCTCCGCCGTCACCATCACCCTCATCGCCACGCCCCCTCACACCGTTTTCGCCCGCTCCCCCCTCCCCGACCACCACTCCCACCGCCCCCACATCTGCCGCTGCGCCCACCTTCCCCACGGTTCTTCACCCACGCGCGCGACCCGCCCCCACAGTCACCCTCTCCGCTACCCTGCTCCCGCTTCGCCTGCGGCCTCGTCACCGACCCCGCCTCCATCGGCCCCATCGCCGCCACCGCCGCCGCTGCCTCTGCATCCAAACCCGCCCGCGCCCCCGCCTCCCACCTCGTCCCGTCCCCGCCATCGCCCGCGCCCCCGCCCCCACCTCGCCTCGCCGCCGTCGTCGCCCCCACCCTCGTCGTCGCCCTCGTGCTGCGTAGCCGCCCCCGCCGCGCCCCGCCATCGCCCCGCCCCGTCCCGCCCACGCCTCGACCCGTCCCCGCCATCGCCCGCGCCCCCGTCATCGCCCCCGCCACTGCCATCGCCGTCGCCGCTGTCGCCCCGCCGTCGTCGTCGCCGCTGCCCCCGCCGCCGTCCCGCTCTCTCCGCGATGGCCCCTGCAACCGCGCCCGTTCCCGCCCCCGCGCCGCCCACGCTTTCACCCTCGCGCAGGTCCCCTCCGCCGCCGTCCCCAGCCCCGTAATTGTAAATTAGGCAGCAGTAGATAAACGCGCGCAATTCCAAGTATCTATCGCGCGTCGCATGTTTATGCACTTGATGGCGCTCTCCGAGCCCCGCCTCGCGCCGCCGCGCAGCGCCACTGGGATTCCGCGGGACTTAATTTGTCCTGTAATTGGCTAAATGGACCACATTACAAGTGCTAATGTCGTGAATGGAAACATGAACAGCGCGGGCCGCCCGCGCTGCCAAAGCACCGCCCCACGTCGCGCTATCCGTCGCCTCGCCCGCCTGTGCCCCCGCACCCGCACCCACTACCGCCATCGCCCCGCCCCTGCCCCCGCCACGCCACTACCCCCGCCACGGCCACCGCCCCCCGTGAAACCCCCGCACCCGCACCCACTACCGCCATCGCCCCGCCCCCGCCCCTCCACTACCCCCGCCACGGCAACCGCCCCCGTCACGACCCCCCTACCCGCCCCCGCCCCCGCCCCCATCCCCGCCAACGTACTCGCCCCTGCTACCGCCCCGCCCCCGATCTCGCCCCAAACACCCCCCCCCGCCACTGCCACCGCCACCGCCACCACCCCCGCTGCAACACCCGCTACAGCACCTGCCACCGCACCCGCCACTACTGCCCCCGCTCTCGCCACCGCCACCGCTACTGCCCCCGCCCCCACCACCGCCCTCACCCACGCCACCGCCCCCTCCAGCACCCCCTCCAGCGCCCCCTCCAGCGCCCCCTCCACCGCCCACCCCCCGCCCCCTCCACCGCCCCCTCCACCACCCCCTCCACCGTCCCCTCCACCGCCCCCTCCACCGCCCCAGTTCCCGCTCCCAACCCCGCCACCGCAGCTGCCTGCGCCCGCGGCGCCGCCTTCGCATGATGGCGCTGGCACGTGCGGTTCAGATTGATGTTTTAGCGTCAATTGCTAAGGACATTACTCCTTGAAGCGTAATGCGTGGGCTTATCGTGGGAGGTGGCTGTGATCTTTCCCCGATGGATGGTGAGATTCGGCGCCGACATACACATCGGTTGATTGATTGATTCATCATTTATTCACATACGTGTCAGATTGATTGATTAGCGTCAACTGCTAAAGTAACTCGTTCCGTAAGTGTGCATGTTCATAAGACAGGAGATGGCGGTAATCTCCCCACCATGGATGGAGAGATAGCGCATTTCTGGCTTTTCCTCAATCAGACATTTCCCTCCAGCGGGCAACGCTTCTGCTGGGAAAAGTCCGGACTGTCCACCCGAAATGCGCGGTAGTGTAATGCACGAGAGTGTGCCTATAAGTAGGCGTAATGATGGGACAAGGGGAAGAAATTATCGCGTGCGGTCCGTGGCCTGTTTGTTCGGGTACCGCTCGGACATTCGCCTACTGTTGATCGCAGAAACCACGGAAAACTACCAATCAGAGTAGCAGACCCAGTGTACCTAATGTCAAAAATCCTGCCACCCCGTCACTCTCCAGTTTTATCTTACCGCCAACTCTCCCCTCCTCAATCTGAGTCACTCAATCCACGGGTGGTGCTCTTCTCCATTCCTTCTCTACCCAATTCTGGACTCCCGCCGCTCACATACGCCGCACATGCCTAGCACCCTTTCCACTTCCTTCGCCGACCATTACCCCCAGACCCAGCAACTCACACCACTGCTTGTCTCCCCTCGCCGTCACCACGAAGCAAACGTTTGATTCGCAAACACGGAAATGGACTTCAACTTCTTCCAACTACCGAATCTCCACACAGCTCCGGCACTTGTTCATTCTATCTCGTTCACCGCCCTAAGCACCACTTGTGCATGAGACTCTACACGCGTGGCTGACGTACTCTTCTATTCGAGAAAAGTTGGCTCAGGGCATCAACTGATGTCACTGCAATGCGCCTCACCGGGAGGCTCTAGGTTCGAGTCCGACGATGGCAGGATTTTAGATACCAGCTTCATAGCTAGGTCGAGTTCAGCCGCTGACAAGAGGAGAATTCTAGCGGCCGGCAGGTCTGATCGATAGTTTTCCGTGGTTTCTCCGATGAACACCAGCCATACGCCGGAGCAGTACCCTAACAAACGGGCCACGGACCGCGCGCGGCCTTTCTGTCCCCTTTCTTTTCTATCCTCACACACCATCCCTACCGGTAGACCAAGAAAAAATCACCGCAAGCCAACATAGGTCGGCACCGGAACTCACCATCCAGCGAGGGACAGTCACCTCCTACGATAAAATACATGCACTACAGTTACGAGACTAACGCCCCAGCAGTTAACGCGCCGGGAATCACTAACGAATCAATCTGAATCTCACACACGCAAAAAATGGCCGACTCTCTCCACTTCCTCCTCCACCCATTCCCCAGGGCCCCCGCCCCTCTCCCCTCCGCCCTCCCACCGCCTCCGCGCGGACGTGAGCGACATTCCACACACAGGGGGCCAAGGGGACAGGGAGGGGAGCGATGGGGTGGGGGCACTGATTTGTCGGCGGCGAGCCCCGCGCCGACGGCACCGGACGGCGGGGGCGCGATAGAGGGCGCGCAGGACAAATGCCCGTGTTATCGCAACGACGCATTGTCCCAAAAATTGAGAGCTCTGCGCGCCCCTTGCGGGAGCCGCGGCGTGCGTGCCGCCCCCCCCCCACGTGCGGAGCGTGACCAACGCCCCGGGCGCTTCGCGGGCGTCGAAAGTGTGTGGGCAACAGCTGAGCAGAGCCGTTTTAATTCCTTGTTATGAAATGTTCCTGAGCACTGTCACCATTTGCGATAGTTCAGCTCAGCGGCTGCTGGCACGGCAGCGACTCTGACCGGGGCTCAGGAAGGAATAATCGAAACTTGCTGAGACAGCGTTCGGCGCTGGGGCATCGACCTTCCGTACAACAAGCGTAAGACTAATTCTCTCCCTTGTAGAATATTCTTTTCTGATTTATATCAACATCTATCAAAAAGAGATACCCAACTTCATCAAACGATGGGATTAATAAATGGTCTCGTAAGAACAAGTATTTGATGGCTCCGAGTGCTAAAGGCACCGTGCCATCACTCACGCTGATAACTGTAGCCTTTATTAAATAATAAGAAAATATCACGTCAAATAAACGGGTAGCTGTTCATCAATACGTCCCATTTGTTTGAGTAAAGTCGGCAGCCCAAATCAAGAGCTTAAGCCGCATTAAAATTACCTGATGATTAAAATGGTTGAAACGTGATCAGGCATCGCCTTGCACGACTACGAGTACTTTAAAATTCCTGCACCCAGTTCAGGCCATTCCCCCTCCCAACCTGTTGCCAAAGCTTCACGGATAAGGATAGGATAGGTTGGATGGGATAGGATAGGTCACTTGGGGTCGGGACACGTTTCCTGAATGTAACAGGACCTTCAAGAGAGACCTTCCGTTATATCTACACTGGTGTTTGTGAACATTACAACACCCAGAAGCAATGATCGGAATCACTGAAAAATCTATGGATGTGTAGAACAGAGTATCCGTAAGAAGTGATTAAATTTGCAAAGCGATGGCGTGCACGTTGGCCTAGCAGCGCCCTTCCTTGTGTGACAGTTCAGGTCAGTAATTCGCCACTCTCAATCGGTGTATAGCCATGAGATGTCGCGGAAACGTGCTAGCAAGTGCCGTTAATCGACGCCAAAGTGCACAGTATCACCACATGAATGAGTTGGAACAGGTCAGGATGATCGGTCTCCGAGATGATTGTCACACCGTGGCATTGCGGCTCGAACGGCCGCGCTGCTACGACAGTGATGCTTGTGTGGAAACAGTGGACCGAGTGAAGGAGTGTCTTACACAGCAACGAGCGGGTACTGAACCACAGAATGTGACCACAGCGAGCGATGACCGCCATCTTGAAGTCGTAGGCTTCCGCGGCCGGAGTCATGTGGATGATCTTCGCTGTCCGGTGACGCCGCGTCGAAGGCTGTGTTGCCGACCTTTCGACCATCTTATCGTGGTCTTCCTCAGGGCTGGAATGCATTCGACCACGATAAGATAGTCGAAACGTCGGCAATGCAGCCTTCGACGCGGCGTCACCCGGACAGCCACGATCATCGACCGCCATCTTCTTCGCATGGCCGTAACAGACAGCGTCGCCCGCAGTGATGCAGCGGGTGTGATCATATCTTCGACGACAGTTCCATACATTCTGTTGAGGGATGGCCCGCATAGCACTGCGTCGAGTTCCGTTGACCAGAAACTACCAACGCATCAGATAGCAATGGGCACGAGAACGTATTCACTTGGGTGCTGAGTGACAAAATGTAGTGTTTTCGGACGATTCCCGCTCCACTGGTATCCACGATTTGCGCTTCACTGGTATCCACGTACGTGTTCGCAGCTTCCGTGGTGATCGCTATCTTCCAGCCCGCATTTTTCCGCGCCATAGCGGACAAACGCCTAGTGTGATGGTTTGGTACGCCATTGGCTACAATGTGCGATCTCGTCTCATACTTACTGAGGGCAATATGAACAGCAACAGCTACATCAGGGAGGTTTTGGAGACCAAGGCAGAGCCCCTCCTACAAGCAGCTCCTCGTGCCATATTTCAGCAGGACAATGTCCAGCAACATGTGGCGAGGAACGTGCAAGCTGTCTTCGAAAAACGACGGATACTACTGCTTGCATGTCTTGCACGTTTGCCTGACACGTCGCCCATCGAAAATGTCTGGGATATGATCGTGCGGAAACTTGTTCCTTCTGGTCCTCTTACAGCCACTGTCGGTACTTTGTGGTCACACATAGAAACCGCGAGGCAATGTGTTCCCCAGCAGCATTTCCAGGCTCTCTTTGAATCCACAATGTCTAGAAGGGCTGATGGCGGCGCGTGGCGGCTTCACACGGTACTAAATACTCAAGGTGAAAATGCAGGTACAGTTATGTAATTCTACTCATTTCTATATTGTAATACTCCTAATCTTTGGAATATTTTTTTTGTAATTGTATGTCAGCTTCTTGGTGTATTAGCACTGGAAATTTCACAAACACCATTGTATATTACTAATTCCTAATGCGCACACAAATCTGAAGAGAAGTATGTAGTCTGCGGCCATGTGAGAGCTGACTATGGGTTTGTGGGACACCAAGGAACTCGAGAAAAATCCTAAAACAATGAAAAAGTTTCTAAATTTACTGACAAATGCAAATATTTGTTTTCTGCCTATTCTTATACTGCGTGTACCGACTGAATTCTCGTATTAAGGGCATCACTGCTAACTTACATCTGACGTTTTGCGACAAAAGGATTTTGCAGAAACCCATTTTCAAAATGAGTCTAGTTTTATATTTCCCCTTATTCATTTTTCACTGTTCCTCTCCCCATTTCTTCTATCATTTTGCAAATTTTTAAAATATCCTTTAACACCTTTCTAATCCAATGAATCAAAATTGATTCAAATTCTTCGAATTTTCGTGTATTTTAATTCCTTTGTTTGGTTCTTCAAAGAAGGTCGATCCCTCAATTTCCCCGTCACACATGTCGATTTCCGAGAATTTCGAAATTTCCTTTGTAGTTCGATTCCAATTCATCGAGGTGCCCCCGCAAGGGTGCAAATGGGTGGTGCGGGTAATTTAAATTTGTCCCTAGCATATGGATCAAGTGTCGCGTTATTTTAGTAGATAAAAATTGCTACAAATTGTTCGAATTCTCTTGCATTTTAAATCCGTTGCTTGATTCTTGAACGGAGGTCGTATTGCGATCCCTCAATTTCCCCGCCCCACATGTCGATTTCCGAGAATTTCGAAATTTCCTTTTAGTTCGATGCCAATTCATCGAGGTGCCCCCGCAAGGGCGCAAATGGGTGGTTCGGGCAATTTAAATTTGTCCCTAGCATATGGATCAAGTGTCGCGTTATTTTAGTAGATAAAAATTGCTACAAACTGTTCGAATTCTCTTGCATTTTAAATCCGTTGCTTGATTCTTGAACGGAGGTCGTATTGCGATCCCTCAATTTCCCCGCCCCACATGTCGATTTCCGAGAATTTCGAAATTTCCTTTTAGTTCGATGCCAATTCATCGAGGTGCCCCCGCAAGGGCGCAAATGGGTGGTTCGGGCAATTTAAATTTGTCCCTAGCATATGGATCAAGTGTCGCGTTATTTTAGTAGATAAAAATTGCTACAAACTGTTCGAATTCTCTTGCATTTTAAATCCGTTGCTTGATTCTTGAACGGAGGTCGTATTGCGATCCCTCAATTTCCCCGCCCCACATGTCGATTTTCGAGAATTTCGAAATTTCCTTTGTAGTCCGATTCCAATTCATCGCGGAGGCGCTTGCGCTAGGGCGCAAACGGGCAACGCTCCCGGTCGGCGCGCCGCGCGGGCAATTTAAATTTGCCGCTGGCACATGGCCCAAGTTTCGCGTTTTAGACCGCGCGCTCGTGAGAACGCGCGCGCGCCTCCTTTGTACCGTTAATTACCGAGTAATCAAGCGGAAAGGCGCGGCGGAGGCCCTCGTCGCCATGGCAACACACGTCTTATCTCCGGGATTAGGCCCGCAGCTCCGGCTAGTTTGCATGGAGATGTGCCCCGCGCCGTCGACTTCTCCGCAGCCTCTTCGCCCTCCCCGCCGCCATCACTGACGCTCTTAGTTTCCTGTCTCGCCGCAGGGTTACGACACCGGCGCCGCTGAATGGCGTGTTGCTGGCTTTGGGGTGGGACGCGAGGCACACACAAACGTGGTTGGGGGGCTTGAAGTTGCGAGTCAGCAGGCCAGGATAGTGACGAAGGAAACATTCGATTAGGTATTGATCAGCAGTGTCAATATATCAGTTTTGTCAGGTTTTGTAACAAGGTCATCCATTTCTACAAATAACTTCAGCAGGTATAATTGTGTTCACGGGGCACAAAAGAAACAAAATGTGAATTGTAAATGCGTTAGATTTTAATAGCATATTTTCAATAGAATGGTTATTTAAACAGCAGCAAGATAATGAAGGTTTCGTAAATACAACACAAAAATTCCAAGTCATATTTATGGTCATATTTTGTTAGGTGAAAATTGCTTCATATTTTAAACATTTTTATGTCAGGATCATTCAAGCCCTTACGATAATCATTATCAATAACTGAATAGATTCTACATTAATTTGGTGTAACCCATATAGAAGAACGGGGTTACAGAATATTATTACTTAAAATTCAAATTTCATTCATCTAAAATGCACGATATTTTATATCGAAACAGAAAAGGAGGAGAAGAAACTTTAATTTCACACACATTTCTCTTCCAGCATGCTACGTAACATTGACAAGGAATATCAGCAAAAAAAATAATACTCAGACCGCGCCAAGATTCGAATTAATTCCAGTTAGCGAAACGCAAACGGTATTACACGCTATGAAATTAAAACTGCTCGACGCAGACGTCTCGACACCCTCTGGGGGGCGCAACGCAACATGGAGGGTCGATGCTCGCTTGTCTTCATTTGCCAGGGCGTAGGTGGCGCCTTCTGGTGGCAGAATGACGACGCAGCCGCGGAGATTTGACGAGGCGGTGCGAAGAGTTTGAAAGAGTGGGGTAGGGAAGGGGTGGGAGAGTGGGGTAGGGAAGGGGTGGGGGAGAGGGGTAGGGTAGGGGATGGGGCGAGGGGAAGAGAGAACGACACAAGCAGGAATTTTAATAAAGAAAAAAAACGGACGCGTAAAGAGAGCAGATTAAATAGAGAGCAGAAGGTTTGAGTATTAGCGTCGAGGTGACGCGGAGGCACGGAAAGCTTTTGCTAGACTGGTCTCGTCCAGAGGGTCCGGCTGCCTCCGTGCACAGTGGCGCAGATCACGAGTATTTTGCGCCAAACAGCTAAGGCGTTTGAAAACAGGGTCCGGCAAAAAGACCTCAGTTACAAAGAAAACTCAAAACGCAGTTACAAAGAAAAAAGTTACAGAAAAAATTATTTTATTTTTGAACAAATAGTATCCCATTTTATAATGTTTTGTTTAAAAAATTATGTCCGGTTAATGGCGTCCTCCATCCTCGTGGGTAGCTTACTGCTCAGTGTCCTCGATTGCCACGACGCGACCCCGGGTTCAATTCTCAGCCAGATTATGGTGTGCGTTTTACTTGCAATGTTCCTGTATATGTTGCTGTGTGACGATGAGAAAGCTCACTTCTCCAGTTGAGAAGACCAAAATACGGCTTAGGGATGTATTCGTGCTAACCACACGTACCCCATAATCATAGCCGTGAGGCCGGGACGCTATTGGTAGGTCCGGGCCCGTAAAGGGCTGTCACCCCAATAAAAAAGGCGTACTCCATTGTCTACACATTGACGAAGGTTTTCCTGGAAGTTGTGAATAGTTTTTTCTCGTGATTTCCGGTGGAATGGCAGCCACTTACTGAGTGATTGCCTCCCTGCGAGATTTTAGGGCGATGTTCATACTCTGGCGCTACTAAGTGCCCCCAAAGAGGAAAACAAATGACACAGTGAAAAACCGGGTAACTTTAGGGATCAAGCGATGTCTCCTCGCAAAGAGAGAAGTCGTCCAGGAAACATCTCTCTCAAAGCGTTGGTTGCAGATTTTTTTTCTATGCACCGTGAAGTTAAGCAATTCGAGACATCGCGAGTTACTGGTTGGGTGTCTGTCTGGGATCTAAGGGCGCCAATCCCCTGGCCGAAGGGATACGAGGCGCTGACTGACTGTGACGTGATGAGACTTGGCAAAGCTAACAACGCAGGATTCCTCCAATGCAGGCGCTCAACGCCTAAAAACCGGGTTCAGAGACGCGTTGCATAAACTAAGACGCACTCGTGAAATTAAAAACAATAACATATAAATAACACACAAAATAATAATAATAATAATAATAATAAATAATAATATTAAATAATATGTTAAATGCTTTGGGAAAGATCCTGGTGGCAGCAGTCCATATAAACAAGTAATACATTTACATACTAGTTATAAAATATGTACAAGTTTACATTAAATTAAGTACATTATAAACACATTTTAGATTGTGACTAAAACTAAATGAATACAAAATTTGAAAGTTCTAGTCTAACGTACGTACAATTATAACTATTTCTAATTTATGTTTCTTAATTTATTTTTGAATTTTCCCACACTCTGAGGTAGAGTCTCTAGCAGTATTGCAGGTTATTCGTTCCAGGTTTTTTTTTGTCCGATTAACGAACGAAAATTTCCCAATGTGTGTTCCCTGTTTTTTGCCTTCTCCCCATAATTTTGCAATTGTTGTGCTGACGACTAGTGTATGATGACTTTAAGAGTCGTTTCTGAATATCCTTCCAAGCTGGTTTGCCTTTGTAGGCTCTGAAGAAAGCACAGAGTCTAGCTCTTTCCCGGCGTTCCTGCAAGGATTCCCACATGATGTATTTGAATTTATTTTCCCTCCCAATACAACTTTTTCCGCAACTCCTTGAATTTTATTTAATGTATTTACTTGTCCTATACGATAAGGATCCCAACAAACTGAATAGTATTCAAGAATAGGTCGAATTAGCGACGTGTAGCAAGTTTACGCGATTCATTACTCCCTCGTCTAAGAATCCTCATCACGAAATGCAGAGCTTTCCACGCGTTTCTGGCCACATAGTTCACTTGCTCGGCCCATACCAAGTGTTCGTTAATATTAATTCCTAAGTATTTAATATTACTTACCCTGGGTATCAAATCGCCCTGGGTATCAAAATGCCCCAATCAGGACGCCAATCCGTGTTCCCAAACAATGCCCCCAACCAGTGTCCCAAAATCGCTTTTTATATGAGATTTTTCTTCCCAGATCTCCTTTCTGGACATTCATAAACTGCCTCATCTATCTTAAGAGGCAGTATATATCGATTTTTCATTTCGATGTCCAATAAACCGCGTATGTACTATGACATAGCATTTATATTTTAACATACGAGTAGATATCACTTATTTTCAACATTTGGCACATTTCGGAACGGCACATTGTTGAACATAATTTCGTACGCGTAAAATCCTATTAAGTACCACTCGTGCTATGGAAATTCTCAGATAAATCCCCTTCGCTTCGCCGGGAACTTATTGACAATTTCCAAAACATTCGTGGTATTACCTGTAAGAAACTTGTGTGGTAACAACAAGGGAAGTAGGTCAAATCTTTATGTTGCTGTAAACACCGTTGAACAGTGTTAGTTGAATGAACTCAATGACATTTGTCTAAAAAATGGAGGCCAACTGTAAGAGGCTGGCCGCTGACCACAAAATGTGCAAGTGAAGAAGCCAAATTGGCCCTATCAAAAGGGCGATTTTTGGGCTTATCACTTTTAACCAACCTTAATTTTATCACTTTTTGAATCGCCATCTGCTGTGTGCAGCATTTGAAGCTGGCGCGCGCGCAGCTATACGCCGCGCGCCACGGAACCCTCTCGCGCGGAACGCTGGCCAGCGAGCGGGTAAGCCTCGAGGCGAGGCTAACCCGGGCCGCGCCGCCCCTATTTAGGCGGGAGCAGGTGGCGGCCACGGCAGTAACGCGGTAGCGGTCTGAGAGCCACCGAGCCACAGCAGAGAGGCAGCGCAGCGGAGTCGCTGGGAGAGAGCCTGCAGCCAGGGAGAGAAACACACGCAGAGAGGTCGCACCAGTAGTCGTGCGGAATACGTCGCGACTGCCAGCCTGGAGGCGCCGTGCTAAGTGACGCATGGCGAGATTGCGTGCGGGAATTGCACGCGGCGGAGTCGCGAAGTCAGGCGTGTGGAACAGGAGTAGTGCTAAGTGACGCACTAGAGAGATCCGGGCTTGGAAGTTAATGCCAGCCGGAAGAGAATAACTCCTGTATATTTGATTGTGTAGTGTAAATAGATTGATTGAAGGAATAAATAAATAGTTATTAAGAGGACGTGTTTTCATTCATTGGCAAACATTACACCATCCATTACACAATGCTTTTCACAAGTATCGCATTTATTAACTTGCTTTAGCTGCTCGTAAAGAGTAATAAAAATAATCTCGCATGCGGGCCTAGCGTGAGCGCAAAGCGAGTTTAATTAAGTCGTCGCCTCAATGTGAACGCAATATTTGAAAGAGAAAAAAGAAATGTAAGAATGTGTCCGTTAAGTTAGGCAATAGTTAAATTAATCCTCGTGTGCAATGGGGAGAAAGAGAAAGAGAAGACGATAATTTGTTTTCTCTGCTTGACCAAAATATTTTATCTATTATTAATAATATAAATTTGCTGTTTCCGTTGCTTTGTGGTATTAGTGTAATGCTTACAATGTAAAAACTATCAATACACAATTATCATAACTTTTTATGTGTATGAATCCTGAACATTATATGAATACCTGTTTTTTTTAAATTCTCACTATGTGGCTGTACATGCTATGTCCAAGTGCAATGTGAATCTAAAAACCATCTTTCTAAAAACCATGACATATTATGATCTTTGGATTTTTGGATTATTGGATTTCTTTGCTAAATTTCAGGAAGAACGTATTTTCTCTGATACTGAGTGAACCACATGTTTAATGCATCTACCTTCAAATAAACACAGTGAAGAAATTATAATATCAAATGTAAACAACGCGATTTGTTTTGCAAAATAAAATACAAATAATTCGTTTTTTATTTCAGTTTGGTGAATGAAGGACCACTTGAAGAAAACATGTGTGCTACATTTTCCTCTTTCTGGATTTGTCCTCTCTTTTGCTTTCTTCTTTCCTCTCGTATCTTCATCCCCCATCAAGTATTTTCTATTTACAATTATCAAAAATAATTTTCCTCATTTATTTTTTATATTCTTCGGTTTTACTCTCATTTTATTAAAAATATACTTTTAATTTATCATTGTCGGATAATATTTTGAGAATCAATTTTATAAAATTATGATTAACTATCATGAAGGCTTTTTAGAAGCTTCGAGCACAAATGTACATCAGTAAGAAAGGACCCACCTCAACATTTAGTCAATGGAGCAAAAGCAATAAAACATTGGGCTGCTCATCCAAAAGAACATTACAATCATCTTTGATGAAACTATATATGTAAGTTGTCATGAAATATTGAAAAGCTAAATAATTAGATTGCAACACTGGAGCGCCACGAAGCTTTCAGTTGCTCTACATCTTTTGCTAATTCGTTAATTTAATTTTTATCTATTCAAGATGCAAATTTAATGGTTCATTAATTTTCTACTAATTTTTATCAACACAAAAGATCAGTCAACTTTTCACTTTATCGCGCCGACCTTGCACGCAGAACATTGATAAATCAATCGATCAATAGGATTTATTGATGTATCAATGTCCTCGTCATGTTCACCTGCTTTTATTGTATAATAAAAATATTTGATAACCCGATTTATTGTTGCTACCGACTCAGGTGGCTCAGGGTATCTATAGACGCCTCTGAGCGGCAGGTCCCACGGTTCAAGTCCCGGCGGTCTTGGTATTTAGCCTCCCTCTGGAAGAGAATTTTAGGGACCGGCTGCTCGGATCGATAGTTTATCGAGGTTTCTTCGATCAACACCAGAAGAATGCCGTAACAGCAAATAGTATAAAAGATAATAGTGGAAACTCGGGCAAATCAACAGGGGCGGCACAAGCGACAAGTGACAGCGGCCTGAGATGTACACTACAAGACAGGCGTAAATGTTGCCAATAGAATACAACCGTGTGTACCATTTTGACATTACTTTGTAAGGTAGAGAATGGAGATATTTTATTCTTTTCTCTATGTTTATCAATATTATTTTCTCATAAAATGCACATCTTCAGATACTTCTAAAAACCTGTAATCAATATCATTATGACTTTTGTTAACATGAAGGGCAGAGGCTAGAATGCGAAAAATGCGAAGAAAAAAGATACATTTTATAAGAATGGGAGAAAAATAATATGCTCTGCAGAGAAACTCTTATTGACAGCCCGTGGTAACAAAAAAGTGGATAAATCCCGTTTCTAAACGAAGAAAATATTCCTCTAACACATGGTGTAGCCAGAATCCATGTCTTGAGGGTCATTGATACCAAAAAATCGATTGACGGCAAAAGTCTGTCTGTCTGTCTGTACAAAACGTCCGTTTGCCTAAACCGTTCGTTTCTTCAAAACTGATATTCCCTAATCAATCTGAATGAACCCGAGGCTTTGGGAGTTTCAAATGTATGTATATTTTAATTTTTAGGTTATGTGCTGCGGTAGTACCTCAATTTTTTTTAAACATTATTTGATTTCACAGTTTTTTTCTGTCATTTTTCATTATCATTGGTTTTAATTTATATATTAAAGTACTTGCGGCAGAGCATCAAATATCAATATCTACACAGATATTCTTCTACCAAATTATCTCTCAGAAAACTACGCACAAACTTGACTTTCACACCTTGTAAGTTGGCACACACGAATTCTTGTGCTGTTTAAACCTCGAACCGCAGGAGAGCGCTGCTTTGCTGTCACCAAAATATTCGAGGAGTTTCCACAATTATCTTTTATACTACTTAGTAACAGTACCCTAAATAACGCTCATGGATCGCGCGCCATCTTTCCTTCCTCTTCCTTGTCCTACACTCACCCCTTTCTTACGCACAGTTACATTAAGTACGCCCACTACACTACCACACATGCCGGGAGACCAGACGGAACTCATAACTTGTTGGTTGAGGGAAACCTGGATGAGGGAAATCCCGCTAGCCGATTGTAGGTCGGCGCCGGATCTCCCCATCCAGCGAAAGAAAGCATCGCCACCTTCCGCCATTCAAAATGCACTATACTTACGGGACTAAAGACCTAAGACATTGGCACGTCCATTGACACGCCCACACGATCCAGATATTGAATCACTTAATAATCTATCAATAGTTGCATTTTATCCCGTTTAAATTACCGACCCGAGGTCTCACTGAACTTCGTCCGCGCAGAACTCCGTTTCGTCCCTGTGCGACGCGCAGTCTCTCAAAATTAACCCGGCCGCCCGGACACCTGCATCTGGGCTGTTGGGGCGGCCGGCGCGGGCGGGCGGGCAGCTCCCTTTTATGGAGGCTTCTTTTTTATTTTTTTTAATTTTCGAGGTGCGTTCGCGACGGCGCCGAGTGCGCATTAGCGACGTTCAGCTGTTGAGTTCTTTTTTTTTTTTTTGCTGGCTGCCCGTGAGGGCCTGACGTTCCTGGAATTTTCGTTCCTTATTTTCGTCGCGTGCATTTTTCGTTAGTACTGGCATTTTGGATGATGCTGACAATCTGTAGCAAATATTTTCGCGCGCACTTTCTACATGCTTTTTGTGTCTGAATGGCTGCGTCTGCGACGACTGGCTTATTGTGTTACATTTGATGCCGTTTTATTTAATTTTTTAACTTATGTGAACTGTAGTGGACACAAGGAAAATTTTTCTGAACGTTTGAGGAAAGAAATTTAATCAACACAAAAAATACTGAATAAATAATCAGTATAGTACTAAAAATATTTTAGTATAATAACCCATGTACCTACTGAATCCAGATGTACAAATTGTACTTGATTGTACATCTGTACATTTGATTTTGTATTTTATCCATTAATAAAGCATCAATTAATCGCTTTAATTCAGTATTCTTTGCCTTTTTCGACGGAGATCTAATAAAAACTTGAAAATGGGCTGATTTTGAGGAGGAACGTCTTCTTTACAGGGGGATTTACTAATTGAACGGTACTCCCTCCAGGTGAACTCAGCTGCAATACAGATGTTCTTCAGCATAAATGAAGCATTGGAGATAAAAACCTAGAGTAGTCTCAAGAACAAATTATGTTCGAAATTGTGCCACGTAAAGATTAAGAGTCTGATGAAAGTGTTCTCGATATTTGCTTAGAGATAGATCAGTCGAGTTAATATTTAATGTTTCACTGAGCCCGAGCTTTGCCTTATACATGAGCTGGTAAATAAAGTAATTGCAGGGACCATCTTGTCAGTCAAGAACCAATGAAGGAGAGGGGGGGTCAACGAAGCGCCAAGCGCACTATATCCTTCTAACTTTATTTAGATAAGGAAGATACTATTCCATCGCTCAGGAGTTATTATTAGAACCTTTCTGACCCTTCAGTGTTATTTTCGTCTTCGAATGTTTAAAAAATTCCAAAACGTCCCAAAAAGTAATAGCGTCGTGCAAACGATCTTATAATTGTACAGCCAGACATGTCCATTACACGTTGAAATCTTATTTTAATATCTGTCAATACACGAGTAGATGACAGCTAATCGAAGGTAGCAACGTAGAAGGCGAGCTCTTCAAAAACAGGCCGTGGAGATTAGTGTTCTGAAAGGATCACAAGTAAATAAAATGGTTCACAATACATTTGCGATTACCAGTCCTCAAAAACTGAAAATATTTTAACACAAACTTAGAGAAAATGGCTGAAACATTTCTAATACATGTATAATTTATATTCTTAATATATAAAAATTTCCTTCAATTATATTCCAAATAATCTGAGGTCTGGCGCTGACCTCCCTCATTGTTGATATGGTACGGAAATGACATTGTTATGCATATGTTAAGCAGTGACAATCATTTTCATCAATAACCCATACCAATGGAGTTCGTACTAAGGTCTATCACTATTTATTCACAGTGTCCACTACGGTTTCATGTATTCAAGCACCAACCTATTCCACGGAAGCTCGTAGCCGCTTGCATCCCTATTCATCCAGAAAGCCATGTACCGCAGTTCTTATACCGTTCTTGTCGTCACTCTCAACGCAAATAGTACGTAATTTGCAAATCGGTTTTGCAAATATGCAATGCAACATTGGAAGAGAGAGTTCTTCAGCTACATCATCTAATACACACAGCTATCCTACGAGACTATCATTTATAAGGATATTCACGCCCAAAACAAGATATGGATGTAAGTGGAAGACGCCATAAATTCACTCGCGAACTGAACAAGATTATCTAGTATTCGGTTGCATCTCTCTTCATTCACCAAATCATTTCTCGGTAACTCTTATTCCTTTCCAACCCCCTCTGCATGCACTAAGCCATTCTACAGGAGCTTCAGTTTTCAGATCCGTCCACGCCCAAATCATTCTGCAAATAGCAATGGATAACTGTTCATCTAGAAGAGCAATCCATTTCAGGAGTTCGTACGGATTCCACGGATGTTAGACAGTAGCTACACAACTGAAGGAAGGATGAAAATGATCATATAGATCTAATTAATAACATTAAGATCTAATAGTAATCGTATATTTCCCGATATTACGTATCTTACACCGTGGCCCTGAGCCTGTCCGCGCGTCGCTGGCGCTGACGCGGCCGGTAAGTGAATTACCGTAGCGAGAGCGCGCGGAGGCGGCGACGACAGGCGCGCAGTGGACCGGACCGACGTTCAGGCGATTCTTTTGGCTTTCTCCCTGCGCAGGAGAGAGGCAGGCAGTTATGCAATGCTGCAGAAAAAATTCTTATTACAGCCGATAACGAAAAAGTGGATAAATCCAGGTGCTAAATTCAGAAAAAAAA
Organism: Acheta domesticus; assembly: GCA_031308135.1. Lineage (NCBI taxonomy): Eukaryota > Metazoa > Arthropoda > Insecta > Orthoptera > Gryllidae > Acheta > Acheta domesticus. Next base: position 198,449,844 of record JAHLJT010004567.1, on the reverse strand, counting down.
TCTCCTAACACGTAGTGCAGCCAGAATCTCCATTTTGTGGGTCCATGACACCAAAAATCGAATGATGGTAAAACTTTTCTGTGTTCGCCCGTCTGTGAACAACGCTAGCGGCTATACCGTTCAACCGATTGTTTCCAAAATTGATGATCCCCAATCGATTTGTCTGATGTCACGGCCCCTTGAATTTGAAACCGATATTCTATTTGGGGGGGGGGTACTTTACATCAAGCCCCTGGGTCATTTTCTAAAGTTTCAAAGAAATTGATCAATCGCTTTTTATTAAAGTTTGTTGTTGCATAGTAGGACATTTCAAGAGAATGGTGGAGAATGTTTAAATAAAAAAATGTTGAAATTTTGCAATTTTCAAATAATTAGAGTTTTCAACGAAAATTTCTTTAAACCAAAGTTACCATCCTCACTCCTATAGTCAATACCTTTGTGTTGAACTTTTCAATTGAAAATGAAATGTCATTTTACTCTCTCGACACCTTTTATTATTGACCACGCATTTTATTTCTCACCTTGTGTGTAGATCCACTGCGGTACATTGTGCAGAGCCGGGTGGGCGGGGCGGGGCGGGGCGGGGTGGGGCGGGGTGGGGCGGGGCGGGGCAGGGTGGGGCGGGGTGGGGCGGGGCGGGGTGGGGCGGGGCGGGGTGGGGAGGGGCGGGGCGTTTTTGCGTAGGGAACCCAAGCCCTCAATCTGGGGAGCTAAACTAATTCGTATAATGGTGGTCCTCGTGTTAGACCAGCGGCCGTCAGCGCACATTGCCCCGGATCGCCAGGCAATTCAATTTGCAAGCGGCGACGCAGAGAGCAGCCGCAGCAAGGTGGTGGTGATGGTGGCGGTGGTGATGACGGTGATGGTGATGATGGCGGTGATGGTGGCGGTGATCGTGGTGGTATTGTGGATGGTAATGGTGGTGATGGCGGTGGTGGAGATGGCGGTGGTGGTGATGATGATGATGAGGAGGAGGAGGTTGGTGGTGAAGGTGGCGGTGATGGTGGTGCTGATGGTGATAGTGGTGGTTGTGATAAGGATGGTGATGATGGTGGTGGTGTTGTCGGTGGTGAGGGCACGGTGGTGATTGTGGTGGTGGGGTGTGCGGTGACGGTGTTGTGTTAGAGGTCGGAGAGAGAACGGGAGATGGTGATGGTGGAGGCTCTTGCGAGGGTAATGTCGATTGTGTGGGCAGTGCCGTTGGTGAGAGTGAGAGGACGATTGAGGAGGGGATGGCGTCGACGGCGATGGTGACTGATGACGCGGGGGGGGAAGGGGAAGGGGACGGGGTAGGGGACGTCGCGGCGGGGGCGCGGACTCCGATTGATTGATTGATTGATTGATTGATTATTCTCGCGTCAACTACTCAGGTCATTAGTCCCGCCAGTGTCGTGCAAGTTGTTTTCGTAGAATGGTGACGGTTATCATCCTCCGCAGGATGGCAAGATCCGGCGCCGACCTACCGCCGACTAGAAGGGTTTCCCCAACCAGGTGTCTCCCACCAGCCGAGTACCGTCCCACCCTGGGCAAGCTCTAAGCATCGATCGGTCTCCCGGCATCTGTGCTAGTGTAGAGCATGTTAGTGTAAGTGTGTGTGTGTATGTGTGTTTGTGTGAAAGGGGTGAGGATAGGACAAGGAAGAGGAAGCAAAGATCGCGCGCGGTCCGTGGCCCGTTTGTTAGGGTACTGCCCCGGCATTCGCCTGGTGTTGCTCGGAGAAACCACGGAAAACAACCGGTCAGTCCAGACGGCCGGTAGAATTCTCCTCCAGACAGAGGCTGAGTGCGACCTAGCTGACAAGCCAGTGTCGAAAATCCTGCCGCCCCGCCGTCGGGACTCGAATCAAGGCCGTAGGACGGTCAGAGGTACTGCAGTGACATCAGTTGATGCGGTGACTCCGGCAGCAACGGTGATCGCCGTGCGCCGGTAGCGCTGGAGGGAACATTGGGGAGTTTTTGCACCCTCGAACGTTACAGCAATCGAAAGCACTGTCGATCTTCTGCGCACGCGCAGTTCAAATATCGCATCACTTTTGTGCATCTGCGCATGCGCACAGATCAATATTGCAGTCGTTTGCAGTCCGCGCTAAGCCGTGGAAAAACTACCTATTGACTCTGGGTGGGATAGGCAGTGGGAAGTTCGGTAGGCGGCGACCGTGAGCGGTAGTCGTGGCGTGAGCGCAAGGCCACTACATCGTCTCAAATTATATTTTCAATACAACAATAAATTATTGCTCCAAGGGTAATGTAATTACACAAATACGTGGAACTATTACATGATTGGTTGAAAATAATCTAGTTTCATTTGAATTCAAAGAAATTCAGATCAGTTATTAAACCTACATGTTGTGAAAAAAAATGTAAGTGGAATCTCAAGCACTTTTCGAAGAAAGAGTTATTCAATCTCCTTTTATGCCTCAAAGTTGATGTTGTGCCAGAACCATAGCTAGGGGTAACCGCGATTGAGGGTAACCGCCAACCTGCAATATAGATGGCATTGGTTATGTAGGAGCTAAGAGCGGGCAATGAGGGACTTCTGCACCGGCCTCCGCGAGAACGTAGCTGCACCTCTGCGTAGTGTACAGACCAATCGGCATGAAAGGAAGAAATAAGCCTCCTTCATTTTGTCACTGTATTCCTTTTGTCCAAAATGGCTCAAACGTTAGTCGAAAGTAATAAATTAGTTTCCTATTGAATTTATTATCTTTATTAATCTAAATAATATTCCATTACACTACCTGAAATTGCATTTTCAATACAAAAATAATAAATTATAGATAGATAGATATAATTTATTATTTTATAATTTATATTATTATTTTATATTTACATATTATTATATTATAATTTATTATTGCTTTAAGGGTAATGTAATTACGCAAATACTAGGACTTATTAAATGATTAGTTGAAAATAATCTAGTTTAATTTGAGTTCGAAGCAATTCAGATCACTTATTAAATCTACATTTTGTGGGGAAAAATTGTATGGAAGCACCAGCAATTTTCGAAGGAAGAGATGAAATCAACTTTCTTCTTAGAACTAACCACAAATGTTACTCCAAAATACATTGATCATGAGAATGGGAGCAAAAAAATAATAAAACTGCACAAGTTATCGAAAACTGCACAAGTTTTAAATATTGCGAGAAAATGTGCTGTAGTAGCACAACTATTTCTCATTTTGAAATCAAAATGACTGTATGTATTCCGAGGTGAAGAGAACTATGGAAAGGCCTGTCCTGAGAATGGCTTTACAAATTTGTTTCGGCTCACTGTGTTGATACATGTCATGATAGTGTGGCGTGAACCAAGAGGACTTCACTGGAGTAGTTTTCAATTCGCTAATTGATGTAGAGTTACGGTACATGGAATCCTAGACGATCTTTTCCGTCGTTTTTTCTTGTTTATTTTCGCTAATTATGAAATATTAGATCTCGCTGATAGAAGCGCAGCAGACGGCTTCGCATGGAAATAGAACACGCGCAGAATTTGCGATGCGAGGTCTCATTGCACCGTGCGTCACTCAGAGATTCAATCACATAGTTCAAAATTATCAGTATTCATAATCCTACAGGCAACCAATGCGGCGTAATGTTACACTATACAAGCAAGGTATGAAATAACGTCCCTAGAATTTATAAATTCTATTCACTGGTTATTTCTGTGAAAACGAATTGCGAAATTTAAAGGATTAAAGGGTGTGCATCGTTCAGTTAGACAGCGAACAGTTTTGACGCCGTAACTTGTATATGTTGTCCACAACTATGAGAAAACGTATTTCATGCCGTGGCTGCAGCGATATAACTTCACATCCTCGCAGAATTCGGTGTATTTCCGTACATTCTGTTACGTTTTCTCGTTTCATAGTGGAAAATTGCATCAAATCACCGCTTTGTTGCGTTTTGTTAATAATAAATAATTTTTTGTTTATTATGAACTAAAACTATAAAGTGTTAACCTTTTCGTAGAAAATGCAAAGGCACGTACATTATTATTTCGTATTATTACATCGTAACAAAAAGGTACCCAAGAAATACTTTAATCGCACATCCCAAATCATTCATAAATAAATCAAAATATCCATAATTATTGTATTGAAAATAAGTTCATAGGAAAAGTATTTTTTAAGTTAAACTAGAATACGAAGAGTTGCAAATAATATAAATTGTAAATTTCTGAGTGCACAAGTTGAATGTTCTATACCACAATGGAGTTAGAGACATAAAAGAAAATCCATAAGGATTTTGCTATTCCTAAAGTAACTAAGAATAAATTACAACAGGTAAAAGATGACATTCTTTCAATTTTCTAAAAAAAATGGAAAAGATACAAACACACAGGTAGAGAGAATAAGTATGACATTTAACGGACGAAATGTTTAAGGATAATAAAAAAGTTATGATTTCCGATTTCGATAAAGAGAAAAATTAATAAATTTCTCAATATTAAAGCCCTTAAAATGGCAAATCTGTAAATATTGACGCCATCAACAAAAAAACTTTAAAAATCTTGAAAGATGAGAAAATTCTCAAAGTTATATTTTTGAGTGAAATACAATGACACTAGTTACATGCATTGGCAATTTCCAATGCATGCAGAAACTGAGGGAAAATTGTGCAGCCTCTGGCCACATGAGATATTTCTAAGGCTACGTTAGAAGCACAGCATGTCGGGGGAAATATACAAACATTAATATTACTAATGATGACACAGCTGATGCAACAGAAGTCTCCAAGGAAGAGACCGTCATGAAATATTTGCAATCCGTTAGTTGCGTTACGTAGTAACAACTTCTTTGGCATGTTTGGTACTAGCTTACCATGGCACCTGCGACTGGAATTTTCATAGAACAAAGTTTTTTGTGCTTTGCAAGTTTAATAAAACACGTCTGGCCGGTTTTCGGTCATAGAAATTTACATGAAAAAGGTTAGACTAAAATTCTTTTTTATACTCCCATTGGATAATGCTGTCATTGGATGGCTGCAACCAGTTGCATAATGATAGCCATTTCGATACAGTTTTCATTATGATACAGGTTCTTGACCAATCACAGAGACGCTTACATACCAAGTATTGTCACTTCATTAATCATGAAGAATCGTTGCAGTAAATGTTTCTTTCGAGTGTGTATGTTGAAATTGCCTTTAATATTTTATTATGTTTCTCAGCTTTAGTTTTTTTAATTAGTATTAATTTTTAAGTGAATATTATTTAAAATAAATTGGATTGTAGTTTCACTTTGATCCTATTTCATTCGCGCAGTGTTAGTTATTGCACAGAACATTTGAGACACATTTACATCTGAACGCAAGTCATTGTATAACATTGTACAATGCTGTCATCCAATGACAGCATTTTACAATGGCAGTAGAAAAAAAACAATATACATCTCAGAATCTCCTTGTAAAAAACACCAAAGCAAATGTTTTTGTCGGGCATTCTAAGAAGTAGATTTTATAAAATGAGAAAATTTAAATTATGAATAATAGATTGCAAGGAAATGTAATTTAATATTTTTTTAGTATGTCTGAAAACAAGTTTGATTACGAGCAGTTTAATAGATTTAAAATAATATATAATGTTTGCCTTTCTTTTGGAGAAGGGGCTAAATTCGCCTTAGGGTAGGCAACACTTTCAACATATGAGTTTCGCTTGGTGCCTCCACGCCTTATAACATGCTACAACGTCGACTTAGTTCGACGATTCTCCGCTTCGACGCGCCACGTACTGAGAACCAGATAATGATTCAGCCGTCGCAAAAGGCAAAAGAAACACGATTTGGACGTGAAACTTCTTACGACACTTCAACCATGGTTAAGAGTAAAAGCATTTTGCCACAAGCTTGACAAAAAAGACATGTCATTATGTAGATGTTTATTATGTTTGTTATCACGCTTAATGTCACCGATGAAATATATAAAAAACTTCCCCAACAATATCAAACATAAAAATAAAAGTTACAAATATTATATTCCATTACTTGGTTTCTGGTGAATTCTAAAATATTTATTATTAACCTTTCTGCTGAAACTATTCTAAATATCCATTGTAATCTTTGAGTAAATGAGCATTATATAAGTACATTCATATCGTGAGTTTATTATAATTCGTGTTTTGCAAACACAAATAGTATCTGGAGACGAAATAATTTTAGTTAAATAGTAGTTAACTTGTAATTTGTAAATCGAAACGTCGTTTTAAAAATATGTGGAAATAACGGATTCAGTAAATAAATAAAACGAAAAAAGAAGCAAAAACAAAATAAAAGCTATATTTTAGTAAGATATAGTCCGTAATATTATTTGTTAGTAAGATATAGAACAAATTGTAAACCACTAGTATCAAGAGTTCGAGTACATGGAGCTGTGAAGTATTTATTTTGAACGTAAATGGAATAATCTTCAAGTCTACTTGTCTTCAAGTCATAATTAGATATTATTCCATCGAAGTTAAATTGCTTCGTAGGAGCTGTACACTTAATATGTACCCTGCTGCTGCGCATTTAAAATCTATTACATGAACTGCACACTAGAGTCTCTTTGACTCCAAAGACCTTTATTGGTACAGACGTTTGGGAAAAAATTTGTATGAGTCAAATATGTCTTATTGTATTTTATATTAATTTAAGCAGGGAAACAAGAAAAACACAAATATGGAATTCAAAAAGTAAAATTTATCGTATTTTTAGCGTATAATATTTCTTCAGATTTTAGCAGGATGTTTACAAATTCATGTTGAAATCTCGCCAAACAACAACGCACAAGAAACGAAAATATTATGAACATTCCATTGACAAAACGGATAGCCATTGTAGAAAGAAGATTTTCCGCCACCAAGTTACCGCACTTAAGTGCAGAATTAATGATAAATCTAAATCTAATACAATTTCTATTTTATTATTTGTGTACAGAACAATCAATAACCACAAACCGAGTTCCAGTACTCTAGTGGCACCACTGACGAATTAGCTTCTATCAGTAGCATAACTACCCCTTCTCGGGCCCCGGTTTCAAAAAACTAAATTGGGGTCTTCTCCCGCCCTCTAACATTTTGTCCAACATTAAAAAAGCGTGCTGAAAAGTAATTGAAAGGAACTTTATTAATCATAATGAATCCCAAAATTCAGAATCGAGACCCGCAGACTTTGGGTTCAATTAGACCAAAAATACTGTTTTTTGGGAAGGAGGAGGCACTTGCGTCCGGCGGACCCAGATAATTGCATCTGCCGGGCCGACGGCAGTTACGCCACTGAAAGTATTCATCTCATCTGAAACTGTAAGTAGCATGAGGAAAAGGTAACGGTGTAATTCAAATTTACGTAAAGCGCTTTACGGCTTTTGCCAGAAATTCCAACTCGGTGTGAATTTGAAATGCTGTTGGGAATGCAGTCGACCCCAGTGTGCAGTTCTTGGGTTCAAGGAATCTAGGAAAAAGAGTAGTAGCAAGGGATGTGAGGCTTCCATCGTAGACCGGGTGCCAGCAAGAAATCCACGTATGATAAGGTCAAAACAAAAATTATTTGAGAAGTTAGCCAGTGTTATGAGGAACAGGGAAACGCATTAAAAAATGACGCGTTGTATTCAATATGGCGTACAGTTTGAGACGCCACATCAGTATGGCATACATCTCCTTCACACTTTGGCTATCTAACGAACAATATACAACAAAAATTAGCTGCGTAATCGTTCGCGAATGGCATGGGTTTTTTTTATTTATTTTTATTTACACATTCAGAAACTTGTGCAGCGCAACGTCGACACCTACAGGCTGCCATACTTGCGTTTCTGTTCCTCATGAAACTGGCTAACTTTTCAAAACGTTTCAGCTTTGAGCTTAACACACGTGGATTTTCTTGCTGGCTCCCGGACTATCACTCGCTCGCAGCCCTTCAGCGGCGACGCTGGCGTGCGCGCGGCGGCTGCGTGTACCGGCGCTCGCAGCGCTATCGCGCGGCAACGCTTCGAAGCACATGCGCGAGTGGCGCGGGGCGGCTCAAGTGGCGAACGACCGCTTGCGCAGAGAAGCGCACAAGGAGTTTTATACTGCGATTTTCGTAACTTTGCCCCTGACAGAAATCAGCAGTTTCGCTGCCATACAATCGGGAGCTTCTATTTCGCGGCAGTGACGTCACTGTGGTAACGTTCAAGCTCCCTATTGGGATGAAACCGTCAACAGATGATTTTGATTCCTGTCAGGGACAAAGTTACGAAAATCGCAGTATAGAATACGCTTTCTTAGCAGTGTCGGCAGGTGCCCCAAAAAACTGGGGGTTGCAGCTGCATGGAATGACAGGAATGCATGGAATAACTTCCACAATTCAGAACAGTAATGGATATCGTAATAAAACGTAAGCAACTCATGTAAATGAATTAAAACTAAATTAAGGAATGTATTTTCGTGTTATTTCGTTTATTTAATTGTAATGGTCATATGTAAACTGATGAACCTGGAACTAATTTTTTAAAACGACTAATGTCATGCTAGTTGGCCAGATGATGTTCACCACTTGACCGATTTTTTATACCATTGACAATTTTTTATTAAAATGTTTTTATGATGGGTTTTCAACAAACCTGAACAATAGATTTTTGAAAAATACCCCGAATAGTGTCGAAACGTCAAAAAAGAAATAAATTGCAAAACAACATCACAGAGTCTTTTTCATTAAGGTAAAAAACCATTAGAATTAAAACTAAGCTAAACAAGTCTATTTTCAAACATTACTTAGATAATTTTATGCGTAATCTGTGTCGGCTATGTTCTCCTCCCGCGAACATGGTTCTTGCTTTTATGTCCAGTGGGCACACGAGTGTATTAGTTCTGCGTTGAGACAATTTGAGCCGGAAATAGTATTCGTGCAATTCAAAAATGAACTAGTTTTCGAAAATACGGTGATCGCACTTCGCATGCACTTATGCAGTGCGCTGATCGCACTCCGCAACAAGCACTTGTTTGGACTCGTTTTACTCCATTCATTTCATGATCTTAGTTGTTATTATTGCTTCTAGTGACGATAACGAAGTAAAATTATTGAATTTAGGAACCCTCATTAGGGCGCGATCCGAATGGAATTTTCGCGGGCGATGTAACGGCTTCACTTCGTTTCTTATTACACCAGGTCGACCTCCTCATTTGACCTTCATTCCACATATAATAATTTTTATCTCTCATTATCAGTCTCGATCACCGGCATTTTCATGAAGTGGAAGGCATTGGGAAATCTCCGCTGTGATTATCCACCCAGAAAATGCATGGACGCTAGAGAACTGCCTTATTTACTATCGGCTACGCACAGAACTGAGTACCACAATCATCAACAGTATCTGTTTAGTGCAATCAAATATATATTCGTAATGCAGACTTTGTACATCAGTTGCGCAAAACGCTACAGATACAATCATAACTGCGTTAGTCCTCAACTATGTTTCAAGAGTGCTCCCATAATCTTGCTAGCAATAACATGTTAACGGACTTCGATGAAAACTTTTTCCGTTTAGCTTTGAAAAACCCGTGCTACAGTTATTACACTCATTATTTCCTAGAACTGGGTTGTCCAACTGGCGGCATTTTTTTTTGCCCCACACAGAAGATTATTAGTCAAAAGAGAAGGTCCCTTTTATCCATGACGGGTGAGAGCATTGTGCGAGTAGCAAAAGCGTTCTGCCGGGGCTCCCTTTAATTGCACAAATAGTTTTAAGGATTTTTTCTAGTAAATTCCGAAATTCAAAATTATTCCGATGTATTTCACTGCGTTATGCATTGTACGACCTGACTTCGCGATTGGTTCCATCCCCCACCCTCCCCGGTTCCAGAGCACCTGGGCAAAGTGCCGACCTCAACAATACGGGGGAGTCAACTTTGGATCTCCCGAGTAAAGACAACACGGCCCGCAACCGTATTACAGAATTTCGTTACGGCCCTCGAGGCCTGGCAAGTTGAAAACCCCTGACCTACAATGCAAAGGTGATTTTGCAAGGCTAAGCGTTACAGCAATCGACAGCACTATCGATCTCCTGCGCAAGCGCAGTTCGAGTTCCACATCCATCCCTTTTCTGCATCTGTTTATCCTCACAACATCGAGACTGCAGTCGATTGCTGTACGACGCGCCGTGCAAAAACTACGCCGTATCACAAACGACGCACGCGTCAGAACCATCAGTCGGGCACTCGTCTCGGCGCACAGAGACGCACGCGATAGCCCGGCGTATTCACCTTCGGCCTCGAGGGAGTGAGGGAGGGGGGTGGGGGAGGGGGGAGGGGAGGGGAGAGGAGGTGATGCATGGGCGCGAACGGCGCCCGATAACCCGCGCCCCGCGCCGCCATCCGTCAGCGCCCGCGACGAATCGCCGCGCTATCTGGCGGCAGGCGACGGCCAGCGCCCTCGTCTACAACAAGCGACCCGCCCTCCGCGGACGCCCCGCGGACCCCCGCCCCACTCACGCCACCCACGCCCTTCTCCTGCCCCCGACACCTCTCCTATAGTACAAGAAATCCTATAATGTCCTTAAATGTGAAGTATGGATGGAATGGAATTTTATCTAAGTTTCTATTAATTACTGTTAAAATTATTTCACTAAATCACCATAAAATGGTTGATTATTTTTAAGAATACAGCTGATCATTTGGGGGATCATAAAAAATGTCAACACTGGTAGAGGAATGAAAAAAAATTAGGACTAAAAACTTTTTCAACATCTGAACTTCCATTTACAAACACGGATTAAGCCGTACGTGATTGTTTATAAATGTTCAATATAACTTTTCGTTCGGTGAAAAACTCACAGCTCTTATGGACATTTCATTCGAAGGAAGTTTTTTTTTCCGCCTTTGTCATTGAATACATTTTTGGATAGTGCGTTAAAAACTTTTATGAATAAAATGTGATCATCAAAGTGCTCGAGAAATTTTAATTCTAGGAGTTACATATGCTAAATAATGAACTTTTATACTTTTTTATGAACCTCAATATTAATTCTCTGCTCAAATCCTATCATATTTTCAAAGAACTGCTTTTTCATTCCTCTATCTCCTTTTCGGATTAGAATTGAAGTGAGTCGGGGACGTATTTGTCATCGTCGATGTATTTGTCAAATAATAAACATATTATTAGGAAAGTTTCATGGTTTTTGGTCAATAAAAAAATTATTCCTTTTAGTTCGCCAACGTTTCGGAACTTTATTGTTCCCTCATCAGGGCTTTCGGACACATATTTACGTTACTATTCAGTTTAATTCAAAGCATAAATTAAATCGCACTGCACTGATACTAAACATAAACCACTGAAATCATTAATAAATTATAATTATGATTAAACCCACCTTGCTAAGGTTCAATATACAACACCATAATTCAAGTCATCCCCACATCCAAACACATGGCAACAGGGGCACTGCTACAAGTATATAGTATAGGTAGTGTTGTACCAGCGCCCCATCCACGCATCTTCAGCCTTCTCACCCTCCGCAGGGTAATTGGCGCTGGGACCTGGGGCACGGCTCTAGCCCGCCCTCTGCTGCCCCACAAATACTCGCCCTTTCGAACGCCCACCCGACTCCTCGCCCACCCGCCCACCTGCCCGCTTGCCCGCCCGACCGTCCACCCGACCCACCCGTCCGTCCACCCGACCCACCCACCCGCTAGCCCGCCCACTCACCCGCTCGCCCTCAAGCCCGTCCACCCGCCCACTCGCTCACACTCCCGCCCACCCGCCCGCTTGCCCGCTCACCCGCTCGCCCACTCTCCGGCCCGCTCTTCGCCCGCACTCTCGCTCCCTTGAAAGCACGTCCATTTGCTCTATTCCGTTCGATTTCCTGCCCGCCCCTCCCACAAGCCTATTCTTCCCTTGGCCCGTCCAACCACCCTAACATACCTCTCCGCCCAGCCACCCCCTCATCCTCCCTTCCTTCACATGCTACCCTCCCGGCGAACCACTCCCCCATCTGTCCGACGTCCGCAGTCTTTCATCCACCCACTCGCTTGCTATATCACCAACTACCCATGTACCTATCTCCCAGGGTACTCTCAGTCCCACTCACTTATCCAGGCACTTGCTCCCTCCGCCATCCATCCGTCTGTTCTCTAAATGGATTGCCTGCCCGCCTAGCGCTCCTGGAGGAGAATTCTAACGGACGGCTGCTCTGATCAGTAGTTTTCCGTGGTTTCTCCCGTCAACACCAGGCGAATGCCGGAGCAGTACCCTAACAAATCGGCCACGGACCGCGCGCAATCTTTCCTTCCTCTTCCTTGTCCTATCCTCTCCTCTTACACACACACACTTATACTAACATGCATTACACTACCCACATGTCGGGAGACCGGTCGGGAGCTTACAACTTGTCCTGGCTGGGGCGGTGCCCTGCTGGTGGGAGATACCTTGGGGAAAACCTCGCTGGTCGACGGTAGGTCTGCGCCAGATCTCGCCATCCAGAGGGGGAAGACAACCGCTCCCTCCCGAGCAAGAACATGCACTACACTTACGGGACTAATAACCTCCGCTGTTGAAGCGCCCGGAATCGCTAAGCAATCAGTCAACCGCCCTACCGTTCGCTCTCCCTCCCGGCTGTGTGCCGGCCCACCCACTTGGCCTCCTCCTCATCCCCTCCTCTCCCCTCCCTCTCCCCTCCCCTCCCCGCCTGAGCGCCTGCTCGCCTTTCCGCCCGGTCGGTCGCTCGCTCGCCCGCCCGCCCGCCCGCCCGCCCGCCGCCCGCCAGCGCGCTCACGCACCCGCCCGCACTTCCCTCTCCCCTAGACAGCTTCCGTCCGAACAATTAAACAGGCAATTAAGGGGCCCCGTCTGACCGGGTTTCCGGTCGTTTGAAGCGTCTTCGAGGCATCGCTCCCAAGAGGACGACGAGGGCAGCACGGGGGAGGGCAGATATCGGAGGATGGATCTTTTTGAAAGAAAGGGAGGAGGAAGGAGAACGAAATTGAGAATACGATGAGCACGATATATAGGAGGATTCTCCGATATGACTTACACTTTCCTATTCAGTTGTTAATGTTTTTCGTGACGAAATGTATTTCACACCAGAGTGATGCTAATATATTTTGTCTTGAAAAGTTTCAGCATCTTTCTGGTATTACTTACTATTTACTGGAGTTACTTACTATTTACTAGGTGAAAGTGGCGTCGCCGACGCTGTAAACTATTTTAAAAGTATCTTCATGTGTAGAAAATTTCTTTCATACTTCATTTCATTCATGCGTAACTTTGTTCAAATATGTTCTTATAGTATTTGGTATTGGAGTTACCAATGAAGTGTAGAAACTGATAATGTTATACTCAGTTAGGGCGACCGTATAATACTAATTTAACACTAACGCTAAACTTAAGATTTCTTTCTGACCGCTGAATTTTAAGAGAATATTCAGTGGTCAAATTATCAAGAGCATGTTTTCATCGACTGAGAATAATCGAGGACTCCAGCCTGTATATGCAATAAGATTGAATAGAACGTGGGCAACCTAATCTTTGACAGTTTACGTTGTTGGAAGAATCTTTAAGAGTGAAGGAAAGTTGTAAAATGGACACAAACCAACAAAAATATATATTAAAATTATAAAACAATGCATAGTTTTAGTAAATAAAATTAACTTTGAAAAATTATGTTTCAACATCCTGTGCATTGCAAAAAATATAATAACTGAACTTGATACTTTTTTAAATTTATTTTTGTAAAAAGCAGGGTCAGTAGAATCATGAAGCAATACAGTAACCAACAATGCATCATGTAGCAATAAAAAAGGGTCGTAGGAAACGTGTTTCTTTGACTTCGGAGGAGTCGGATGGGGAAGGTCACGTCCGCCTCAGGCAGGACTCGAATCGCAGGGAGTCGGAGGCGAACTGCGAGCTCAGCACGGTGTAAGAGATATAGGTGGGTTCACTCCCGGTCTAAAACTGACGCTAATGTGAGGCTAGTTCTCACAGTTCTCGCTTTGTAAGTGCTGCGAACGACTTGGGCATTTTTGAGACAAGATGGTGATCCATTTAATAGCTTTGTAACCTCTGGTGGAAGCCACTAAATCGCGAGACGCCGTCATGTATGCCCAACTCGATCGTGCGCACCGTACGGATAAGCGAGGAACTAGCCTCAAACTGGCTTCAAAAATTTTGTCCAAAAGGCGGCTAGTTGACACACCTATGTATCTTACACCGTGGAGCTCAGCGCCTCCAAGCGGCCACTCGAGGCGGGCACTCCGACCGCCGGAGAGAGGCGACGCGACAGCTGGCCTTTCATTCAGACGCTTCGGAGGAGCCTTAAAGGGATAGGTAGAAAGAGAGAATCGATCAAATAACTCGTGTGAATCCACATGCCTAAGAGATGAGCAAAACCCTGAACTGATTCTATCATCCAACGACTATCGAAGTAAAATATTAAAATTCTGTAAAGGCAGCAACATCCTTAAAGAAATTTAATTGTAATAGGTGCATTGGTATGGATACTGGAAACTAATTCTGTAACATCAAAAATACATGTAATGTCTGTCTCCACATATTCATATATATTGTAATATCTGTAAGTTTTCATATCTATTGTAAAGTTGCCATGTTAATATTGTAAAGTTGTACTTAAAGTAGTCGCTAATGACCTCAGTTGTCGATGCGACTTTAATAATAAATTTAAAAAAAATGTGAATCCGTGTGAATCTCGTGTGAATCCTTCTGACGCATCTGTTTGTCTGTCAACGAGGAGGTCGCAGACAATTCCATTGGACAGTGTGCACTATGGTGGTTCTTATTAGACGTTGGAACTTTTCATATCTCTTCTCATCCAAATTATAGTAGAAATGTAAAAAAAATGAAACAAAAAATATGCGCATTTTCTGTCTTAATTTTAATCCCTACCACCGAGAACAATCGACCAACTCTAATTAAACCTAACCTAATTATCGAAACAACGTGATGGGAGGGGTTTAAACATCTAAAAAGAATTTTGGAGGAGTTTTAAAGTCACCGAAAATGGTGATCACTTTCCGTAGCTCCAGACTAGACGAATCAATTTGCTATTTATAGCTGGATATTTCTAGAATATTCTGCGAGAATTGTAGAAAACTGTGTTTTTGAGTGTTTTAAGTCACATACAGTGCCGAAACGCTGTAAATGCTACGTTATCTTTCTGGCTCAACATAAAAATTCGGGGCATTATTCATTCATGATACTCACGATAGTTAAAAGTGCTAATGTATCTGTTTTTTGTGGTAAAATAAATTATGAATTTTTCTACGAAAATGTTACCCTGTAATACTGTGTTTCTGTAGATAGACCAGGCAACTTCTTTTTTTAAATTATTTTTAATAAACACAGCACACACAACGCTGTCGACGTGAAAGTACCCGCCGCCTGAGGCTCAAGGCGTAGGTGGCATTGCATGATGCGCGAGTGATTTTTTTTTTTTTAATTCTGGGCTCCAAGAAAATGGGCGCACATAATCTTTCCCCATACGTCATATACATTTTTTACTGTTTTGACCATATAAATATACAAATAAATAAAACCCAAAATTTCCAGGGCTTCGAATTCACCGAAAACAAACTTTCAGAAATCAAAAGGAATTAGTTAGTTTCACTCTATTTTATTGAGCTATGGCTGTATTTAGAGTGCTATGTTCGCTGGGTCCGGTGGAATTTACGAACTTTCTATAGCTTTATCAGACGCTTTTCAGGCAAGGAAGCCAATATCCTGAGCCTGCACGTGATGAAAGACTGCAAGATTAGTGACGGATTCAGAGGGATCCACGGGGGTCATACGTTTCCTCTCCAAAAGCACTTTTTTGTAGTTTTAAACGATGTATTCGAAGTAATTATCTTTCTACTTCCTGGTTCTCTCACTGGGCAAGGCTGTATACAATCCTGCGAAAAAATACCACTTCATTTTAATCATCGTTTCAGAGTTTTCACTTTGTTATATCGTGTCATAACAATGTTTGAATAAAAAATTGTTTTAACTTATTTTGGGACAACCTCAAATTTGTTTGGCCGCTGTAGGGCACAGGTGCAAACTCGGGCCAACGAAGGTCTCGTTCTTGATCATGACAACACAATTATTATGTATTTATTGCGTCAACAAGTGTGACGGATAATCTTCTGAAAAAAATAATTATTTACGACATGAGTGGAAAAAGTGACCTTGAATTTCGCGAGTAGGAAATGTTGCTAGGTACGTCGAGTAGCGCAATGCTGTGAGCATTAAAAATCATTTTTACCAAGTGTGTTTTACATTTCTTAGACAGGCTTACTTTCATTTTTTTATTCAAGTATACACATCACTTAATGACACAGTAAGATCAACAATAACTGAAGCAGTCAGGCGAAAGGGTTTTTTCTGGCACAGTCGGACTGGCTTATCTGAACATTTTAGTTTTGTCTCACTTCTAGCTCTAGCGCTAAAAATGGAACTTTTAGCTGTGCACAATGTAACAATAATCGCTCTTATTGGAGGATTTTTAAAGTTTATTTTTCTGGTTTGAGCATTTTGTTCACGAAGAATAGAATAATAATTATTTAAGTCAAACACTGCATGAATATTATATGAATCGATAATTACATGGCTATGAGCCCATATTAAAACATTCACAGTTAAAACCCGTTCAATGGTTGGTACGACATACGATGGTTTAAGTACTACACAATACCAATGAAAAATGCATTAGATATGAGCCCTTTCATAAACAATTATTGTAAATGGAAATAAATACAAAATTTGTATCTTTAAAGGATGTGTATTTTGGTTATCTTTAAGAATAATCCAGAATTGTACATGTTTGTAGATTTTTTATTTAATAGGTAATTATTCTATATATAAATTACATAACTTGATACAATGTGAATTGATGGGAAAGTTTTGTACAACACTTAATATTTTTCTTTCCTCCAGATATTGCCTCGAATTTTATAGAGCGTAAAATAAATCAGCATAATTAGGGACTCTTTTTAAATGAATACACTACACGTCAAGTATTACTGTGTCACTTAACACGAATGAAAGACATTCAACTTGATCTCAACATCTACGTGATGTCGTTATGACGTTACTCACGAGAGAGTGAGAAGTCAGTCGGAACAAGTTGCAATAACGAGCAATAAAACGAACACGCTTCACAATAAAATAACTGGGTTCAAATTACGAAAAAAAATGAGCAGCTAATGGCCGACCGAAACGACGGCGGCGAGCCACGGTCGTTGGAGCATCCTGGTCAGGAAACCAGAATTCCTACGGTGAGCGGGCAGCCAAGGTCCCCTTCGCGCTGAGATGGACAAGATGGCGACCAGGGCGAAGGAGTAATGGCGATGATGGTCATGGAAGACGAGGTGGCATGACGTAGTCTGGGAATAAAGAACTATGCAGATTTCCCCTTGTTCAACCAACGTGGACGTGAGAGATACAGAGCGAGACTCGTTTAATGTTCTAAATTACTTTCGCCGATGGTCCTCTCGCACGCGCAATTAATTTCTGTGTTGGTGTTGAACGTAAAGAGCGTCGAAACCACGCGATAAAACATACACTGCACAATTTATATGAGAAGACTACGTACAGAGTTCATATTTTTAACACTTGAGGTTAAGGTCTGTACGGTAAGCGCACCGTCTCGGATGTTGGCTAAGGTTATTCACTTTTAAGCACAAGTGTCATACGGAATACTAATTAATTATTCTGTTTATGAAAAACGATCTATCACACAGACTTCTAGTACCTCATATTGATATTTCTCCCATACATTTAGGTTTGCTTCCAGGATAATTATTGTGGAAATATACTGGTATATACTGATAATGTTTTTCTTGTAAAGCTAGTCTCTCTGTGCACCATACTACATTTTTTTAGTAAAGGAACTGCAGACAAGACGCTAATTTATGTAGGGAAAGAAGGGTCTGAATTTACTAGTCATCATGTTTCCAATAGGAGATAATTAATTTTTGCAAATGTATTAATATATTTAATTAAATCTAACTTGACATAACAATTCAATACTTCCTTCCTTAGATACCTATCTGCATTTTAAAGATTAAAAAATAACATAAAAAACATTTTGTAATGTCCAAGTCAAGTGTCATACCCACTTCTGTAATAGTAAAATAAAAGTGTAATTCTTGTAATACCTAAATACACATTGCAATGTGAGAATATTATTATCAAGAAGTTAAAGTAACTGAAAATAAAATTAAATATAAAAGTGATAAAGTGTAGACAAATTGTGGTACACATCTGGTATATATTCCAAAATTAAACACCTCCAATTCGAAATACAATTACAAATAAATAACACCCTACAACACAAATAATGAAACCTTAAATAAACCGAATACTTCACACTGTGGAGAAAAAAATCCATTGAACGCACGTGATCTAACCCGTTAGAAACATGCACCACATTCAATAAGCTGTAGTAATGACAAAAGAAATTGTTCATATTTTATGCTGGCTAGCTTAATTTTTCAGTATATTTAATGGTTTAAGTATATTTAATTAGTAGTTAATTAACAACTTGCCAGTCATAATACATTTTTAATAACACACCAGAATAAAACCCAACAAAAAGTACTATTTACTACATAAATATGAAAAAACATTACTAATAAATTAAACATACTAATACTATTCTAAACAAACGTACAATTCACGCAGGGAACAGGGAAATAATTCCGCAGGGCGCTTTTACAAGATTGGATAAAATACTGTACACAAAAAATTGTAGTTTTTCCAAATATTTATTTTAAAAATCTCCTTTTGTAAAGGGTCCCCGAAGAATAAAGGAATTTCTGTTATTTTAATCCAACATTCTGTAATATTTCCCTACTTTTTCGTTTTTTCATTAATATTTTAAGAATAACCAATTGTATTTCTCAGTCTTAGTTACACACAGAAATTCTGTCTCCCCTCTCAGTCAGCGAAGAAGAACCGTTCAATGGGTGACCTTGACTAGCACGCCTCGCTTTGCTTCCAAACCATGAAGACCCTCTCCCTCGCCAGACTCAGACGCCATTTTCTCCATCCACAATACCTATTTTTCCCAACGTGAAACGAAATATTTTTAACACGCCTTGCCCGCAAAATGACGGATTTCTCGGTCTTGTTTTCCATGCGTCCACAGCCATATTTTATTCCTACTAATAATATGAGAAACATAACGAAGGGCTTGCATTGATGCACTCCCTTCGTTATGTTTCAAGTGCAATGATTGTCCCACATTGCGCAATGATTCCCGCACTTGTTACTGAAGTACATCAGAATCATTCGACATGTTCGTGTACTTCATAAATAAACATTGACTAGGAAAATAATAATTGGGGTGAATAGTGAAAATAAGATAGTAGGGATCCAGAAAACGTTAATTACTTAATATTTACTTACAGTAAATGTTGAACTGTCGGCTCCCACGCCAGGAACCAAGCCAGATGCACGTGGATTCATATAGATTTTCAGTATGCACCATACGCTGCATTGTGAACGATTCAGAAAGAAGTCGTCCTTCAAATCGTTGTTGCCCACATAATTTTCTTCTCCTTCAACTACGCTCAGAATATTTATTCTGAACAGATGATCATCGTGTCAGTATAAAACGCCTACAGCTGAAAAGACCAACAAACATGCAATGGTCATCACAATCATGTCCACCACGTGTCGTTCGTATGACGTATGCAGCTCTCACGTTGCTTTTAAGATATTTCCGTACAATTTTTATAACAAACCGTGTTAAATAATTCCCTATTTATACAATCCACATGCAAAAGTATTTCTTACCTCTTTTTGAGCAATAAAATGAGCCCCGTAGCCATTCTGCTAGACCGTTTCAACAGAGGCATTCGTGGCGGCTGCTCGCCTTCCCCAACGCGCCTTCCGCTCTGGCGCCTATCGATTTTTGCATTGATCGCTGTGATCGGCGGCGCATGCGCAGAATCGTCGCAGTCACGTTCTGTTAACAAGATGCCCGTAGCAATGTAATTCGAACACGTAACACAGTTGTACGTGTTCAGTATCTATGTTGAAAGTATACTTAATATTTAACTCAACATATTTCATTTTCAATGTTTATGTGGCTTCAAATAATATCCAATTATCAAGCGATGTCACTATTAAGCAAATGGTAGCAATATATACCCTCAATATAGTGTATGGTCAGCCATTTTAACCTCACATTATTATGTTCAAATTCGTTATTTTGTTATCACTTTTTCTATTTTCCCGCTTTACTTCGTAAGAAGACAATGTGTTACAATCGTCTGCCGGAGATGTCTTCTGAATAACTTCGATTTTCGGCCCTGGTTTCAAATAAATGGATAAATATTGTTCCTTAATTCACTCCTACATATACCATATTACTTCCTGTAAAACTTTGTGTAACTAGTCCGTCGGTCAGTCCGTCTGTAACACCTAAACTGTTCAATTTTCTCCTAAATTGATATTCTCGGGTAGATATAAACGAATTAAAGGGTATGTAAGTTTGAAAATAATATTTTGATTTTCGGAGGTACTTTACATGAAGCCCGAACATTTTCAAACTTTTCTCAAGCATGTCTCCACCTATTTTGACTAAACTTTGACCTCGAATGGCGTAAACGACTTAAAAGAATGTCACAGGTCGCATTTTTGTTGAAATCTTTGAATTTCTGAAAACTGGAAAAGTTAATTATCAATTTTTTTTCGACATCTTCCTACAACTGCAATGCTGAAGATTGAGATTTTTTCTGAATAAAATGTGTTGTTAAAGATAGATCGTGAAATAAGACCATATAAATGTTTTCGAAAGTATAATGAAATATAGTAAGTAGAAAATATAATGAAATAATGAAATATAGGTAATTTTAAAATAATTATTCTCTGAAAAAAGGCACAAAATTTGTTGTTTACATTTTCTCCACTTATATATCAAATGTCGGTAAAGAAATTGGAGCTGATCTAATTTGTCGCAAACACTGTGTACAAATATTTTCGGAAATTCCAAAAAAATCAACATTTGGAGAGAACAATATTGAAGGTAGATTATTTTCTTAAATAAAATCTGTTCAATAAACACCAGATCTGTAAAAAAGGTCAAGTACATTCTTTTGAAGCAGGTGTGTTTTTCGCGTATTTCTGCTCGAAGTAAATGTAAATGTAAAATAGCGCAGGTCTCCTTTTCGTTGAATTCTTTGAATTTTCGAAAATCACAAAAACTAGGAATAATGAGCTGTTGAAATACCAATTGTTCGTTCCTGTTCATGCGGGTCCCTATACATTCGACAACGTACTTTCGTACAACTTACCTTCAAAGACATTTGGTGCGTAATGCGAAATACGAAGTTTTAATGCTGTAGAGATGTGAGATCGAATAAAACTTTGTAGTTAGGTGGTCACTCCCCTCCTTTTATTCACACATTGGGACAATTCCCCACACGGACCATCTCCCATGATGAAGAAACACCTAGACAATATTGTCAGTATGTGGATGTCAGTCAAAAGCCATGGAAGGTTGTATGTCACAGAAAGAGACATAATTATTATGTGAAGAAGAAAGTATTAAAGTGAAAAATAATGGGGCTCGTGTACAATGCAGTGGCGGACCCACGGAGGGGGTATGGGGGCCATCCGCCTCCCCAAGGGCCTAGGGTTTTCGTTTGTTACCTTCCTTTATATGGCACAATTGATTTAAATATTTATTCATATTCAAATTATGTAATTATTTATATAATAATATTGTATATTATCATACACACACTACAAAAACAAAATACAATGTAATAAATATGTTTATTATTGAACAAATATCTATGATGCCCCCCCTCCCCAAATGGCTGGATCCGCCCCTGGCACAATGTGGCCCCCGTATTTTGTATTCTTCCTGGCCTGAAAGTGATCTCAACCCAGGAGCCTGCTATCTTTCTAACCTACCCTGCCTCCTCGACAAGTGTACTGTAGTGGCCACGGCAGTTCCTGGCCCCCGGCGCCGCAGCCGCCACCACTTCTGCCTTCGTGCTCCGCCCAGTCGCAATAACACTCAAATGCAAACTGTCGAGAGACAACGCTGGTCAGATCGGAGACGAAGCGCCGAGACGAGATACAGAGATTAGAGTGTGTTCAGAAACGGTGGATAAATTTTCGCCTCGTTCTGTAGAACTATAGTCGGGAGCTGACTTGTTTGCGTGCGGGAGGCCGGGTGCCATTGACTTATTTGTTTTATTTATTCCCGTTTGCCGTTTTAATTTTTGCCTGTGGACACTTGGAGCAATATACTTGGGACAAGAAATAGCTGCGGACTAGGCGAGGGGGAGGGCAAGAACACCGAATACATTCTTCAGCCTCGCAATGAAGTCAGCTCCCAACTATATATTAGTTATCAACGACATAACCAGCGAAGAGCTTAAGTGAACAAAAAACCAAGTGAAATAGTCGAGTATCGTGGAGGACTGAGATGGTATTTACTTTTTCCATTAACCAAAATATAATGAATCTACTTAACGAGGGAAAAGTTAAAATATTTATTTAATATTTATTCAGTGCTGATGATTCTATATTACACACCAAAATTCTCAATAACCCAACTCACTGAAAATATTAAATTGAAACTCTTTCAAATTCGAAATAATGGATTACATTTATTCATAATCAAAAATTAATTTACATAATGTTCTGAACGTAAATAATAAAGAAACGTAGAAGTGTCCTACCAACTATTGGCTACCTCCATAACTTCTAAACGGCCCACGATATCGAAGTGCAGTTTTCGCTCAACTATGCGGAATCATGGGGCAAGAAATATGCCGTAGATATATTGTTTGAAATATTTTCAGTTTTCGAGAAATTTAATCATTTTGATTTTTTAAATGGAGCAATGTATTTTTGTCACTAGCAATAGATCATAGAAAGAGGAATACAATGATGTATCACATATTAGTATTTTGATAGTAGTTTGAGTATAAAATTAGAGTTTCTGACGTGTGATTTCCAATTAAACGGACAATACTTCCTGAACTGGCAGCCATTGCAACTGTCGTTTTAGGTAAGTTGGCCTCCGCCGCGCCGAGACTTACGGGGAGAGGGGAGATTGAGCGGTGTGGCAATGGGGGTAGAGGCGTAATTACAGCAATCCAAGGTCTTATCAGGCCCGACACAGGAACAAACATCAGTATTAACGATGAGAATGATTTTTTTTTCAATTATTCAGAATTAAATTTCTCTTCTGGTTGAAATTCCAAAGCATTGATGTACTCTAGCGTCATAAATGTCTGCAGAATTTCATAATCCCTTGCACAAACGACTGCAGAGGAACATTGAAATGGATGGAGGGCACAGAGTTTAATAAATAATTTAATAAAGTAAATAATGTACATATTTTTATTCTGTTTTTCTACTGTTTTTCATGTCATATCTGATGTTCTGGAGATATATTGAAAATCTTCAACTTCCCATTTCCTTTGCTTATGTGTGTTTTACAGCCTTCCTTTTGCTTGTATGTGTTGTCCGTACAGCCATTAGACATCGAGCTCAATTCTTGTAAAGTTTGTAGATGACCTTTGTTAGAATCTCCTGTACACTGCCAATTTCTTTATATCGTTATTTCCAGTGATCGATGCTTTGGAGTTTCAATCAGTGAAAGAAATTATCAACTGTGATGAATCAATGTAAAATCTTTCATCCTGATCGGTATTATTGATATCTTTGTAGCTCAGACTGCTTACGCTACCGCCACTCTGCCACTCCTCTCCCTGTAAGGGGCTCAGCGCTGCGATACGAAGGTCACCTACCCAAAGGCAACGACGCGAGGGCTGCTGCAGGAAATATTATCCGTTTAATTTAACATCACGTGTCAGAAACTCTAATTTTATACTCAAATTACTATCAAAATACTAACATACTAGTTGAATGTGGTGTCGCCGACGCTGTGAACTGTTTTAAAAGTATATTCATGTGTTGAAAATTTCTTTCCTACTTCATTTCTTTCGTTCGTAACTTTGTTCAAATATGTTCTTCGAATATCTGGCGTTGGACTTACCAATGAATCGTAGTATCTGTTAATGTTATACTCCAGTTCAAAAATTCCTCTAAACGGGAAATGAACTG
Organism: Acheta domesticus; assembly: GCA_031308135.1. Taxonomy (NCBI): domain Eukaryota; kingdom Metazoa; phylum Arthropoda; class Insecta; order Orthoptera; family Gryllidae; genus Acheta; species Acheta domesticus. The sequence continues at coordinate 198,425,810 of JAHLJT010004567.1, read as the reverse complement.
GTCATATTGCAATTTCAAAATTATAATAAAAAAATACTTGCAGGTATATGAATGATGCGACAGCACAGCTATATTTTTTACGTTTTGTTTTCTAATATGAACATAAATGATCACCTGTAAGCTGTTGTTCTGCGTTATTCTCTAATGCTAATATAATATAATTTTCTATTAGTTCGGAAAATTCTGACGCAAGATATTTTACAACTACATTTGATTCCCCTGAGTTGCTTAACACTAACACATTTATGGTCCCTATTTTAAGATTTTAAAACTCCACAAACTCGGTCTGATTTTAGTTCTGAAGGCGTATAACAAGAATTAAAAGATTGCTATTTTGTTTGTATGTGTATAGGTTGTAAGTCACATTAAATTGAAAATCAATTTTTACACGCTTAAGAAATGTATTGTTTAGTATTCAGTTCGTGTTTCCTTCTATTTATTTCACGTTCTTCAAATTTAATGTTCCAAGGCAAGTTGCAAATTCTTTATACAAAATGCACATGAAACACTTCACACTTCACTACAACTAAAATACTTCTGAATTTACCACACTTTCTGACGGGCGATATCCATTTCGTTTTTTCTCGTTTGACAAAAATCAGTGTTGCCATCCTCGTGGAACAATTATGGTGTCGTGGACTGAAAATAACACAGAATAATAGAGTTTAATCAATGCCACCTGTATAGATCTATTTAGGTGCCGTTGGTTTAATTCCCGTCATACAAGGATCGTAGATCCAAAACACGAATAAACACGTTTTTGACAATTTCTTGGTATCTTACGGCCGGATCGAAAAACAAATTATCAGTTCCCCAACAGGGGACCGATACGCGTTCAATGACACCTCATATGTCTCCACTGGTGCACGGGAAGTGGTCTAGCCGTGAGACACGGAAATCTCCACACACGCACGGTATAGGTGTTTACTCAAATACTATATAGGGATGATACTTCATTGTATTCCTCTTTTTACGATCTATTCATTGCAAATCAAAAATATATAGTTCCATTTAAAAAATCAAAGATGATTCAATTTCTCTAAAACAAAAAATATTGCAAACAATATCTCTACAGCGTATTATTTACCCGATGATTCCGCATGAATGAAAACTACACTTCGATATCGTGAACCGTTTAGAAGTTATGGGGGTGGTTCATAGTTGGTGGGACATCTGTATGTCTTCTTCACGTTTCAAAATAACATAATTCCTTTATTCTGGTTCAATTGCATGCACTATATTTGCTCTCCCAAATACTTTAGTTCATTCAATTATTCACAATACTGTCCTCGGTAAATACTCCGCCAATACAATATTCCATAATTACTTCAAATGCTCCACTCAATTAAATAATTCTGCTAATGCGTTCTATTTTCTCTCTGCACTAAAAACGCTTGGCCCAACTATAAATCCTCACTCAAGAACGTTCAATTCTGACTCCCTGACCGTTGATTTTCGCACTTGTTCTCAAGTCGGCAGTCTGCGTGACATCAAACATTGCCAGTCTCTGATTTCCTATGCCAGTAGACCGTTCCTCTACTTGTATTTCTGTCTTGGAGTTAAAAAGAAACGAAAAATCGAATATCATACAATTACAACTCATTACAGAACATAAGCAGTAACTATGGGCGTAGAAATCCAGATTTTTTTTGTTAGGTTATTTTGCAGACAAAGCTAGTAACTTTGTATTATGTATTTCGAAAACTAGACATCGTGCATTTTTACTAGCGTCACTCGCTTTTCAAGTTGAGAAGAGTTATTAGGCATATCTAAAAGTAATCTTGGGAGTATATTTGAACACTGACGTCATTATCATTTTTAAGAGGACAATTTACTTCGTTACTTTATATTTGTTTGCGGGGCTGTGTTTCTGGCAGAACGCAACGAAATGGCGTTCCGGTACCTCAAAAACAATTACTAAATTATATTATAAATATATGACTACTATTAAATTAATTAGTAATTGTAGGGTGCGATCCGGGTCTTAAAATGTTACAAATCAAACAATGTTTGTTTGTAGGATGGAGCTTCACGTTTACGCCTTAATTATCCAAAAATCACCATCGGCGGCGTCTGTAACTACAGAAAGATGGCTTTGCGGTAATAGAAGAAACTCACTGCCTCCTGGGGACGAGGAAAGGCAACAAATTTTCGGGAACGTCTCCGGAATCGCCCTTCGATCTGGCAGCGCGCAGACTTCCCCCGTCCTGCAGCGGCTGGCGATCGGCCCAGCCCGGCCCGGCGCGGCCCCTCCGCTCGCTTCAAGGACACGACGCGACGCCTCGGGACCGATGACGTGTTGCTAATGTGAAGCAGTTGCTAATTCGCGCGATAACGACACCGTTTAGGGGAGTCTCCCAGCCTCGAGACGTTTCCCCTCCTTCTTCCCTCCTCTACGCACCCTGCTCGGCGCCCACCAGCCAGTGCTTCCCCTCGGGGTAAGCCCTCCTTTCCTCCGGCCGGCCGCCTTCTCAACAGTCCGCAAGCCTCCTCCGGCGCGGGCTGCAGATTCCGCGTAAGGGGATTGCATTGTTGTTGGATTTTCTCCACGTAGCAGGCGCGTCGCTTCCTCACGGCAAATCCAATTTGCCTTCGGATTTCGGGAAAGCGAGGGGAAGGGAGGGGAAGAGCGCGCGGGAAAGATCGGGGATTTGAGGCAAGAGGCGATGCAGCCGCCGCCGCCGCGCCGGGTGAGCGCTGGAAGGGAAGGGCGGGGCGGGGCGGGGTAGGGCGGGGGCGGGGTGGGCGGTGCGGAGCGGGGGGGGCGGAGCGGGGGGGCCTAGCAGGGTGGGGCGGGGCGTTGCGGGGCGGGGTGAGGCGGGGCAGGGTGAGGCGGGGCGGGGAGGGCGAGGCGGGGTAGGGCGGGGCGGGGTCGGGCGTGGCGGGGTAGGGCGAGGCGGGGTAGGGCGGGGCGGGTAGGGCGAGGCGGGGTAAGGCAGGGCGGGGAGGGCGTGGCGGAGCGGGGCGGGGCGGAGCGAGGCGGAGCGGGGGCGGGGTGGGAGCGGGGCGGGGCGGGAGCGGGGCGGGGGCGGGGCGGAGCGGGGCGGGGCAGGAAAGATGGTTGAGGGGCGGGGGTGCCTGGGGGTGTGTGGTGGGAAGACGCCGACGCGGGTGGAATGCCGGGAGAGGATCTGATGATACGAGTCGCTCCCGGGACCGCGTATCTCCTTGGGGAGGGCGCGGATATTCTGAGAAAGCTTTTCAAACTGGGGAAAGCGCTTCGCTTGAAATTTACCGTACGTTAACATTTTTTCTTCGTCTTTCTAATTTAGTTCCTTTTGTTGCAGTACGAAGCAAGCAAGGTTAGAAAATACACGGGAGTAAATGTCCACTTCCTTATGTTCAACTACCACAATTTCTTTACAATTTAAAATGGTCCGAAAAATCCTGTTAGTTGAACTGTTTTATCGCTAATAGTTTATAGTTTGACATCTGTATTGCGAATATTTTTCTATTTTATTTTTTGTTGCTTTTTTGTGTTTACAAGTAGACTTTAGGTATTCATCACTGTTACCATAGGTCAAACACGAATTGTGGCATACATTCATAGAAGAGATAGTATGTGTTCCAAGGCAAAATGTAAATCATGACGCCTGGTGAACATAATATCATTATGTAACCCTTGTTTCTTATTCGACTTCTAAATAGGAGACGGTTTTAATTGATGAATGTTTGCATTCCATGGACGTTAAAATCGAGTTATGTTCTACAATTCAAGTGGGATGCACTTCAAAACCCGGTAGGTAGCAAGCTTTAACTTGTAACAACTTCTTCGATATTTATACATTTATGCAGGAATTCCTTCTTATTCAAGAAAAATCTGTGGTCACGTTGATCGTAGTACTTACGAGCTAATCTTAAATTTTTGTTTTTTAAGTATCTTTTATTCATTTCAGGTATGATGAAGAATAGGAATTCGCACATTTCTAAAAGAACGTCTTATTAGCATTTTTTTCTGAAGATAGATTTGGAAAAATACCAATACTTTGTTTTCCAGCTGGGAAAAAATTAATTAATAATTGTAATACATAAAATAATAACACTGAGTTAGGAACAACATTTCTTTACAATAACATTAAATGAGAATTGTTGGTACTATTAAAATTTACAGATATTAAAGTATAGAACATATTCAAATAAATGTTCTTAATATACTACATCAAGAATAGGAATTCGCATATTTCTAAAAGAACGTCTTATAAGCATTTTTTGTGAAGATAGATTTGGAAAAATACCAATACTTCGTTTTCCAGCTGGGAATCGAAATCGTATCCGAACGCGAATGAAGGACGCTACGTCAACACGTATGAAGGATGTTACGGGAACAGCTTTGTTACTGTTTTGCTGGTAATACCAAAGTTTTTATTTACTTAAGGAACTTCGCCGTTTACTTCTATTATATTCAGGTTCACGTGTTTGATAATATGGAGTAAAAGTTATTTGTGCACCAAAGGGGTTATGAGGCCGACACCCCGATCGAGCGGTCACAAAGACTTTTTACCTAACTTTAATATTTCAGATTTACTTATTTACTGATTAACTTCATGTTAACTTGACTCTTTTTGTCGTTTCATATTTCCCTTCTATAATTCCCTCCATAAGAGCTTCATTCAATTATTTTCATATTCAGACATTTGCAATTTTCGAAAATTGAGTGTTAACTGTGAAAATCAGACCTATGCCACCTTCATAGCGTATTTTTCTTATTTCTTACAAGAAATTTAAAGAACAAATTTGGAGTATTTTTTGAAAATGAAATTGAAAATTGTCCCATAGCCGTCAAGTAAAATACTCCCAAATTTTAAAGACAGTTTTCGAAATCACATCGCTTCGAGTCGAACCAGATCGACCGGGAAGTATCCCTTTTGGAAGAAATCGTACGTATGATTTAGGTGCTAGTTGTGTTCACAGATGGACAGACAGACGGACTGACAGACGGATAGGCAGACGGATAGACACTCGGACGAACAGACAGACGGACAGGCAGACGGACAGGCAGACGGACAGACAGACAGACGGACAGACAGACAGACGGACAGACAGACGGACGTTTTAAAAAAAAAACACTTTTTCGGTATCAGGGGATGCCAGAACGTATATTTCCATTGAAATCTCGAAATCAATTTTCCGCAGCATTACATAACTTTCTCTATATTACTCCGTATATACGTACGCATTCCAGAAAGTAAAAATAAACATATTTTTCGAAATATTAACTACCTACCCCATCTATCTATCCATCTACCTATCTATCTATCTATGTATCTATATCTCTTCCTTTCTATCTCTCTTCCCTTCTATCTATGTATCTACGTATCTATGTATCTAAGTAATTCTTGAAGCGGAAAGCCGAAGACAGAACATTCCGCCAGCAGGATGTGCAGGGCGCGGCTGCCGTTCAGACGCGCGGGCGCAGCGACGGTTGCCGGCGCGAAGCAGCTTCCGAGGGGACGCGCGTTTGCGCCGCATCTAGAGCGCGACGCGCCGCGACGCAGGGCGGGCGGCAGGAGAGATTCCAGCGCCCCTAGCGGCTCCTCGCGTTGATTGCGCGCCCATCTCCCGCGGAGCGATCGGCCGGCGATGCGTCTCGTCTCAAAATGGCCGCTTTCTATTCGGATTTGCTTCCCCGCCGGCGCTGTCATCTCCTCTTCCTCCGCTCCTCTCGTTATCTCCTGCCACCGCAACCGACGTCCCTTCCAGTTTCTGCCGACGTCTGTGGAACCCAAAGCTGGTTATTACCGACGGGTTTATTTACCTCAGGAAAGATGAAGTCCTTTTTTTTGAATGTGATTCTATCTCCTCTCCTGTCTTCCATTTGTCGCCAATGTGAGCCCATTTGTAAAGCTCCCACGTGATTCATAACCTCTCCTTTACGTCTACGAAGAGGCCAGATGCATACACCATTGTGATGCCGAGTGCACAGTGGCGTATCTACGGTATGGCAGACATGGCACATGCCATGGGCGCCACACATAGGGGGCGCTATTTAGAGTACACCCGCTAAAACAAATAACAATAACCCTAATTTGAACTATCCTGACAGGAGCGCAAATTCTATGCTTGCCATGGGCGCTTGAATACCTAGATACGCCTCTGCGAGTGCAACTGGCAACGCCGACATTGCCAAGTGCGCCACCATCATCTTCACCATTACCAGTCCCATTATCATCACCACCATCCCCAGCTGTACCTAACTACGACTACCAGCTGTCGCACTAAATTCAACACTATTCCCCACAACGCCAAACACTCTATCACCATTAATTTCACTAAGATCACTAGCCGAACCGCCACTACCACCAAGACTAAGTTCTTCTCCCACTACTAATTTCTTCACTGTCATTACCAGCTCCACCTCCAATCCCTCCTTCCCCAACAAAACCACCAACGCAACTACTACTAACACAAACTTATCCACTGACGACCGCCTGAGTTGGCTCAGGGCTCCAATTCATGTCACAGCGCTGTCTCTCATCGGGAAGTCCAGCAGACGTTTGGCAGAATTTTCGAAACTAGCTAGATCGAATCCAGAGACAGTCAGAAGCAGAATGCCAGCGGGCGACTGCTCTGGACGACTTTTACGTGGTTTCTCTGATCAAAACCAGGCGAATACTGGAGCAATACCCTAGATAAGGGACGGACCGCGCGCGATGTTTCCTTCCTGTTCCTTGCCCTGTTGTCCCCCTTACTTACACACACGTACACTTACATATACTACACTAGGTACCACACATGTCGCGAGCTCAGAGCTCCTCTCAACTGCAAAGGTGCTTCGCTGGTTGTGGAAAACGGGTAGTTCGGTGCCGTATCTCGCCATCCAGCGGAGAAGATCGCCACCACCTCTCACGATAAAAGCATGCACAACACTTACGGGACTAATGATCTTAGAGGTTGACGTGTCCGGAATCTCCAACCAACCAATCATTAAACACTACCATCTGCACCAAAATCTTCACAACTCCCATCACCACCTTCACTACGACAGCTTTTGCCTTCCCACCACATTTACCGCACGCAACCGTTTCTTTCCACACGTCCTCCCGAGTGACTGACCTCACTCCCTCCCACTTGCGTATCCAGGGGGCGGGGCATGGGGGCCATGGCCCCCACAAAAAGCCGTAAGTTTTCGTTTACCTTCCTTTATTTGTCAAAATTGATTTAAATATTTTAGGTTCCAATTATGTAATTATTTAAACAATAATATTGTTTAGTATCATATTTACAGTACATAATATAAATATAATAAGAGATGTTCATTATTTAACAAAAAATCTGTTATGTAACATCTATCTAACAAAAAATCCATATCTATTATCACTCCCCCCAAATGATAGGTTGGATCTGCTTCTGCTTCTTCCCCGAAACCCAATCTCCTACCACCATCTCCAAGACTCTTAGTCATTGCCATCTGACCAAAATCTTCACACCTACCATCACCATCTCCACTACAACAGATTTTGCCTTCTCGTCACAATTACCGCACGCAGACGTTTCGTTCTCCACGTCCTCTACGCAACTTCATCCGGGGTAGCTGACCTCACTCCTTCCCAGAAACCCAATCTCCTACCGCCGAAAAGACGCCCGCTGCCACCGCTACCCCCCACCACCACCACCTTCTCCTCCCTCGTAACCCTCGCTGCGCCCTTTCAGCCCTTCCTCGCCCCGCCTGCCCTTCTCCTCGCGCGGGAGGCCGGGCTTTCTGCCCAGATTTGATTTTCATTCGCCCCAATGCGATGAAGGATTGTTGATCGCGCCGCCCGGGGCGAAATTGGGCGAGCGGCAAAGCGCCCGAATCTCTCTTCTTGGCCCTGCTGCTCAATTTACCTCCGCGCGCCCGGGCCGGCAGGGGCCAACACGATCTGCAACTCGGGGAGATGAGGGGAATTCCACGCAGATTTTGGAAGGGATAGAGGAATCTGTTTTGGGAATCAGTGCGTATGTCGAATGGATATCTAATCTTATTATGCAGATTCTTTCTGTTGCCTCCTTTCCCGTTTACTTCGGTGCGAGTTATGTTGGTTATGAAATTTAAACACAAGATTGCAGTTACTGAGCTTTCCGTTTATTTGGAAAATGACTTGGAGAAAGCAATATTCTTCCCATGATTGATGCCATTCATTGCAGGGTTTTCACGTTGAAACAGGAAAAGAAAAAACAATTATCCATCATTACCATATTTGTGAAGAGAGGCATTTTTTGCTCATATATAAAAATACATAAATGTACTAATCGATAGAATAGTTTCGAACACATTTTACACCAAAATATTATCATAAGAATGTTAAACGGTAATTTCAAACAGATTGAACCATTTCATTTGCATGCTAATCATTTTTCAATTTTCGTGTTTTGTTATTTCATACTTATACATAAAACAGGAAGTTGCATAAAAAGCTATGGACTAAAATACTAGTTTAAGTATTTGATTTATTACAAAATGAGGTTTCATAACCGCCGATCTGATAAATAATGTAACGATTCATATAAATTCCGGAAAGAGATTACAGTAATTAACAGCATTTCACCAACGTCCTAGGAGGTGCATTCAAACCATCAAACACATGTATTCTTTTAAAATTATTCCAAAAGTTTCTAGAGGGAAGCAGCTGTAGAACAGTTGTACACTGTGCTAATCAATTTGTTTGTCGAGAGTAAACAAGTGATCTCTGCGTTTTAATTGCCTGAAATAAGAAAAAAAGATGAATCCAGAAAAGAATGATACGTTTCCCCTCAGGACACCAAGACGCATAGAGTGACACCTTGTTTGTCTCGATTGGTGCACCGGAAGTGGCCTAACCGTGAGTGACAGACGGATGGACACAGGTCAAATGATTTCTATTCAAATATGTGAAGGAGAGGGAGTTTCTGACTGAATTCCATGTGGTTTCAAGAACAAGCCACAACTAGCAGTGTGAATCAATTCGTGCGTTGCGTAAACTGCACCTCTCCGATGTAACACTGGTATTATATTGCATTTCCACAAGAAACATAAATGTTAGATACCAGTTTTTACACTCTGAAATTAGATAAGTAAAGGAGTGGAAGTTCTTGAAATTCGTAATATACGGTTCGTGATAAACACGAAATGTAAGTTTGAACACATGCAATACATTCATTTCGAACAGGATTCCCATTCGAATAACAAAAACTCTTATTGCTCTGCAAAAAGAAAATTAAATTAGAAATTAGATTCATTAATTGCCTTCAATAATACGCTTTTGGCACAAAACCCCGTAAAATACAACTTCTAGATATGGAATTAGCCCCTACGAGTTAATCAAACAGATTTGAGAGTAAAATGGATAATTTTCGAGCTTATGCTATAAAATCAGTAGTTACGGTCAATCCACTACACTTAAAAAAATATAATCATCGCGTATTTTGATTTTTCCTCTAATATATGTACTACCTAGGCCTTAAAACACACGAGTTGTTTCTTATCTATTAAAGATATCTTTTTAGATGTACAGGTTTTGGAGATTTAGCTCTACTGGATTATTCAGTTCCTAGCCCGTATTGTCAGAAACGAGCACAATCCCGAAGCATGGAAAATATGTTTAGATTTAGCATTATATGCATCATAATTGTACGGGTCTGTGTTTCTTAACAAATGCCTAACTGTATTAAATGTTCAGTCACGTTTAGTACCGACTCTATACAGTGAAACGTACGTTTCAAGGTTTAGAATTTTGAAGTATGACTTTAAAAACAATGGTTTAAAAATCGCGGAATCCTGGCATGGAATCTCGTAGTATATTATATTTTAGTGTCCTCCATACGCATATCTATTACCCTTCTGTAAGTTGCCAATACCTATTCCACATTGAAAATACATTTGTTTTTGTTATACAAAGTCGCATCAACATCTAAGTCATTAGCGACCTCTATTGGGTTTAACATGATGGTAGCTGTGAAGATGACATGATATGGTGATGACAGGGTGCAAAAAGACGAACACAAATTCACTCAAGCCCGAGGCGGGATTCGAACCCGCGATCCATCAGTCCGATATCTCTACGACACTACTGACTTAGCGATCTCGACTACCGCGGATCGGCAAAATACAATGTTGTGCATTGTTTTGTTTACCGATAATGAAAAAAAACTAATACATTTTATTGGCTCAAAAGTTACGAGAGCGAGAAGAAACGCATGACTTATTATGAGAACATAATCCTACTTCCTTTGTGCAGCCGGCAGTCACACAACGAAAATATTTCGTAATTAAAATTCCATCAATCCGCTTTTTCAACAAACATTTGCCGCTCTTTCGAGAGACGTGCGTTTCGCGCGTTTTCCCATCACGTAACCGACTCCGCGTGCCGAAGTGTTGGCGCGAAAGCGCGATCCAGTCCGGTCGAATTCCGCTATTTGAACGGTTAACCAGGTTGCGAAAGGCAGGAGAAGGCACGCGTGCGCACGCGCGCGGGCGGGATATGAAAGCCGCCCAGACGCACCGCGCCAGCCGAGCCCGCACGCGCCGTCCCAGGCACGGCCGGGTGCCGCGCCGCCCCGCGCCGCGCACGCGTGCGTCTCGTTACACGCGTGCACGGACGCGTGACGCGCGCTCCGCGCCGGAACGTCCGATCCCGCCGAGGGAAGAAGAAGGAAAAGGAGAAGAAGAAGCGGGGGCGGCAATTAGCGTTCACGCGACGCGCCTTGGGGAACGCCTCTCGGCGCAGCAAGCGTAGGTGCGAGCTGCCTCGGCAGAGGGCGTGTAGCCGGCGGTCGGCAGCACAAATGTCACTGTAGTTGAGTGTTGTGAAGGTCGATGCCATGTTGGTGGCACGAATACCACGACGAAATCTCCCTTCCACTTAGTTCCTCACCCCGCCATTAGAGACAACGCCATACCTATTGTAAAACGGAGGGGTTACTAATTATCTCCTTTTTCGACGTTAGTGGCGCAGAGGAACTCGTGGCATGCTGCGGTGCCACGACGCGTGCCACTGGTACCAATAGAAGACCTTGACACCGCTGCTGTAGTTACTTTGACCGGAAAGTTCTAGAGTTCGAGTCCGAAGGTTGGCAAGATAGGCGAGGTTGACGGCAGTAGCTAGGTAGCTACCCACTCCGTCTGGAGGAGAATTCTGGCGTCGGCTGCGCAGTAAGCATAGGTGCGATTGCGTCGGCAGAGAGCCTGCAGGCGGCGGTTGACAGCACGAACCTTGATGTCACTGCAGTTACTTTGACCGGAAGGTTCTACAGTTCGAGTCCCAAGGTTGTCAAGATAAGCGTGGTAGACGACAGTAGCGAGATAGCTAGGTCGAATTCAGCCGCTTTGCCTGGAGGAGAATTCTAGCGCCGGCTGTTCTGATCGGTCGTTTTTCGCGGTTTCAACACCAAGCGAAGACTGGAGTAATACCCTAACAAACGGGCCACAACATGTGATTTTTCCTACTTCTTCCTTGTCCCGTCCTTAGCGCTTAGTTACAAACCTTACATTACATCACTACACTGCCACACATGTCGGGAGACCAACCGGTGGCTTATAGCGTATTTTGGATGGGGCGGTTTCCCACAGGTGTCAGATACTTTCTTGGGAAAACTCCGCTATTCGACGGGTGGTCGGCACCGGATCACGACATCCAGCAGGGGAAGATCCCGACACATGCGTTCCACTTATGGGACTAATGGTCTTAACGGTTGATGCACCCGCACTCAATAATTAATTAAACAAGCCTTTAATGGCCCACTCAGTTTTATTTAACTAGCCGTCGGCTCCTCGTTGTACCAGGGCTACTCAAGGAATAAATAAAAATGAACAGAAATCATTATTCTGTATGCGAATAAAGTATTCAGTAAAGTGAACAATTTTCTATCCTTCTTCATTTTCTTTTTCGCCATCATCTTCTTCTTCTTCTTCTTCTTTACCTTCTTTTTTTCTCCATCTTCTCCTTCATCTTCTTCTCTTTCTTTTCTTCATCTGACTGGTTGCAATTGTGCATGTTTGCAATTGCCTGACCTTGTTTATAATATGCGATAACTAATATTCAGGAATATAGTAAAGAACACCAGTGGCCCGCAGCAGCAAAATTGCTGTTGACCAGAATTACACAAAATGGTTTTCCAAGAAGTAGCACGCACGCTTCTAAAGAATCAGAATTAATGCTCTCGAACTTCTTATATTATGACTGTCTTATATTTGAATGTAAGTTGTGTATCTGAGTATTGAAGTGCACCACCATTCTCCTTTTTTCGGCTTCGGACTCGAATTCAGCGCGTGGAAGTACAAAGAAAAACATGTGCCAAGTCTTTGGGTCTGACAACTTTTTTTTGTGTGTGCTTGTATATTCAAATTCTTCCTTAATGCCTTAATTAGACTTTAGCCATCACCCTCCAGGTTTCTTTAAATCGCAAAAAGAAAACACTGCGAAATTTACAATCTACAATTTCACGGTGGTTTTTTGCAAAAAACTGGAGAGTGGTGGCGCAATTACGGCTTCAGATTCGGATTTGGCGCGTCAACGTACGTAGAGAAATATGTGCCAAGTCTTCAGGTCTGACAACAACCCCCGAAAACAAATGTACGGTGTAGTCGTCAACAGTGTCAACAGATTTCTTTTACGCAGCAACTTAATAGTTCTATAATATCTTTGTGAAGTTAAAAAATATATTCTTGTAAATAATTTCAAACAATATTCATGTGTTCGGTCGGCTGTGACGTAAGCAGTAGCGCATTTAGTATGAGAATTCGGCTGGTACGTGCTAAATGAAAATGAGTGAAATAACACACTCAAATACTTGCTGTTTAAATTTCCCTGTTTGAATTTCTACGTGCGTCGGAAATTAGTGATATATCCTCACACCCTCGTAACTTCATTGAAGAAACAGTCGTCAGCAATTCTTTATTCACAACTAAAGCGCAATCTATTGCGGCGGCGAAGTATCTTTGGTTCTTACGTTCATTTACTGGAATTCCAGTCTTGTAAATTGTTCCTATGATTCACGTGAAGGAATTTAGAGAAAATATCAGGAATTCACTATACCACCCAAACATACAGAAGCAAGAGCATTTTGTTCGCGAGCAAACACAGCGTGAACAATTGAAAATTGAACGTTTCAAATGAACAGAAATTGCTGATATTTTAACAAAGCCACTGCCATGTGTGGGATTTTTGCAGTTTCGTCAGCTTCTTGGCGTGATATAACACGTTTTGTTGATATATTTCATCGTAAAGATTTAATGTTTTACTAAAAACATTAATGTAAAATATAAAATTAACGTTCAATACTTCAACATTAAATAACCATGAACAAACGATGATTCCAATCCAGATTATTCTCTCCCAGAATGTACTTTTAAGCTGGTCAAAATATTAAATTTTGAGTTGTATATTTTCACACTTTATTGAAAGAACCAGTTCGACACTCTTTATGGAATGCTCATAAAACGCAGATAAGGAGGCTTTATCTGCAAGCAAGCATGCGTTCTCCAAGCTTTCTAAATTACATCAGTTTCGTCTTTATATTTACGAAGCCAAGCAGATCACCAGTGTGTTCTGGGATCAGTTATTATCAGAAACAGTACAAACACCGTTTTGAGCATTTCAAAAATGAGCAAACTCATACAATCGGAAAAATGTAAACTATTACTTACTTTCTTTTTATTCAACATTCGTCAAAAAATTTTTTGGGCAAGGAGAATAGGATCGTTTAGAAAATTTGTTTGTATCTTCGAACATACCCCATAAATAATCTCCTAAGTAGCCATTCATTAAGTCGGAGTAATCAACTTGTATTTCATGTTTCAAAATTAAGAACGATAATTTTCTTTTCCTTTAAAAATACTCTGGATGAAAAAAATCACTACTTTTGCACATCATGTCGTGGATAAGCTTTTTGAACATTAAGTTCGCGGATTTCTGCGATGTTATTCTACTCGTGCGACAAAGTAGTTGTGAAATTCACACCAAAAATGCTTAGACCAATGTATGCGATCGCATTCCAATCGTAATGATATTTCAATCACATCTGTTAAAATTCAATTTGCAATGAACTTACTCATAATATTAAATCGAATAATATATTGATCATAGTCAAAATAACCCAATTTTACTTCTGGAAGAAATTATAGCTAATGTTTGTGGTCGTATAAAATTACAACTTTACTGCTGAAAATTGTTCGATGAAAAATATTCTAATGATAGAGAGTGGGTTACTGATATTGCGCAATCATATTTTCCACAGTGTGAAGGAACTATATTGAATTTATTTTATTTATTTTGTCATAAAAACAGTAAAAAACTGTGATATTTGGAGAAATATATCATGCCCACGTTTTCTTCAGCTCGAGAACCCCATTAAACAACGATAAATAAAATCACCAACAAATCAAAGATAGCAACATTTGACAATTAGACATTTTCGCTCTCGAGTAATAGAAAACATATTTGTACCATTAAACGACCTTTAGATTAAACTTCGATAACTTAATAGAAACCCATAACTCCAGCTCTATCCCAGCCACAACTAGCAATAAGGGAGACCAAATAAACAAGCGCGTAGTGAAGCTATTTCTATGTTCTCTTGTACACGATTTAGTTCTTCACACGATTTAGTTACTTCAACCGAAATAATTTGGGAATGCATTTTGAATTCACTAATCAGAATGAGGAATATGAGATGACGACACTAAATTTAACTTTATTTTTTATTATTCGCTTTTAAATTGGGACGGCTCAGCCAGAAGTGGTAAGCATTCCATTTCATACACAGATTGGGTAAAATAAGCACATGATTTCAGAAAAAATGTAAAAAAAACTTGTTAAACGTGATAGGCAAAGCTATGTAATTGAAGAATCGAAAGCTTCCTTCTTCTCTGACATTTCGCCCTGAAGAAGGTCACAGCATGTCGGTCGAAACCGCATCTGCTGCCTAGGAAGCGGTGTCTCCCGGACAGACAAGGAGACACGGCGAACGGATTCGTTCCCTGAAGCGAAACTTTGTCAAAGCACCTGTTTTATTTGCGAATGATTTGAAACGCTTCGTCAGAATCATAAAATTGAAAAAAACTACACTTTTATAATGATTACTCAATCACCAATCATTATTTTTAAATCATATTTCATATGACTCGAAAACATGACTCACAAAAAGTAAGAGTTTTACAGAGGAATACTTTCGTTTATCTAATAAAATGATTCAGTACACTCTTTTCGTCGGCGTCAGAAGAATGCGTTGTACCTAAAAATCTCAATATATTATAATTGACCATGGCTTCTTTGCTATCTTCCGTCCTCTAAATATTGTTCTACAACCAACAGATTCCAGCAAACAAAAAAGTGACCGGCTTTAACAGACCGCTAAGAGAGAGTAATAACGCAGCAATTTCATTCTCATCTTCTCCACCTCCTCACCACATCCCCCGATTAACTCACCTTCTCTACGTGAGAGGGGAAACGTTAACCGCCCGGAACTCGGGAATAAAGCACGGTTAATTCAAGTGCCTCCTCCCCCCGCGTCGACGCGCAAGGCAGTAAACCGAGGCCACGCGGGGCGTCGCCCAGGGCGATAACGACGTTAATACAGCGGCGGGACTCGATAGAAATTACGATCTGCTTATGGCGAAAGCGCTTGTAATTAGCATAACCAAATTACTCCAGAGCCAAGTTCCGAGCAGTCGGGGCCATGCAGGGGACGGATGTAGCGTGGGAGGCGAAGGCGTCCGTAGTTTTTTCTTCTCGGTAATGGAAACCCTGCAGGAATTCCCTTCCCATGCTTGGGATCCCCCTCCAGGCTGCGAAGATTAAACACTAGACAGACGTAAACGTGTAAGGAGGAAGTCTGTATCTCACGGGGGACGGAATAGTGAAGCTGGTGAAGTTGAAATTCCAGAGATGTTGGTCTCTGGATACTTGATTCAATATAAGTCACGGTTTTGAGAATACGACGTCAGATGCGTATGTAGAAGTATATATTTACCAATTTAGAATTAGTCCATTTAAGAAAATCTCAGAACAGTAACGATTTTGTGCTAATTTTCACAGAAAACGTTTGGGTTTTCGACAAAGTTCACCAGAAATAATTGGAAGCCCTTGGACTAACAAATTCAATAATCTATGAGAGCATTATTACAGGCTCTCATTCTCAAGACATTTATTTAGTTTCTATAATCTGAACAAACTATTACAAGTAGAGATGTCTCTAAAAGTATGAAAATCATATTACACGTGTAAAAATCCTCTAAAAAAATAGAAAAACTAGCTTAACAAATGGGAATATTAATTTATCTCTTTTTACACTGCATGAGGATTTGTCTTTCATGGGAGGGATATGTCCTGGTACTTTTTTATTTGCTTATTCTATCAAAATTTCTATTTAATTTTTCATCCAACAATTGCCCGAAGGGTGTACCAAAGCTGCCTCATGATAAAATGTATTAGAGAGTCCAATAGACCGTCTCTATAGACATTCGGTGATGGCCAATTTACGTAAGTTAATCTTTGTTCTCCTTACGTGGGATTGAAAACTATCTTTACTACTACCCAGGAATAGTAATACTTACTTCAAGTTAACAGCATTGACATCTATATTCTGCTGCAAAACATACATATGACATTCAAACATGATAGTTGATAAGTACAACAATTTCATCAAAAAAAATACTATCATGAAACCCTCGTTATTATTGTGTACTGATTTGTTTCTAAATCCCTCCAATTGCATGCATGGCGATTATCATTCTTAAATACTAATCCAGAAATTCTTGATTTACTACAGAACGTGATCTTCTTACAATAGATAATTTAATATGTCCCCCGTTTAGTCACTTTCCTTTCGTTGTAGCCTCTGCCATCTTGAACGTCATCCAGTATCCATTACAAGTTCCACTTCTACTGAATCAGGTCCAAACCACAGGCATCTACTTCCTGCACATACGCGGTTATAATTATAATTCTATGTCTATTTTTAACATTTCGCAAGTACTTACTGGTTCTTAAAGCCTTACTAATTCGTAAAGGCGTCTCTGCGTCCGAATACTCCCTCGTCCGAACCCCATCTGCATCCGCAAGTCACCGCGTCGGAATGTCGTTTGTCTCTATTGTAATAAAATCTCTGCTTTTTCTACTACTGCTACTGAATGTCAAATCTACCATTTGCTTACCAATTTACAATCTGGGCAACTCGACCCGCCCGCCATACGGGGGACGAGAAACCTCCGTGAAAGTTTTTCTGGCTATTGATTGCTGCGGATTTTTCGTTGCTTGCAGACAGTTTCTCACTTCTGGATCACAAAACTTCTGACTGATCTTAGCGGGCGTTGCACCTAAATAACTTAGATCACTTTCAGGCTGCACTCCACTCAGCAATTTTATTTTTACTTTAGTGAACGACTACAACTTCACAGAACATATGGTTACAACTATCACTCCTTCAAAACCAACAGAACTTTCTACCTCACAAAAAGTCGACTTCCATCTTATATCAACAAAGCCCCCTAGCAACCACCTGCGATCGACTACTCTTTTCCTCAACAGTTGGTATATCACACTATCGTTTATCTCGCGCGTTCTTCATCTGTCTTCTCCCTCTGCGTTAGATCGCATCCAAATACATATCTCTTCGCGTCCAATTGCGTAAGTCATTCCTTTTCTCGCACACATTTTATTTTCTGATTGGTCACTGGCACTCTAACACTTTATTTGTTTATTCTTTGGTCCTTGATTCGTAATAATTTTCGCCATTTACTTCCTCCCTCACGGAAATTGCTCACGTGTTCTTTTAATTAATATATTCTCTGTTTTCCCCGCTATCAACTACGTTGCTATTTCCTTGTAGTATTGTTATTTACTATTCGATCCTTCGCTTCTCTTCTATCACCCATTGTTGCTGTCGTCTGTTTATATATTTATTCAAATTTATCGTCTCACTTGACACACCCTTGTGATATTTTATCAGGCTTTTATCATTAACCTACAAAGAAAAGAGAAAGAAAAGATAAAAAGAAAAAATAATGAGAATAAGATTAAGAAGAAGAAATAAATTATATGCATGAATGTCGACCACAATGATTCTTTATTCTAGAGAAATGTGTTTTTGTTATCAGTCAAAGTAGAAGGCATATACACTTGCAATGATAAAAAAATATGAATTTTCACATGAATAGTATGCAAAGTCATCTTTTTCGACATCCCACATAAAACGTGCCATACTGCAAGCACCTTGATCCCACTTTTGACCTATATCCACCTTCACGCAGAATTTGTACCTGGAAATGAGGTAAAAAATACATTGTAGGAGTTTGAAAACCAAATAAGCGATGATACGGGCATCATGAATATTGTGAAATAGTGAAATAAAGATAGTACTCGGAAAACATACTAAGTTATGTTTTTCAGTTGCTTAGACATATTGAAATACTAATTAATAATTAATGTTATTTCATGTGAAATTGCATATGTGAATTGTAGGCGGAAGTGAATCAATATGAAATATCCAGAAAAATAATATTAATTTTTTATTGTTTTTTTTTTCATATGAAAACGGTGACTCTGAAAAACTTTGCAGACTTTGAAAGTTTGCAGCTCCAGAATGTTTGCGTTCAGCAATATCCAATGTAGGGACAGTGTTGTATCTTGGGGCAGTTTCACCTTGGAAAAAATTACATTCCACTGACACCTAGCATATAAAAGTCTAACAGACTAATTGTAATTGTTAATTCTTCTTTTAGAAAGCAGGTCACAAAGACTGGTGATGTTATCACAGGTTTTGTTGTTCACCGGATGTTTAGAAAAATAAAAGTCTACTAGTGATAAGAAAATATTTTGTCATCTTTCTAGGTTTTTATATTTTTCCTGCTATTGTTTGTGTTTAATGTTAAGATGTGAATTATAACTTTGGAATGCGCTTTATGTAATGGAATTGTACGGTGCGCTTAACCTTAAATAGTTTTTAACGCCATATTTTTCCCACTGTTATACCTGGGGATGTCCCAAGGTAGAATACGGTTTGCATGAAATGCCAAGCTTGGTTTTAAAACACAATCGTTGATCCAGTTTATTATTTGTCGGAGTATTTGTTTCTCGGTACTTTGCCTTGCAGTAAGGAGGGAAAGACTCGGAAAAAGATCGACCCGAGAACATTGGAGAGCGCTGTAAACGAAATATTACAAGGAAAGATGAAAGCAATTGAGGCTACAGAGAAGTATGATTCATTTTACAGTACATTATCATTTAATGAAAATATATTTAAAAATTAATTTCTGGTATCGTACGTAACAGACGTGAAATAGTCGGTCAAAACAACGTTCCAGACAAGCACCAGTCTGAGGAAATATCAAGAAAGGTACAGAAGATTCACACAACTTCTATTGAAGCATGTCTGCCACCAAGTTTAAAAGTAAGTCCAATTCTCCTACAGTGTAACCAAGCAGGTTATCTTGTTGAGCTTTAAAAAATTCGGTTATATCCCAAAGCGTCAGTCAGAAATAGTCTACAAGAGGAAGACAGGTAGAAGTAGCACGCCTGAAAAAGAGATAGAAGCCAACAAAATCTGAGGCAATTGGGTCGTGATAAGAAGAGAAAAATAGTGTTACAAAGAAAAGGAATTTTAATAAATCATTTTGCTCTGAGGACGAACAAATTACCTTAATGCCATTGTATAAAGATTATGATATGAACAATTTTCTAAAAGATATTTTACGGGAAGAAAAAGAAATTCAGCTATATCGTGAAATAGAAACTGCAATTAAAGAAAGTAGGCCGGAGGCCTGCAAGAAAAACCGCGTATGATAAGCTCGAAGCTAAGGCTCCAATAAGAGTATTTATTTCATTTTTCCCCCAGTCCCAAGGTACAACATTGGGTATTCCAAGGTACAACATGGTGCTGATCTTGGGATACTTGCACGGGTGTGCAAATAATGTAATATTTTAAATAAGATATGATAAATTTAAAAAATATATCGTAAATTGCAGGCATTTCGTAAATTGCAGGCATTAATAGATCGTGAATCGTTGAAGTATAAAATGTATTCAAATTTTTAAAAAAAATTTTTTAAAAAAATTTGTCAGAAAAAGTTCCAAGTTACAATACCTTTCCCTATCAGCTATCTTCGAAATACATGAATATTTATAATATGAAATTTTGTAATATTTGTACTTTTACAATACAAGGCTACTGTTGCAAGTCTTTTAGGATTTGTGTTGCGAAAATTTTAAGATGCGAATATCGTACTATTTTTCTTTATTGTAAAAGTTGCATAGAAAGAGGAATCATGGAATAGAGACACAAATGTGGAATACCCAAGGCTTCGCTCTGTGACAGGAAGCGCTTCAGTCGGTCTACCGTCATGCATTTCCTGTTGTTGCAGAAGGCCGTGATTTACAAGCGGTAGAAATGTTACACTGCGTGATGTGTATAAAACGTCTGTCGTTAAGCACAAACTATTGTGCAACATACAAATTACTATCTTTCCGACTTTCTACTTTAGTTTGGAGCTTGATCATTGGGGTTAACAACCATGTATTTGGTGTCTGGTTTCCTCATGCGCTCTGCCCGGTTTGAGGTTCCATGTGCTAAGATGAAGGTGTCACAACCTTCGGTATTCCAGAAAATACTGCACTCTGCAATGAAGATGCAGAGCATCTATTCTGGTCTTGAAAGTTTTCAGCGAACACTAAGGGGAAGCATGCACTGTGAGTGAAATGAGAACAATAGGGTCACATGCACACTACGCCAGTTGTGACAACTGGCGTTACATTTGTGATTATTGCAAATGAAATCTGTTTTACAGTATAATGCCATTTTGTTTCATTGTTCTCAGATGTCAAGCAAATGGAACATAGTTTGTTACTTGGATTAATTATTTAGCATTGATTGCGCATTATCTGTGGTATTCCATATTTGCACCCCGTTTTCAAAACCATAAAGAATGCACTTTCGTTAAAAAAATGTATGCAATTCTAGGGGAATTATGCAGTTGTCGTCTCATCAGTAATTACTATATTAGTATTCCTTCTCATTGTGTTGCATTTCACAATCATTTCTTTACGTAGTTGCAAGCAACAAAAAACAAAGTGGTATTCCGTATTTGCACGCATTCCTTTGCTATTGCACTTTTGTTCACTCGTAAAAATTCCAATGTATTTAATGATAAGTTTTGTTTAAATTAGATTATTGCTTCTGGGTAAATGTGGCAGACACATGTTGATAGTGGTTAATAGAAGGTCACGAATTTTTAGAATACTTCGATTTTTAATAAAAAGTACTGTGAAACTGATTATTGCTGATTGAGAGTCATGAAATATTAGGACAATACTGTGTTCTAATTACTTTATTACGAAACTGATCTCAGTTACACGAAAGAAGACATGCACGTGAAAAATAGAAGCGAAAATTGCAAAAATTTATAAATTATTGCAAAAATTAATAAATGAGAAAGTTGATGCGTCACATTCGATTGCATCTTCTACAAATATTTAAACTGCAAGAATTCAAGTTTCAGATTTCGTACGAAATCACATAGGAAACATTCGAATCATTAAAGAAAATTTATAACAAAGGATTACGTTTCAGTCTTACTGAGCAATGGATTTTCAACCACAGTACTGTACATTGTTTTTTCAAACACTTGTATGTTGCGTGCTCACCGATCATAGTTCAATGACTTTATTGCCAAGCGAATGTCCTTGGCCAAGGCGAGAGCTCGTCTAGCAGCTGCGACGGGGTCATAAGTTTTCTTGAAGCCGGTCTCATTTTCCAAAGTGTCACGAAGTATTTTGTACACCTGCCACGCTTTGAAAGGGTTCCTCGATTGCATGCGGTAAGTATTCGCATACCTCGGACCCTATTCGAAAAGCGAAATAAGACAACACTGAATAATTGAGATAATGAATACAAGCATCAACCAATAGTAAGCATTAATTATTAATTTAAAATAATTTCAGAAATAGTCATTTTCATAATAACTACATAAATGTTTTGAAGCAGGGCACTCGCGTCACTTTTCAGAGCTTCATAAGATGGTCGAAAAGGATTCCAAAACTATTATGGTTCAATAAAAACATTAATATTACGTCAATTTGTATGTATGACTTATTATAACTCGTAGTAACAACATTAAGATTCGGTCATCAAATTAAGTGTTTCATTAGTGTTAATGTACAAAGTTTCTAAATTCATTCACTTATTCTTATATGGTTCTACAGCTAATATAGAGGCTTCCTTAAAGTCAGACTCGAGTAGTGAAACTCGTGACATCAAATACACGAGCTACAACAGTGTGTTGCACACTCTTAGACGCAGGGACTAACTTCAAGCGAACCCAAGTCTCTGAGGGTTTGCACAATAAAGTGGTGGGTGCTTGCATTGTTTTTAAGTTTGTGAAGTTATGTGTT
This sequence comes from Acheta domesticus, assembly GCA_031308135.1. Classification (NCBI taxonomy): domain Eukaryota; kingdom Metazoa; phylum Arthropoda; class Insecta; order Orthoptera; family Gryllidae; genus Acheta; species Acheta domesticus. The sequence goes on along the minus strand of JAHLJT010004567.1, from coordinate 198,403,473 downwards.
GTTGTAGTATAGAGTGATAAATCTTATGTTCAGTTACGTGTCGACCAAGTTGAGAATGATGTTTACAGGAGCGAGCCACTGTCTATGTTTACGACTGAAGCGACTTAGACGGTGGTATAAGGATATTCAAATCAAATTTAAAATGGGATCCAGCCAAACTGGTAAAAGCGCGATTTATTTCGACACAAATCTATTTTCGCAGCGCTGACAAAATGAACTCTTCCTGAACATTCTCTTACATTTTTGCTGGCCCGGCTCTTCTCAATATTACCACACCTGCTCAAAGACGTGCAGAATCTGAAGCTAAATGTGAATGAAAGGGACAGAGAGTGACAGAGACAGAGAGACAGACACATACACAGAATCATACAGACTGAGACAGGGGCAGAGAGATACGGAGAAACGAAGAAAGAGAGGGGGAGACGGGGAGAGAGAGAGGCGGATTGAGAGACGGAGAGTGAGAGACGGAGAGAGAGAGACGGAGAGAGAGGCGGAGAGAGAGACGGAGAGAGAGGCGGAGAGAGAGAGACGGAGGGAGAGACGGAGAGAGAGATGGAGAGAGACGGAGAGAGAGACGGAGAGAGAGAGACGGAGGGAGAGAGACGGAGGGAGAGAGACGGAGAGAGAGACGGAGGAAGAGACGGAGAGAGACGGAGGGACAGACGGAGAGAGACGGGGAGAGAGACGGGGGAGAGACGGAGAGAGACGGAGGGACAGACGGAGAGAGAGACGGAGGGAGAGAGGGAGAGAAAGACGAAGAGAGAGGCGGAGAGACCGCGAGGCGGGGTGAGAGACGGAGAGTGGAGAGTCGGAAAGAGAGGAGAAACAGAGAGAGAGAGAAGGTGAGAGAGCCCGGGAGATGGCAAGAGAAAGAGGGTGCCGAAGACGGGTACCTTGAGCGCGCCGTCGGGGCCGCCGCTCATGCGCCGCCCGCCCAGGATGCTGCCCATGCGCGAGGAGCGCTGACCGGCGCGCACCTGCATCTGGCTCGAGCGCATCCCCACGCTCAGCTTCTGCGCTCACGCGGCGCCGCCCCGCGCCTCACTCAACACTCTGCGTCCACACTTCCGCTTTCATACAGTGGCCGATGACATGAGGCGAGCTTTTTAAATTCAAGCTCGAATCAACGTCTGGGTCATTTGCGACCACTACTGGGTTTAACGTTATCGTAACTGTCAAGATGACATGATATGACGATGATACGGTGCGAAAAGATCAACACAAATTAACCGATTCCCGAGGTGGGACTCGAACCTTCGGTCCATGAACGCTACTTTAGCGATCTCGGCTACGACGTCACTGTTAGACCACCTGGCTTATAAAATGAAACTTCTTCGCGAACGTCCTGCTCAATGGGACTCAATGCCTCAGAAAAGTGCTTGTCACTGTTAGAAAGATTCATTTTATGAGTCAGAAGGTGTACCAATGCCCTAATGTCATCGGCCACGGTAGAAAAATCGAAGTATAAATACGTGGTTTCTATTGTGAACCTTATCTTAGTATTTAATCGTTGAAGTTTTCATGATATGACTTTTTATACATTCAGTATCGGAGAATCATTCAACATTTGTAAGAAAATATGGTAATACCATCTTATTTTGTGAACATTGTTATCTAAAATATGATACAACTATAAATTTAAATGTATGGCTATTACTTCTCAGAATGTGAAATGGGCTACAAATACAAAGTCAATGAAGAAACAAATCATTGTGCCGGTAACAACGCCAGGCTCTGTAACAAACAGGTGCTGTTTAAATATTTGTACATCAATAAGTTTCTTTCAATATTTTGTCTTTAAAAAATATTATTACGCATCAAGAACAAAGACTTTTCATTCACACTAATGTTTGAAAGGGGTTTTCGAATCTACAGTACCAGTGCACTGCAAGGTGTGAAAGTCACCTTAACAAAACAGATCTTTCCTGGCGTTTATTAAATAAATTCTTATTCTTTTAACTGTCACCATTAAAGAAAGAAACCGAAGCTCTTCAAATTCATCAACCTATTTTACGAATCCATTTCTTGCCACACGTTTAACCGGTACGTAGCCCGCGACGAATATATAAATGTACTGATGCCACACCTATTGCGCATACATAAAAAATCAAGGATGGCAACAGAAACCAAATGAAAATGAACATTTCGTTTCTGTGCTGCTGTAAGAAAAGTATTACTGCGTGAATTTCGTTTCCTTCCAAGTAACGAAACGAAAGTCAGCGCAAATTTACTTTCGTTATCGTAAAAAAAAAAAGATCGTGGAAAACAGTTTCGTTTCATTACCGAAACGATCGAGTTGATAGATTTCTTTGGTGCGCTTCGGACTTTAGTTTCATTACTTACTTTAGTTTGTGTGCGAAACAATAACGAGATTCCTATTTTTCGTTTCCGTTGCCATCCTTAACCTTTCATTACCCGCGCTGGCGCAAGGAGTGATTTCTATCGGAACGTGACGGAACGGCGTTGCGTCACCTCGGGAACGAAATACGAAAAAGTAAAGAAGGAGAGGACCAACACTTGGCAACTTCGAGTTTTAGTTCGACCAACTTTCGTAAACTCAAAATTAAATAATTGTCTTTTTCATTGTATCATTTCCAACAATGTAATAATATTATTAGTAAACATAAGAAAATATATTGCACTATTTTTTATTTCGTATTATTCTATTATTCTCATAGAGCTAGTGCTACTCGAGTTATTGTTATTAAGTGAGATTTATAATTGTTAATTTATATTATAAATATATAACTGTTTCTATTGAATTAATAATTAATTGGGAGTTCGTTCCGGGACCTAACTCTTTATACCATGCCTTTTGCAACTGTATGCCTTATTAGAGCCATACAATATATTTTATAAAGCATTGAAGGCTTTACATTCAAGGCAAACATTGAAGGCAACACATTTTATGTTGTAAATTTCATCTTTACCATTTAATTAACACCAAATATTATTTATCGTATCTCAATTGTTGCTTTTGTTATTTCGTAAAAGATATTTCCTTTGTTGGTGCCCTCAGTGCGCCGCGGGAGTAATGACGTGTCAGAAAGAAACGCAGGGAATGAAAGGTTAAAGAAGAAATCGGCGTCGCTGGGCCACTCACCACCGCCGAGGCGGCCGGCACCACCGCCGTCGAAGAGGCCTCCGCAGACGGCTCCGCCACCTTCTCGCCCTGCGCACCGCCCAACAACGCTAGCCCTTTGCACTCGCACTGACATGCCACTCATGAACGCACTCTGCGGTCGGCGCTTTCTGAGCACTGCGAGGACCTACAACTCGTAAGGCATGTCTAAGATGACAATGGGAAAAGGCTGCACAGCTCGTAGACGATACTCGCCATTCCCCCGTTCCAGATCACTCTCACATTATTGCGTCAACATTGTTTAAAAATAAAATAGTAGCCGGGATCGTTTCAACAATAAAGGCTTTATTCTACATACCAGGAAAATATGTGAGCTTCTGGAACATGCCCTACGAGTTGTACTACATCTCACGTTACATACTGAAACGAGGTAGTAGCCATTATTCTCGTGGCATCTCTGACATGCCGTACGAGATATAGTACGTGTATTGGGCTCGTTTCTTACGAGTGCAAAGGTCTAGGGCACGCGAGGCTTCATTGATTGTTTACGGGCACGTCAACTCCTGTGGTTGTTAGTGCAGTCCCGTTAGCGTAGGTAAGGTTTTATCTAGGGATATGGCGGTGTTCCTTACCCGGAGACGTAGTGATGCTGGTGCGATGGTGACTTCAGCATAAAAAAGTCTGTGTTTGGCTTACTCGTACATTTCATTACTGTGAGTTTATGGCCCTGAAACGAAACACGTTATAATATACTTTATACTTGCCCGCCTAGGGAGACCAGCGCTCTTATGATCACGGGCAAGTTCTACTGACTTTGCTCTCATTTCCTCTCAAAATGCAGAGCGTGGACACGCGCAAGCTGAAACGGCGCGAGGCGGAGAATTCATGTGGCTTCGTAGGAAAATATGTTTCCCAGATTTATTCTTTCAAACAACCATGGTTCATATTCCTCCTCCCATCCCATCTCGCTCCACAAAGATCAAAGTGTAATCATTGTATTCTGTTGTAGTATAAATTACCTGACGAAGAATCCAAAACCAAAAGAATTCGAAACGTTGTAAGAAGAAAATTGAAGAATAAATTGTCTGTAAATAATTGGTTCAAAAAGTTTTTGTTCAAAAAGGTTTTGTTCAAAAATTTTTAAACAAGACATAAACCAATGTGGAGCTATCAAGCTCCAGTTGTTAGAAATATTCAGATAAACTCATCCTTAATATTTCAATCAGTCAATGTTAATCATAAAAATATCTAATCATTTATTTCAGAAATGATGTAAATGGTGGGCCGTTTGGGGAGGAGGTCTTGCCAATAAGAAGAAGCCTGTTCAAAGGGTACGGCAGAGAATGGTAACTGCTGCCCTACGTAAATAACTATTGGGACGAGCGAGAAGTCGGGCTAGGGGTGTCACGCAAAGTGAGGAAGAGGAAAGGGTGGCGCTTGCAGTGTGGGAAGGGCAGAGAGGGTGCGAGGACAAGAATGCAGAACCGTGCGCGTTGCCAGTGGGTGTACGGCGCAGGGGCTACGCGCGGGTGGCGGGGGGACCGCGTTGGGCGCGCGCACACGACGACGAAGACGACCTTGGCCTTGTCCTTGGCGCCCCTATCCTTGGAGACCTTAGCGCCCTTGGAGGCACGGGTGGTGAGGCCCTGGCCGCTGAGCCGCGACGCGCGCCGCTCCTCGAACTTGGACATGCGCTTCTCGATCTTCTGCCCCAGAGACGCGCGCTTCTCGTTCTCCTCGCGCAGCAGCCCCGACGGAGAGCCTGCGCACAATGCCCACCTCGCACTCGCAATCGCACTCGCAAAAGCACTCGCACTCGCAATAGCATTCCCACTCGCAATAGCATTCCCACTCGCAATAGCATTCCCACTCGCAATAGCATTCCCACTCGCAATAGCATTCCCACTCGCAATAGCATTCCCACTCGCAATAGCATTCCCACTCGCAATAGCATTCCCACTCGCAATAGCATTCCCACTCGCAATAGCATTCCCACTCGCAATAGCATTCCCACTCGCAATAGCATTCCCACTCGCAATAGCATTCCACTCGCAATAGCATTCCCACTCGCAATAGTACTTCCACTCGCAATAGTACTCCCACTCGCAATAGCACTCCCACTCGCAATAGCACTCCCACTCGCAATAGCACTCCCACTCACAATAGTACTCCCACTCGCAATAGCACTCGCACTCGCAATAGCACTCGCACTCGCAATATCAATAAGAATCGCAATTCCACTCCCAGTCGATCTCGCAGTCGGAGTCGCACTCGCACTCACACTGGCGCTCGCACTCGCAATCGCGTTCGCACTCTCAACTCCTATTCGCTCTCGCGCTGCTATTCGCACGCCCATTTGCATTCGCACTTCCACGCATACAGCCCCTCACTCGTATTTGATCTCTCTCTCTCTCTCTCGTATTCGCACCTCCGGTAGTATTCACACTCCCATTCGTATTCACAAACCTCACATTCGCATACCCGCTCGCATTTGCTCTCACTCGTATTCGCACTCGCTCTCGTATTCGCCCACAATCATCAATTCGCACTTCCTCTCGTACTCGTATGTTCACGCACATCGGCATTCGCACTCGTATGAGTAATTTGAATCGCGAATGCATTAGCACTCGTATAACACAAAGAGAAGAATAAGCACGTCTTGCGTTGCCCGTTTACACTCCTTTTTACGCAATCGTGACGCGTGATCACGACTTTGTCTCGCGACGAGTTGGGGCGGGTCGTCATCTTCCTCCTGCCCTTTAACTGTTCCCAAAATGGTGTTTGAAGTTGCGACAAGGCATTGAAGGAAAAGTACTAACGGATCTTTCACCATTAGACACAACAGGCATGTCGAACCGCGCCAGCGCGATATACTTGCCCGCCTGAGGAGCCCCGCCCTCCTATGATAACGGGCCACTTCCCCTTGACTCCACTCTCATTTCCCCTCCAAACCCAGAAAGAGGAGTACACGTGCAAACTGTAGCAGAGATGTTAATTGCGAAGTTCGCTCGAAATATCATAACGAATGATAGCTGCAAACGAAGGCATGTTTGCCACACGTTTTCTATCAACAGAGATTTTTATTATATTTATATATTCTTTGTTGCTTGTTACTTTATTTCATGCTTGTTTTCTTTAAAAATTCTTCCATGCATAATAATTTTGCGAAAGAGCAAGGAGTCGTTTGAATGTCAAATTCTTTGCCTGTTTTAAATTGGTATTGTTTCATTAAACTATTTTTTATTTATTGTATGTAGCAATAATGCGAAATGAACAAGTCTCTAATTAGTCTATCTTCTCTAGTAAAAAGTCCACTTGGATATTATATCACTCTTACTGGAGGACAGCTCTTTTAACAGACAGGAATCTTTGTTCTTATTGAGAACTTAGGAAGTTTGTATCATTATTCGACTCGCTTTGTATTTACCTTAATTGATAAGTTTAAATATTAATTCATGTATAATTTTATAAATGCCTTTCATTTACAAAATTATAAATGGAAATGAATAGCTTTAAATTTGAGGCAACGAAGCCAACTGATATCTCCCAAAGACGGTCAGGGGCCAGAAATCTTCCAGCCGGCGGATATACCACCACCCCGGAGACATTTGTACAACCCTTCCTTTTAAACCTCTGGCCAGTTTGTCTGATTACAGTGCTCGCAAACTCCACTAAGCTAGTTACTTACCCATATGACTTTGATATGCCTGGTCTAATGGTTTGTTTTTTATAAAAACGAGAAGAGAACATGGATAAAGGTGGCTGATGTAAACAGCTTTAACAAAATATGTTTTAACTAAATAAAATTAGACACAGCCTTCCACCTTACATTCGTTCTGTACCGCCTTCTTCCTTTCTGTACCACATATCGTCGCCCGGAAACAATGACTTTTAGATACATTTTGTTTTGAATAAAACTAAATTTTGTAAAACACATATTTAGGGGTAATATTTTGGATTACAACTCATCTTTTGCACAGCCGCTCAACGCATTCGTGCAAATTTTGGTAATAATTGCTCTAGTGGTTGGACAGTGTTTGTGGGTCATATGCACGCCTACATTGTCTTTAAAGACAATGGTCAATTTGTTGTAAGTTTAGTGTAAATTTATTTGTAGTTCATTTGTAACTGTTATTCCTGTCATTGATTAAATATTTTTTTCTTATTTACTATTGTATTTATGAAACAAATTTACCGCGAATGTTTCTGTTGTCGATGCGACTATAAATGCAACGAAAAATGTCTATTTTCCCTTCACTGTTTTCGCGAATACATCAATATAAACATTAAATGAACTTATGTAATATTGTGAATTTACGTACATTCTCAGGAGTCGGAAAATACTCCATCATTTAATCACATAATTACCGAGAATTAGAACTTTCAATCTTACAACAAACTTCATTGCTATGCAGATATTTTCTTCTTTTCCTGTTCTTGCTTTAATGAGTCTCATTAGTGCCGACACAATATCATAAGTTTACTTTTCTATTGAAGATAACTTAATCTACTGCAAATTATGGATACAGATCGTTGTGTTTACTGTGTATCGATCTCACTGCACTTCTCACAAGGAAGACTGACGTACATTTTCCGTGTACCAAAACCATTGTGCCAAAACTTTGTAAATACAAGAAACATAATTGCTACACTTACGTGTGCTGCCAATTACATTCAATTCCATTTTTATGTTGAACTGAATTTTTATGTTCTTTTAAGTGCCTTTTACACTACCCGAGGACAACATTTAATTAAAAAATTTGAGCAATTTTTGAGAAAATTTTTAAAAGTATGTGAGACTTCATGTAAAGTGCCCTCAAAATTTAAATTTCGTTTTGAAACTTGCAGGACCTAAAGTTCCTTCAAATTGATAGAAAAATATCAATTTTGGAGAAAATTGGCCGTTTAGGCGTTATCGTTGACCACGGACAGACAAACAGTCGGCCACGTGTACAGACGCACAGACACATAGACGTTTTCCGTCAGTCGAATTTTAACAGATTAAACTTCAATAAGAGATTTTTCTGTCGAAAATTTGCCGTTTTCCGACTCACGGTTACAATACTTTCTCTTCTTACGAAGTAAGTGCGAAGCAAATGGATAAGTCTTGTTGAACGTTTGCAATTTTCGAAAAACACAGGATGCCAACGAAAATAAGACCAGCTCTATTCTTTTTAAGCTTCCTTTACACTATCCGATGAGAAAGTTTTTTTTAATGAAGCAAATGGGCCTCGAGCTTTTTGAAATCTATCAAGGAATAGCAATTTTAAAGAAAATCGCCTGAAGGGTTGAGAAGGCAGCGTAGGCCACAGACAGACAGTCAGAGTTTATCTGTCAATCGTTTTTCGGTATCTAGGACCCACGAAACGTGGAATCTGTCTACACAACGTGTTAGAGGAAGTAATTTACTATGTATAGGAACACAATTTCTCCAATCTTTCATTACCAGATCCCAGCAATAAGTTTTCTGTCAAAAAATCGCCATTACAATGCTTTATCTTCTTAGGAAGTAAGGCCAGAAAGTAAAAACAGCTCTGAAAAGTAATCACTAAGCATAAATATCAATTTTTTTTTCATTAACGGTCTGAGAGACCGGGGTTAAAAAACAAAAACTACTTAGCAGTACGTAGCAGAATTTATGCACAGAATACGTAACAAGAACTATTTAGCGTAGCAGAATTTTGTTTATATCATTATTTCAGGACATCATTATGTTCGTTTGATACAAAAGAAAACATTTTCGTTAATATATTATGCATTTTTTTCTTATAAAAATATTTGGTAAATTTTAGGAGAGCCATGAGGTCTCCCTAATACCACTGAAAACTTTCACGTTTCACGTCATTCCACTGAAAACGTATGACTTACTTGACTCATTTCTAAAATTACAGTTTAATTTGACTTTAATAAATAATAATTATACATTAATAATAAATAATTATATCGTACCGACTCGATTACAGTTACAAGAACGGATGGGTTTGGTCTGAGAGACCAAGCAGGAAACAAATTACGCTTATAATAACGTATACAATTAACTATTACACTTCATTTGCAAATAAAAGAAAGGTAGAGAGACGAACAGGCTTCTGGCATTATTCGTAAGCGATTGACTGACGTTTTTGTTCCGGCGTGAGTCTCACAGATCCAACCCATCCGCTGCCGCGTTAATGAGCCTAATATATTGCTAACTCCTTGTGTTCACAACCATAAGAGTACAGTAACAGTACCTTTGAGACCCTCTCCTTGCTCTTTGCCTTCATCAGGATCCACATCCAACATGACAGGTTGCGGAGGGTTTTCATTCAGAATGTCCGCAGACTCGGTTAATGATTTGCGAACCATATTGACGAAGGATTTTTTTCTTTGCAGAGGTAATAATTATTTATTTTTGAAAACCTCTCCCGTCTACCGTACTTCAATTCAGTTTTGGAAGTTAAAACTTTGGAAACTGATTGGCGTTGCCAAGTGCTCCCTAGTAGTCATTTTTTAGTCGAAACAAAAATCACAGAGCGTACGTATTCACATTCGCAAACATTCATCATGAGTTTTGAAAAATATACTCGACGTATTCGATTCAACAAATATAAAATTATTGAAGACTTTAACATTTAAATATTTCTTAGTTTATTAAAATAAAAAAATATGTAATTTAGGATTGTTTTAAATGTTTTCTTTTTACGGAAATAACATTCTAATTTATTTTTAAAATGTATTTTTAAAACGTTATTTAGCATATTTTGATTAAATTTCACTATATGTGTTTGCCGAATAAATTAAGTGAGGTATATTAAGTTTATTCATAAAATATAACACTATTTTTGAAAGTGAGACTAGTCAACTGGTCAAAAAGACAACAAAAAATATATTTCAAACACTAGCAGCCACTATCTTTACCACTCTTTGGCGAAATGTTGGAACTTGTAACTCGAAAGTTACAAAGAAAACATACTATGATAAATTAAAATATTTCAATAGTGAATTAAGCATCTTAAAAACACGATTTATTACAAAATTTTGATAGATTACTGCTCCAACATCAACGCTAAGAAAATTAAATACTTGCGTTTATTGCTATTATTTGAAAATAGTACTTGCTGTGAAATAGATCTATGCTGATTTGAAGGAATCTATTAATATATGATTGAGGTGATGACGTTTAACTTTCACAAAAGACACTTCTTCAGTATCGTATTCGTATAATGTAAATATTTTTTGAACATTATTCGAATATTCCGATTAAGCTTACACACATATGATGCACAGCTAAATTATTGCAATGTAAGCCATGTTTCCATCAATTTATATTCATTGTTTAAAATAATAGAAAGCTTGTTCAAATGTATTGGATCCGTGCAAACACTCTACACCTTACAATTCATAGTTTTGAAAGTGAAAACAGCATTTTGGAACCCAGCATTGAACAGCTAAGCCCAGAACAATGGGTTACTGCACGCAAAATATCGAATAGAAGCCTTGCTGCAGCTAACTACTCATCAATTCGGCAACACATTAAAAATTAATAAAACTGTCCTTTACATTACATTCCGATTACGTCAAGGCCAGTGTGAGGGTTAGCCCACTACTACGGACTCACAACATCGCAGGTTAGTTTCTACTTCATGGAGAATGGACCATATTGCAATGAATAACCAGACCATTCCCTAGACTCCAAAGGTGGGATTGAGAACCAATTTGAGAGAGAAGGATCGCGGGCGGTACACAGTAGGAAGTTAAGTTCAAAGTACTGCTCCGTCATAGTCTAAAATTGATATTAAACTTTTTACTTTTCCGTTATACCGTAGTGTAATTAGTATTCCTGATTAATGATTACACACAGGTTAATGATTTTGTATGAAATATGAAAGTTGGATTAGACTAGTATAAAATTGATTACTTGTAATTATGTTTAATTTTAATACAATTTTATGTTCACAAGAAATCGAATGACATATTTCGTAGCCACTAAATGCTATAGGTATCTCACAAATTTATCCCATTTCCACAGTTTTATGTAGACTAGCCTGCAATAAAAAATGCTGCTATCGAAGGAGCGGAAAAAGGGGTCCGAGAAACCACGGGAAACTACCGATCAGAGGAGCCGGAAGCTGGAATTCTCTTCCAAACAGCAGCTGAATTCCATCGAGCTATCTAGCTAGTGTCGAAACTCCTGCTACCACTGGGAGTGGAACCCTAAAACCTCCCAGTCAGAGGCACTAGTGACATGAATAGATGCCCTGAGCCTTCAGAGACGGTTGGTCAGGCAGAGGAACAAACAGACGAACGAACATTTTGAAAACGAAAAGGTTTCATGATATTAAGGAATCATAAAACGTGGATTCTGACAACGCTACATACAAGAGAAAATAATTTACTTCATAAAAGAACAAAAAATCCTCTTTTATGGTATCAGGAAGCCACAAAGTGAGGTTTTCTGTCAAAACCATCACATTTCGCTGCAGCATTTCATAACTTCCGAATTTTACTGGATGGTAACATATGCTGCGCCGTAACTTGCTTTATTCATTGAATTTGCTTCAAAATCGTCAACATTTCTTAGTAAATTATTGATAGAGGGATGTCTTCCATTGTAACTAAGACATCACTGTTTACGTGATACCTCTGTAATGTAACTTAAAATTAAATTATTGTCATATTATGGCCTCAGAAGAAGACTGTAAATATGACCTGACAAAATATTCTGGATTTCTCTGTTCTTCGCAATGGAAGCATTTATGCTTCGTGGCAGCTCTCATTTTTTGTTCGAGATAAATTCGAGCCGAGACCCTTAGTTGCGAGGAGCTGGTAAACCGTGCTGCATGTGGTACAGCGGCCTCGTGGCCCTAGCTCACTTCCGGTTGATTGATTGTTAGTGAAATCGGCGGTGTCCAACGCCAAGGTCATTAGTCCCGTAAGTGTATTGCATTTTTCCCTCGGGAGTTGGCGGTGGTCTTCCCCGCTGGATGGCGAAATCTGGCACTGACCTTCCGTCGGCTAGCGGGGTTCTGCCTAACCAGGTATGTCTCACCAGCGATGCACCGCCCCAGCCTGAACAAGCTCCCGAGCAGTCTCCCAGCATGTGTGGTAGTAAAGTGAATGCTAGTGGATGTGTGTGTAAATAAGGGGGAATGTATGACAAGGATGAGGAAGGAAATATCGCGCGCGGTCCTTAGCCTGTTTGTTAGGGTACTGCTCTGGCATTCGCCTGGTGTTGATCGGAGAAACCACGGAAATGTGCCGATCAGAGCAGCCGGCCTCTAGAAGTCTCCTCCAGCAAGCGACTGATATCGACCTAGCTGACAAGCTAGTGTCGAAAATCCTGCCACACCGTCGGGGGTGAAACCCTAGGACCTCCCGGTCGGAGGCACCGCAGTGACATGGCACCGTTGATGCCCTGAGCCACCTCTCCCGGTCACATTCCCCTCCGTACTCCGCGCTCTGCTCCCTCCTCCGCCCCTGCCGCCTCCCATGCCCGCCGCCTATCGCCCTCAGCCTGCGCAAATGAACCGTGACGAGATAACGCAGGTGGCGCGCTGGTGGTCGGGCGCGCTCGCACCCTCGGGGATATCGCCGCCCCTCCTCGCCGCACGCGTTTATGCGCGAGTGCGCACCGCAACACGGCGCGGACTGCCACGTTGGGCAGAAGCGAAGTCCCTGGGAAACTCATTTCTATAAATCGACCCACACATCCTTTTACTTTCTCGCTACCGCTTACGTTGTAGAGAGAATGTTACGTAATATTGCGCGAAAAAACCGGCGAATTTTCGTCAGAAAAACTTTTATTACAAGGCCCTGGTATCGAAAAAGTGGATACACTCAGGTGCTAAATTTAGAAAAAAAACTATCACGTGGTGTAACCGGAATCCATGTTTTGTGGGTCCTTGATACCGAACAGTCGAATGATGGCAAAACGTCTGTCTGTCCAATCTCAATCTATCTGGTTGTTGTCGCGGCCCCTTTAATATCAAACCGTTATTTTAATTTTGGGGGTACTTTACAGGAAGCCTATGGGACATTTTCAAAATTTTCAAAAAAGTTCCATCGTTTTTGATTAAATTTTGATGTTGGAAATTGTACAGGACGTTTAAGAGAATGGTGCATGTCTCATTTTTGTTCAAAACTCTGATATTTCGAAAATTGCAAATTTTCGGCATCTTGCTACCACAAAAATTACGAAGATACGATTTTTCCCTTAATGAAATCTGTTCCGTAAAGATAGATTTTGAAGTAAAGTCATGTACATTTTTTAGAAAATTTGAGTACTTTTAACGTAATTTTGCGTTAAAGTACGAGAGAGAAAGTACGTGCTATTTTAGCACCATTATTAATTACAACACTTCTACAGTCTGGATTTGGTGATTTGACGTCTCCTGTAAATTATAGAATGAGTATCCGAATCCTTTACTAAAAGCAATGGTGATGCTGCTAACCCTTTTTAATTGAGACACTTTGCATATTACAAGTAATACAATAATGCAGAAAACTGATGATGAACTTATTTCCAACGATGTTTCTCTTACAGTACACAAAGTAGTGAATGAGGAATATCACTGTTCAGTATCCATGAACTGGTCGTTTTTCAAAGAAAATCATAACAAAAATAAAATAAAATTAATCAAGTGCTACTTCTGCCGGTCCGGATATCCAAGATCGCTAAAACAATAGTGCCGTCGCGATCTTGGACGGTGGGATCGCTGGTTCGATTCCCCTCGGGCAGGGCTGTGATTGTGTTTGTATGTTTGTGTCGTCCTTTCACCCCTCATTATCACAGTTTCATCTTTCTTACCCCCATGGCTAACAACCTTGAGGGATAAAAATAGGATCTAGATAAATGCTAATCCCTTGATAAATTACATACACCTGCCAAAATGTTAATGAGCCTCGGTAAGTGGTGGATGCATGCACGCGTGGTCCAAGATGGCCTATTCGGGGGCAAAAAAGGGCTGCTTCTAATTGCATCTGCGTTTTCATATTAAAATAATTTAGTTAGCAATTAATTTACAAAACGTAAGAATTGTAGATCAAATTAAAACTTTAGTGTAATATAGTGAATTTAAAACAACACGCTGTAAAGAATTGTTACACTAGCTGCATCTATAACAAGACTTTCAACTCTTTAGAAAAACCAGAAAACTGATATACTTAAATTTATTTCAGCTAACGATTATGATTAAAATTCGAACTTAAACATGATTGTAAATTTGAGGTTTTTAGTGTGGACCAAATTTGTGTAGATCATTTGCAAATTGGCTAAACGTTAACCTTCCGTCGAGCGCGTGGCAGCACTCCGTACTGTCTTCGTGTTTGTATGGTTCTCGAAGGGTGTACGGCTATTTGACAGGTCAGGGGGATTCAGTATCCTCACTTGGCAACATTCTAAACGAAACGCAGGAATATCCGTTCCTCTGCCTGCTCCGCATCAGTCGTAAAGAAGATTTGAAGGTAAAAATGTTCTGACTGCAGCATTCCGTGCTCTCCCGCGCCCACTCATGTAATTACTTTTAGTATTTCACACGAACATTTTACTAATTCAGATTGTTGGTTTACATTTATTTTCAATCACTGTAAGCTAAACCAAAGATATTCAAGTTGTTTTTATTGATTTTGTTCTATTACTTGTAGCCTTATTTTTGTTTCTCTTTGCTGAAACTTGTGTAACAGAAGAAATAATAAGGCATCTTCTTGAATAAGAGGAAAACCAATTAATACTTTTCTAAAGTTTAAGGAGAGTAGACTGTTTAATGTACTTAATTTGTCTATTTATTTTATTTTTCATATTATATTTTGTTTTAGGTTTTCTGAAACAATTTGTTATTTATTATTCTATACCGAAACCTATCCACATTTCTGTTATTTGTAAAATGTATTAACAATAAAAATTTAATAATGAATAGTTGTGAGTTTTTATTCTTCCTTCTTCAATTAAATATTAGAAGTTTAGAGGGTGCTACACAATGTTATCTTGAGGCAGCCTGCAGTGCTCCTACGCGCCCGCTTATGTGAGTATCAAAGGCGCGTGGTTTTGGACTGCTGCACACCACATAACGTGAGTGGGATATTGCATCAATGACAAGCTGGTTCTAATCATCATCACAAATGAACTTAATGACATTTGAGACGAACAAGAACATCAGTGGCGCTTTGAAGACTTGTGGAAGTAATATATTTCAGTAAGGTGGTTTTTCAAAACAACTTCCAGATAAGATTATGTCCTGTAAAAATATTTTTCTAAACTAAAGCTATTTAGGTAAACCGTTCAGAAACTGTGTCTTTAGCGTAATAATTAAATGAATAAAATAAGAACCGACAGGAAACACTGCAAGTGTTTTTGACATGACAGTGTGTATATATTCATTTTTAAACAACGTGCGTCAAAAGAAGATCAGTTTTTGTGTTAAATCAGCGAAATCATATTAAAATACGAAAACTCCGTTAGCATACAATAACAATGGTATTAAAATTTAATACTATGTGAATTGGATCGTGTAGGATATTGTTTAAGCTTTTGAGAGATTGTTTTCCGCACATTTTCTATTATTATCACTACTCCAGAAACCATATATCCAAATATAAGAAGAAGAAAAGCTCCTTGTAAATGCTCCAAAGCCATTGGAACAAATTCATTAGCATCTTCAGTTTTCCCTACGTGGTTGTCAGATGTTAACTCCCCCCACCATTTGTTAAGAAATCCGCCTTCCTGGAGACCTCTAATGACGAAATTGAATCCTTCCAGGAAGGGACTGTTTTTCCGCAAATACATCACAACATGCATTGTGTAGATTGTCTCCATCACCGGAACAATGTGGTTTCTGTCTTCTTTTCTGTAATGACGAAGCAAATGATAGCTTGCAAATGCTTCTTCAGAAGCAACTGTAATATCTCGGATACGTAATACTCTTTCGAGACATACGGATGCGTTAGAGCATGGCATGTATCGATGAATCACGGTGTCGTATTCCAAACTACTCATTTCTTGAAAGCGTCTCAAGTAATAATTATCCAAACCGAACATAAGTTCTGATTGGATTATGTCAGAGAGAGTTTTAATATCAGGAGTTCTAGAAGGATTGGTGAGAAAGCTCATTAGAGTAGTCTGATAAGCTGAGTTTAAAATGAATGAACACCACACCCACGTGATGAAAAATAATCTCCATACATTACTTCGATATCTCTTTGTTACAGAGCCACACAACAGAATCACAAACACTTCATATCCACCGATAATGTTTTGAGGAGCTTCCGTAGAAATAACTGACTTTGATTGAGACACTCGTTTCAGAATACTGGCAACCAACCACGTTCCAACCATACTAAATCCAATTAATACCCATGTAACTAACGAAAAAATCCCAGCAAGATTCGTCCATCGGGGTAGTTCTTCTGGCGATGGGACGTACCATTTTGCGACCTCGGGCCAGTAAGAGAAAGTCGCATCCAGGCTTTTAAATCTTTCTTGTGTAGGATAGATGTCACCAATAGCCAAGTCGAAATCACCTTTCAAATGAGTGATAACATCATCATAATTTTCGTGAGTAAAAACATGAAATTTGGGATGGAAATTCAAGCGAAGAGCTGCCTCCTCCACAATTCGAATTTCTAAACCATCAGAAAATGGAGATTCTTTTCCATTTCCAGAAGACATATTCGCCTCTGCTAAGATTGTGAATGGTGCCCAAGAAAACGCCATCACATTCATTCCGTATCCACTAGATTCTTCTTTAAGACATTCACGAAATAAAAATGACAGAATGCTCGATGTTATATTTCTCTCGGGGTATCCCGCAACTCGATTGCGTCGTAGCATTTTCTTTCTCCGCATGATTTGTTCGTATTTCCCATTTTTAGGGCTCACATAAGTGAATGCCACTCTTTCTCTCCACAACATGTTTAATAAGCGACTCACTTCACTTTGTGTCGAATGTCCCTCGCGATCTGTGAAATGGCCGGCTCGAGATCTCCATTGTGATCGCATTCTCAAGAACTTAAAAAGAAATTCGAGTTCTCGTTCAGAAGAAATAAAGATAATCACATCTGAACGAGTGTGGGAGTTCACTGACGAAGCCTGTAATTGATTCAAATCAGTCATATTCGATATCTTGAAAACTGTCAGAGTGATACCATCTAACCCCACTCTCGTAAATAAAAGAAAATTGATCATGTGTGGAGGCTCAAAACATCGAAGGAGAGGTGGTGAGGACGCTGCTTCATTACGTACCGCAGTAACTTGTTCATTAGGCACTGCAATTATTACACGTTTATGGCAGAATTCCTTGGGAAGAGAATAAAGGAATTTATGTGTATTGTAATGGGCGAATGTATTTTGAAAACAAGTGACGTAGATTAATAAAAGCGCAATAGCACGCAGAATGTGTTTCAGATACATTAGCAGGCTTCAGTCTTAGATGTGTTTATAGTGTCCACATTGAAAAGCGGACCGGGGAAAGTTTCCAGACATCGATTTTTTTCGAAGGTTAATGGGCGCACTCGAAGTTTCGAACCTCTCGACAAAGTTGTTATGCACATCTTCCGAAGTGTGATACGATCTAGAACAAAGAAAAGAGATGTTTAGAGTAGCATGTAATTTGACTTGTAATTGGCAGACATTCTATGTATAGATTGATTGCTCACAGACGATTTAAATAATAAGATCATAAAAGTAGCTCATCTTTCATACACAGTAAATATAAAATATAACTTTACATTATTGGCAAAAACAAATAACACACACATCTTAACATGTCTTACGTATATCAAACCACGACAACTTGAGGAATAGTTACTTATGCACCAAGGGCTGTTAAAGAGTCCTATTGATCGAGCGAGAACAAAAGGCCCGAGCTCGTTCTGCCCGAGGTCATTTTGTCGCTCGAGATCATTAGAGCCAGTTAAAGCTCGTGGTTAAAACAATTTCATTTCTTACCCAATTTTATTGATACGGATTTACTTATTTACTAATTAACTGGATGTTAACTTGACTCTTTCATAATTCCCTCTCGTAATTCCCTCCGTAAGAGAACATGAAGAATCATTCAACTGTTTTCACATTTCCTTCGGAACCACGGTCCTCACCAACCAGGTAAGTCATGCAGCATATATCGAACTCCTTATCGAAGGCAATAACACGCTGTAGAGTAAAACAAATTTTTAATTTTTTTTGCAGAGTAAGTTGAAGGTTTTTCTTCTTTTAACTCAATATTCTCTTATTAACTCAATATTCAGTACAAATAATATTTAAATTGAATAAAATATATTTAAGAAAATAATATGTTTTACTGACATTCTTTTGAATACGTTCCTGCGCCATTAATTGCATATTTCGTGTTGGTCCATTAAGTAACAGAAGAATTTAGTTCTTAAAACAGAACCATCCATTTGTCTCATTATACACTTATGTTACAATTTTTTTTTCTTTTTTGCTATTCCAGTGATGCAATGGAATTGGCAGTAATGAGCAATCTAATTCCAATGACAGGCTAGATGAATGCTTAGCAAATCCCAGGTGTTTGTTCTCTGAGAAACCATTACATGTCTTCAGATCTATTTTCAATCAATTTCTTCCAAACGTTTATGATCACTGACGTTACTTTCCCGACCGAATCATAATAAATTTTGTAGCAAATGGTTCTATCGCATTACCAATTAACATTTCAATATTAGAGTTTAACTTATATTACGATCGTTCTACCATCAATATCTTCCGATTATCTAGCAACCAGACTGTGATTTTGATATTATTTATAACTGATAAATTACTGCCTATGAATTTACATACCACATACAAGTTTAAAATATGATCTTCATTTAAATTGACAAATTTATTGATTATAATGGATTCTTATTTAAATGAATGTTAACTTTTAATGTATCATTAAAATAATTTTAACATCTCTGATACGTAATACTAAAAATTCACTGTAGACCACCGTGAAGATGCACTGCAAGATCAAGGTACTAAAAGTTGCAATGACGGTTTCAAATAAGTTAAAGAAGCTTAAACTTTTATATCTTTTCTGAATTTGATTATGAAATAATAGCACTAGTACATGTTTATACTCATTTTAAGTCATCTGTGCAAACCAAATAAAATCAATTATTTATCAAACAAAAAAACTTTCTTACCAGATCATGATTGGGAGAATTTTCTGCTCATACGTAAATAATTTTCTTCACACTTCAGCCGAACAGAACTAGATACTGTAAAAAGTATTCTCTTCAGCGCGATAAACACACAAAATATTAAAAACCATTGGGCTACTGTGGCCACGTGCAATGTTGGCCAGCGCCAAAACAAATTGTGTCATTGTGTCGCAGACGACATGCAGTGCCTCATTTGTCGCGTGCGCCGTTCGACATATTGGTGCTCTGCTCTCTCCCTCTCCCCCGTCTCTCTGTCTCACACACACCTGTCTCTCTGTCTCAAACAGGCACGAGCGCGGGCGCGGGCGCGCAAACACACTGTCATTAGCCTGGGCGCGCGCGCGAGAGCGATGGAAAGTTCGATTAACCTCTTGGATGAAGATATGCTGGCTGATGTCTGGTGCTTCAGAGAAGAGGCCCGCAGAAGAGACCATGGGTGAGACAGTGTTGCCAGACCGACGAGGATCCTGGTAGTTTTACCAATATTTTAATAAAGATACGATAAACCAGGATGAAGACATCCTGGTACATTTCAATAAAAGGATATTATGCGTACAGAAATTGATGATGTATTATTTAAAATTCTTGTAATATTTTTTAATTCAATTATTTAAATTACCATTATTACAAATAACTATGAAATTGGTGAAAATACTACCGTAAAAACATTAAAGGTGGCAGGGGATGGCCTTTTTCTAGCACGTTCTATAGTAAAAAAAGATATGACTATTCCACATATGAGTAGAACCATCTTCCATTTAGTCTATCGATATAAAATTAATTGATATTGAATTAACGAACATCCTGTGCGCGTTTAAAACATAACAAAGTTATAATATGAGCAATTTCATAGTTTAAATAAATTGTTAATGGTATCAGGAATATTAATTGAAGTACCAGGATTTTTCAAGGTTAGTACTGGGATATACATTTGATCGTCTGGCAATGATAATCTGGTCTTCCGCAGCTCTACAAAAGTCCACAACAGAAACGTGCACGAGGCGATTTCGCTCGAGCACCACTAAGTTCGTTGGTTGGCAGCGTAATAGTCACGATTTCGAACCCTACGACGCCATGAGCGAAAAACAAATAGGCCAAAGAAGTCGAGGAAATGATTTTCGGTCCTGTGACTCCACCTGTTGAGGCGCGATTTCAAGAGTAAATTGCAAAATTAATTAAAGAGGCAGTGAAGTTGAAATGTGTAAACAAGAAGAAGAAACTGTGAAAAAGAAATATGCGTGGTTGGCGCCTTCACGTAGTTGTATTCACTATTTATTAAGGAACTTTATTGTGAACATTTAGCCTAAGTGTATTTATTTATTTATTTAATCATGCCTAATTATATTGAATCACATTGTAACATTCAAATCGTATCACTCACATAATCGTATTTCAATACAATAATTTTCCACGAATTATTTACAGAAATGTCCGGCCTTCATCGTTCCGAACATGCAATGTAAACAAGGGTTCTTGCCACCCTGTTTGCCCTGCGATGCAATCACCCCCGGACGACAGATAAGCGGAGTAGGAGGCACGCAGCAAGTGCTTCGGCATGTGGTACGGTCACGAAAGGTTCAAATACAAATTGTCGGAAGCACTACATACGCAAACTTCATATCACATCAAAATTTATTTTTAGGAGTTTTGTACGTGCAGAAGAAGTTGGTAAAATTTCATGTTAATATGAGCATCCAGAAGAACGCGTATTAGAAATTCAGTCTTCATTCCAACCGCAGATTCCTTACTATAATATAGTACGTTGGAACATCACTACAGCAGTTGTAACAGCACCACATTTCTATTGGGAATTCGTAAAAACTTCCCGGTCCATTCTGTTTTTTACTTCTATAAATAATAAAAATTAAACAAAATCATCATGTAAAGTTTCGTACCCAATACCAGGAAATGCACTTCCATTCAGTTACGGTAGAGAAACGAAGTGTTCCTACGCTTGTGTTCATCGTTTGCGAAACTGAAGTCAGTCAGCCTTGTTTTCGTTAGCACTAACGAAAAGATATTCGTGAGAAAATAATTTAGTTACAGCGGCACAGAAACGAAAGGTTTTGCTTCTTTCTGTTGACACCCTTCTGGTGATTGGAAGTCTTCCGACTGCATGAAGTTTACGAGGAATATCCTACAACAATCAAAGAAAATTCTTTGCAATGAAAACCGACGCTACAAAGAATGTTCAGGTTGCAGATTCAAGGAAATGTTAGTGGCAGGAAGAAGAATGTGCAGGTGCGGAAGCGTAAGCTCTTGCGATGACACAACTGAAGTTTTGTATATCCTCTCGTAGGTGCAAGTTCTGGCAGTGGTTGATTTGAATGATGCAGAAAAAAATATAAAATGTAATCAGTGTTCTGGAAACGGAAACTCGGGAGACCACCCCTTCTTCTTCTTCTTCTTCTTCTTCTACTTCTAAGGTAGAACCTTGGAAGAATAAGCGTCTTGGCCTTCGTAACTTTCCTTTTCCATTTTCCCCTATTCTTCACATGTGTCGGGGGACCAGTCGGGAGCTTATGACCGGGTTCACCACGTACTTTTAAAGTATGACTTAGTAAAGTTTTACTTATTTATAAGATGCGTTTTAAGTCGTGCTTTGTTGTTCGTCATTTCTTCGCTATTTAAAGCAATGCTTAATGAAGTATAACTTAAAAGCATCCGAGAGTTGGTTGGCAATGCTGGACCCTGCTCAACCAGCCAGTGACCATAACCAACCTTGCTTGTTTTGGTTCTACTTTGCACTTTGGTGTATATAATATGGTAATATAATAAACTTTAAATAAACTTGTGGAGATGGTTAAGTTTAGGTGAAAAAGGAAATACAATAAAAATTACTGAGTGTAAAACCTCGAAGTTGAGAGTAGCTACGGGATCATGTAAACATAACCTACAAAACAGTAGTTGTTAGACAAAATTATTACTTGAAAATTTTTACTTGCAAGGCAGTTATCTACCAAATTATTTAAATGCTCATTTCGTTAATAATTAACTAAGAAGTAAACTTGGAAATTCTAATGGGTCTTGAATTAACTTCAAAGCATGTAGAGTTATCATCTTTGATAGGCAAAACCGGGTGCCAAAACCTCTTTCATCGAACTCTTCAAAAATATTCGGCCAATGCCCTTATCCACTTCGGCATACGAGAAGGCTTCTCAAACTCTCGTTTTCACAATAGCCCCAGCAATCATTATCAACAGCAACACTCCAGAATGCGCTCGCTATTTGGACTGTTTTTGCGTCGCAAAGCACGACTTAAAATGTATAAGTGCTGTTGAGAGGTGTGCTAAAATTTAAGACGAACTTATGGTTTAAATTCGCCTTAAAGGGTGTGGTGAAGCGGCAACGTCTCCTAAGTCCATCTTAAAATTCGTAAGACTAACTTAAAATTTTGAGTAATGAATCTGGCTCTTAGAGTCTCGACTGAGACGATGCCCCTCTGGTGGCAGATAGCTGGTTTGTGAAAACTCCGTAGGACAACTTGTATGTCGGCGCCGGATCTCGTCGTCCAGCGGGGAAAGATCTCTACCACCTGCAGCGATAAACACATGTTCAAGACTAATGACCTTAGGAGCTGACACGCCCGAAATCAATCAATCTAACGATAAGCACACTTTTACCACATCGCACGACATATTAATAATGTATCCGTTTCAGCCGTTTAATCAAATATTTCACTTCCATCAGCCGAACGAACTTTGAATTATTTACTTTCCCGTGTGCATACGTTTATACGGAGTAATATAAGTAGTAGAGGGAAAGTTATGTAATGCTGCGCGAAAAAACGGCGGATTTTCGGCAGGAAAAAAATTCACTACCGGGCCGTGATGACGAAAAAGTGGATAAATCCAGTTGCTAAATGATGAAAAAAAATCCTGTAACACGTGGTGTTGCCAGAATGTCTTATTTGTGCGTCCTTCATACTGAAAAACAAATTGAAAGCAAAACGTCCGTCCGTCTTTCCGGTGTCTATGAACAACATTAGCCCTTAAACCATAAGTACGATTTCTTTCAAAATGAATATTCCCCAGTCGATCTGGTTCCACTCGAGTCGCCTCGATTTTGAAAAACTTTCTTCAAAATTTGGGGATACTTTACATAAAGCCCCCCGGACATTTTCAAACTTTTCTCAAAAACGGCCTCACATTTTTTCTTTAAATTTCTTGTAAGAATATACAAAAATACACCAACAAAACGGCTCCAATTTTTTTAAATTGCTATTTAGAACAAGGTTTTACTGTTTTTTAAATATTCTTAAAATAATATTTCCGTTCTACTATTATGAAACCGAAAAATTAAGAAAATGTCAAAAAATGTCGTTTGGACGACGATTGATGGCCGCTGACAAGAGTATATATCAAGTCCGAATAGCAAGATAAGACCAAAGGATATAGAAAACTAATACGGGAAACGAGATACGGGTCTGTCCCATTCTGTAGCCCAACTAGTTTATTTATTTATTTATTTATTTGTCAAAAAAAGTAAAAACTGTATATGACGTGTGGGGAAAGAAATTTATCTGCGCACATTTTCTTGAGGGCCAGAATTAAAAAAAAACAAAAAAACAAAAAAGGAAAAAATAATTATAGAGACTATTTCACTCATGTCTCTCCGCGTCGTAAGTAGCCAATAGTATGCCTGGATATATTCAAATTAAACCAATCCTAGATGTTTATCGCCATCAGCTTGTTTAACTTTTTTTATCGCTGTAAAACCTTTGTTTACCTTTTTAAGATAACGATAGCAATTGTTTCACCTCCAAAATAGCTCTTGTGCATCAATATAATATTAAAATGTGTGGTTTTGGTAATGTTTAAAACTCTGAAATAGAATCTATTATTAAAGATTCAGTGTCGAAAAACAGCAAAAGGAACAGAAAAAGTATGTAAAAGAAATTTCAAGAATTTTGTCAAGACAGAAAATATAAATGGACAGCACAAACTACAAATGAAGAAATAACACTTTTAGGCAATTAATATACGAAGATTAGATTGTGAAGAGTACAAAGAATATGCCATCAAAACTATGTGGAACGTTACAACCAAAATTATTAAGGAAAATATTTTAATGAGTACACACGTGTGTTCAATCCATTCGAAATTGACGAATTCCGCTGCTAAATCATCTTGTACATCTTCCATTTCAAATACTTCTATGGAAGATCAAGACTTGGAAACCAACGTCCTACAACTTTATGATTGTGCTTTTAATAAATGTTCTTGTCAGTAGCCTTGTTATAATTGTTTTCGGAAAGTTTTATTACCATAAAATTGAAACATATTTGAAATCATTTTCTGCATTAAACTGTAATTCAAATGTTACTTGATTATAACTTATTCAAGGAGGCAGTGATAAGTCGGGGTTGAATGAAAGGTTTTCATTTTTCGCTTCTAATTTTGAGTAATATTTCCCTTTTTCGTAATTCCTGTGATTTACATTATCCTTTCAAATTATGTAATGTGTTTATTCGTGAAATAGTCACACTAAATATCACTCGAAGTGCTGTGCTAGCCGGTAAATTCACTCCTCGCTACGCGAGTCGTGAATTTACCGGCTAGCACAGCACTTCTCGTTATATTACTTATGAAAATAATTATTTTAGAAAAATAAAAATATTTGAAAAATGTTTTTTCCCGAGTTATAGAAAATCAATTTCAACTTTAGTTACTTTCGGGCAATCTGCATTTGCAGAACCAAGTGTTTAATGCTTCCGGGAAAACGGCATTTTTTTAAGGAGAACGCATATTGTGGGAAATCAAGTTCCTACTTGCAGAAACTTACTTCCTTTAACATGTTCTGAAGTCGAAATACAAGTTTTTTGGGTCCTTGTAGCGTATTGTACTCTTAAAATTAGTGCAGGTATTTTTACTTTCCCGTATACGTACGTATACACGGAGTGATATACGTAGTATAGGGAAAGTTATGTAATGCTGCGCGAAAAATTGGCCAATTTTCGGCGGAAAAAAATTATTTGCCGGGCCGTGAAAACGAATAAGTGGAAAAAAACCAGTTGCTAAATTAAGAAAAAAAATCCTCTATCTCGTGGTGTGGTCAAAATCCATGATTTGTTGCTTCTTTATACTTAAAAATCGATTGACGGCATTCCGTCCGTCAGTCCGTCTGTCCGTCTGTGGTCAACGCTAGCGCCTAAACCGTTCGGTCGATTTTCTTCAAAATTGATATTCCCCAGTCGATCTAATTCTAGTCGAAGTTTTGTGATTTTGAAAAAGATTCTTTAAAATTTGGGGGTACTTTATATGAAGCCCCCCGGAGATTTTCAACATTTTCTCAAAAACGGCTCCAAATTTTTTCTTTAAATTTCTTGTATGAATAGAGGAAATACACTTTTTAACATGGCATAGGTCCGATTTTCATGTACAGCTCTGAATTTTCGAAAATTGTGAAAGTTTGAATTTTTTTCGGCGTCTTTCTCCAACTACAAAATTAAAGATAGAGATTTTTTCTTCAAATAAAATTTGTTCTGCATATTGAGTTCTTTAATAAAGGTCATGTAAATGTTTTTCACAATTTTGGTAGTTTTCGTGCAATATTGCGTGCAATATGTACAATTTTAAAAAATTACAAAAACAAAATTTTCTCAAAAACGGCTCCAAATTTTTTCTTTAAACTTTTGGTAGGGATAGTGGTAAATGTACTCTATCAGATGACATAAAAGCTATTTTGGTCTATCGGTTGGTTTTTTTCAAAAATTACCAAAATGTAAATTTATTTACTTGTCTCTCACGTCGTTAATATTTACATTATCGGCGATTTTTTTACATTATTATATTTACGAGTATATATGCTTTAAATAATGTCAAGTAAAGTTTCTCGAAAACACTACCGTTTTCTGTGAAAAGTAGCTCAAATTTCGGCATTTTCAGAAATGCTCAAACGTCATTTTCTCGTATATGGCTGCAATTTGTTTCTTGAAACTTTTGTAACGGATAGTGCTAATTACACTCATTAGTATAGCGTGAAGTTATTTTGAGTTTTTTTTGTTTTTTTCAAAAATTATATAAATGTAAATTTTTTGAAAGATCTCTCACATCTTTAATATGCACATTATTCGCAATTTGTAAAGATGATTATATTTGTGAGTGTAAGTGCTTCAAATGACTTCAAATAAAGTATTTTGAAAACTCGAACATTTTCTGTGAAAATGAGCTTCAAATTTCGCATTTTTAGTAGTGCTAAAACGCCATTTTCTCTTAAACGGCACATAATTTTTAAAAGAAAATTGCCATTTACGGCTAGGTTTCTGTGTTCTTTAATATTCTAAAATTAATGTTTCTGTTCTACCAATAGGAAACCGAAAAATTAAGAAAATGACACAAAAATGTATTTTTGGCGATGATAGATGGTAGCTGGCAAGAAAGAGTATGTGGCAATTCCGAATAGCTAGCGAAGACCCAGGAAAATAGAAAACTAATACGGGAAAGTCTGTGCCATTCTGTAGCACCACTAGTTATATTGAAATTCCCGAGTTTTTGAAAATTGCGAAAGTTCAGCATCCTTTTTATGTCTTCCTATAATTAGAATATTCAAGTTAGAGATGTTTTCTTAATAAAATCTATTGTTCATAGACAGACCTTCAATAATGTCATGTACATTTTTTAATATGAACATTTTTCGGGTAACTGTGAATGAAATGTAGACATTTTTTAAAATTTTTAAATAATTATTTTCTCAGCAATCGGCTCAATTTGTTTCTTTAATTTTTTTGTTGGTGTGTATTAGGGGAAGGTATAAATGCTGGCGCTGGCCATATTTTCGGCATTTTCAAAAATTGCAAAAAATTAACATTGTAAAAGGACAATATAGATGAAAGATTTTTGTTAAATATATTTAGTTTAAAAAAACAGTTCTTTGAAAGGGGCATGTGCAATTTTTTTGAAATGTGAGTTGTTTAACGCATTTTTGCAAATTTTTGTATTTTCAAATTCGAATTCCCACGATTTCTTTCGCAAAACTCTTTCTGGAGTTTTCACTTTACAATACCACAACGGGTGCGCCACGACACGGCAGTTTGAAGTTCTCAGAATAACTTCTCTTTGTTGGATGGTTTCTTTGGGGTATGGACTTGAGTTTCGGATGTCGAATCTGTGTTGTGTTGTTTATGTGAATTAAATTTGTATGGCTAATATGGTACGATTGGAAATGAGTATTGCAAGTGATGGCTGAGATATGCCAATATGGACAGAAATTGTGGTATTATAATTTTATGTAATCTTTACTGACGCGAGAAAGTACGTGCTGTTTTAGAGCAGGTAGCTTCTTTAAGACATAAAGGAGAAACTTGTACAAATATGTTTTGTGTCTAGAAATAATTGCGGCTCTCAACGTCATTGGGGTCATTTTGAGAATCACTAGTGTAGAAAACTGATGTCATTTGAAAGAGAATCTTGGATAGTAAATGAGAGTCTCTATTTTAACTAAACTGCTGAGTGATGAAAACTAGATAACTTTTAAGATCATTGAATACGATGCAGAGATTTTTAAAAATTCCGAAAAAAATTAAGTGAGAATTGACATAAAATTATGCCATTGAGAACGAAAATGAGAACGATAAGTGTAAATAATTAGTTGAAACCTAGGAATAAACAGTATATGACGGAACATGCAATAATTTTACCAAAACATTGTTAGACTGCTTTTAGTTTCAAGATATTTTATTTGCACCTAATAAGAAGATAAATTTCACATTATGTTTACATTGTACAAATGTGTACTAAACACGTACAATCGATATTACTTTAGATTTCTAGCAGAAGAGGAAAAGGGGCATTACGAGATGCAGGTCCAGACATTTTCTCTCATTACGAGAACAGTGAGAAAAATGACCCAGCATTATTAACCTCATAAGGACTAAGTGATCAGAACACAAAGGAAACATGAAACGTTATTGGAAAAGGTCGTATTGTGCCCTATCAAATATTGCCATTTTTCCTCCTTCGCGCGACAATGTCGTGTAGACATGTTGACACTGACGCGGAAAGCAAAGCATAAATAATGAGACACGAGATTCAAACGGTCGTATTTGCTGAGAGAAAGTTCTTTAGCTTTTGACCTCTTTTCTTGATCCCTCACAACCGTTTCCAGTAGCTTACGCATTCACAAAGGCTTGCAGTCCGTCGACACAATGAATATCGTAGCTAGTGTTGGACAACAAGGTGTAGACGTGACTGGTAATTATTACATTAGCAAACGAACTTGGCGGGTATGAACAAACATTTGCGTGGAAAATGACGTTTAAGTGTTTAGAAGGAAAGGCAACTGTGTAAGTTGAATTCGTCGAGGGATGAAACAACTGTTTCCATGTTTATCATTGGAAGTTGAAGTTTCGTTTGCTAACCGCACTGGAGATGTCAGTGATAGCAAGTAATATTTCGTCGATCGAAGAGATAACTAAACATGACAAAAAATATATTTCTCTTATTACTTCTAATATTGACTTGTAAAGTAGCGTCCGCACTATTTCCGTTTTCCTGGTCATCGTACGTAATTCCTTTAATCGAAAAGCAACCTGACACAGAATGCGAGGATATATTAACTCTTTTGTATGATGAAAATTTTGTCGAAAACCTCGTAGAAGATAATCAAGAGAAAAGCGAGGCAAATCAGTCTCTTTTTGTTTCAACGCCAACATTTCCGTCTACCCTGTTGCACCTTCTGCACTCCTCTTCGTCCCTCGCCCCCCTCTACGTCCAACAGTTCTCCAACAATTCCGTTTCCGACTCAGAATCGCCAGTGAAACGAAACTTCGCGATCCATCAAGCATGCGCAGTGGTTGCACTAGTACCTTCCACCGAAGCATTAACTTCTACCGTTGGACTTCTGAAGGAGGTACCTTCCTGGACTCCGAGGGCGCCGCATTTGATAACAATCACCGGGCACACGACCGCGCCGCAAGTGAAAGAACTCGTAAGGAATGTGTGGCAATTGAAGTTGGCACGCACGGCGGTGTTGTGGGCGGACGAAAATGCCGACGTGTGGATCGCGGCGGGAAGTCCTTTCGTACGCGGAAGACGCTGCACGGACGCCGAGCATGCCTCGCCGTACGCGAAGAAAATCACGCACGTGGACGAGGAGTATTTGCGGCGCCTTCGGCAAGAAGTGTTTCCTGCACGCGGAGTGAAGACCTTCCGCGGCTGCAAAGTGAAGCTGTCGGCGTATCCGTGGACGGCGTACACGATTAAGGACACGGCGAAGGGCCCGCACCACGGCTTCGATGAAGGGCTGGACGTGAGGATCGTGCGCGAGGCGGCCAACAAGATGGACGTCGTGTACGAATACCTACCCGATTCGCCTGACTACGGATCGACGGGAACGCAGGTTAACACATTTCAACATACTTTGTTATTTAAACATACATAACGTACATGAAGCATTATTTATTTATTAAAGCCTATACAGACCCTTACGTATATAGATCTCCTGAAGATTTAGAATGGTATTTTTCTCAGACACACAAACAGGCAGACAGACAATTACCCTACAAAGCACATGTTTACTTCTAAATAGGAAACTGGAAGTGTGACAAATATATTAGTTAACGTGAAATACTAGATGATTGGGATTATTCAATGCTTTTACTTATTTAGCCAGTTTATATACAAACTTAACAATTACATTTAATTAATTGGAAGGTTTCTCCATGAAAATACTCTTCATTTTATAGCACCTTTGCTTCAATGCATTATAATATCTCTTAATTTAATGATGAAAAGATATATCGAGCTAACACTCGTAGAAAATTATTTCTTGAAAATTGTTTTGAAGGACATATGACCAATATACATCAACAGAACCACGTTTGTGATTTACATTTAAATCCATTCTAACCATAAAAATTAAAATAAAACTAATTAATAAAATATTGTACACAGTTTTGCCACACAACAAAATGCTTCTTTCAATATAAGAACTTGTATATAAGACATTACATTGTTAAAATTCAAAATGTAATGTCAGTTTCCATTTTTTAGTTTTGTGTTTTAATGAAAGGAATATGTAATCTTCCAGAATTTATTTTACAAAAACATTTCCTCAAACATCTATTGTAACTGAGTTTCAAGTGCCGTGAAAAATTGAAGCAAATCTTTCTCAAATGGTTTGTAGCATTAGTACAATCATAGGTTGATATTTTCAATAGATGATTATGCAAGAGAGAGCAACTCAGGAGGATATAAACAGTGGTGAAAACATAAAGAAACAATTTACAATCCCAACTAGTTGTAATTAGCACCGTGCCTCCAGAGAGGGAAAAGAATAATGAAGAGAAAGGAGGAATGTCACGCTACACGTGATTCTTGGATTAAGATTTAACACTGCACACGCATTGAAATCATTGGCGAATATCACAGATATGATTGACCAAAACCTTTCGTCGACAAATTCCTTCATTGTGAAATTTGTAATTCGCCTCAGCTGTTTGATTCATCTCGAAATAATCCGCCCCCCACGATGACCTGAACACGGGACTTCCCGACATGTGTCTCGTCTTGTGACAATGTCATAACAGTTCAGCTCCAACACAAGAGCAAGTAGAAAGTAGTCTTACCCTTTGAATACTGCAGAGGAAAAGGTAGAAATATGTTTCGGTGAAGTTAAGCTGATATTCATAACCATAGTTATACCAAGGAATACGTGTCAGTGGAGAGAATAGAGTTGATCATTTTTGTACTTTTCTGTTCAAATCCTTGCCGGTTAGTACAGCTGCTATCCGTAACAGTAGTTATACCAAGGAATACGTCTCAGTGAAGAGAGTAGAGTTGATCATTTTTGTACTTTTTTGTTCAAATCCTTGCCGGTTAGTACAGCTGCTATCCGTAACAGCAGTTATACCAAGGAATACGTCTCAGTGGAGAGAGTAGAGTTGATCATTTTCGTACTTTGTTGTTCAAATCCTTGCCGGTTAGTACAGCTGCTATCCGTAACAGCAGTTATACCAAGGAATACGTCTCAGTGGAGAGAGTAGAGTTGATCATTTTCGTACTTTGTTGTTCAAATCCTTGCCGGTTAGTACAGCTGCTATCCGTAACAGTAGTTATACCAAGGAATATGTTTCGGTGGAGAGAGTAGAGTTAATCCCTAGTGAATGCTCCTTGTTTGGCGCAGGTGATCAACGGGTCGGGCGACCTGGCGCTGGGCGCGCTCATCCTCATGGACGACTTCTTCGCCGAGATGGAGCCGAGCGAGAGCTACTGGACGGAGCCGATCGTGTGGTGGGTGCCGCGCGGCGCGCCCATCCCGCGCTCGCTCGCCATCGCCTTCGTCTTCTCGGCGCGCCTCTGGCTGCACGTGGCCGCCAGCCTGCTGCTGGCCGTGCTCGCCTTCGCCGCCGTGCAGGACCACGGACGCCCCACTCCCACTCCCACGCAGGTACGCGCGTAGCAAAGAACCATCCATGTTCTATACCAGAAACATCCATATACAGGATGTCCGGGGGAGGAAACCCATACAGAGTGTCCGAAACATCCACGTAGATTATTAGACAAAATATGCTTAGAATTGTGTTAAGAGCTTATTTTTGAAGTTTCGATGTTTCCTCCCCGGACATCCTGTATATATTAACATCGATATTTTGATTTCGATGATTTCTTCACATCGATATTTTGTTGCCAAAACAACGTTTTTTAAAATTTTTTTTCTAAAGCAATATTGATGTTTTGCGACATCCTCTTTACCACTCTGCACATTTCGCCTGAGCAAGAGGAAGAGGAAGTTTGGAAGCTGCTCGCGTTATGTACGAGTGTACGTTATCGGCAGGCGTGTCATTGCCTGAATAGATAGTAGTGCTAGTAATGACCCTCAGACTTTTTAACAGGTCGTGAATAAGATTCACTCCACTCGATCCAGGGAAGTTCCACAGTAACATGTGATACGTGACCAAAACCATCGACCAACAATGATTGATGTTTCTTTGTCAATGTTTTCATAGACATCGAAAACCCTTTAACGATGTATCGATACATCGATGTATGGCCTTCAGAGCCATACTGCTCAATAGCAATGGTGCAACTGAGCAGTATAGCTCTGAAGGCCACAACATAATGAATGAAACGTCAACTCCATCGACTGAAACGCTGGCTCTTCTCGGATCGCCAAGAATCAAATGACTGCGGCCGCGAAAGCCTACGAACTGATCCGAAAATCTATGAATGGACGGACAGACAGATGGACAGACGTTACAAGGATAGTCGGATAGACGAACGGTTGGACAGACGGTCGGACCGACATACAGACAGACGGACGGACAGACGGACTGACAGACGGACGGACAGGCGGACGGGCAGACGGACGGACGGACAGACGGACGGACGGACAGACGGACGGACAGACGCACAGACGAACAGTCGAACAGACGTTCGGTCGGCCGGCCGGACATACGGCCGGACAGACAGACGGACGGAGAGACGGCCGAAAAATCAGACGGATGGACAGACGTCTGTGACTTCCACAGTCGTTTTCAGACGACAATGCGTGTAACGTTGCCCTGCAGAGCGCCGGCGCGGGGAGCGGCTCGCGCTGCGGGGAGTGTCGTTCGGCGCTGCGGCGGGCGCCCGTGCTGTGGGTGTACGTGATCCTGCTGTGCGGCTCCGTGCCGCGCCAGCCCGCCGACGGGCTGTACCGCGCCGTCTTCCTGGCCTGGGTGCTGGGCGCGTTCGTGCTCAACACGGCCTACCAGTCGGCGCTCGTCGGCTTCCTCGCCAACCCGGGCACCTTCCACGAGATCGCAGACGTCGACGAGCTGCTCGCCAGCGCCCTCATCCCGGGCCTCTCCGCAGAGATCACGGAGGTTCGCTTGCATGCCGCACACAGCGCTGGTTACTGTTCCTTACTAGAGGCCCTAGGTACAGAGAGTAGCGCAACCGCCGCCATTTAATATCCTCTGAGCCGACAACCTCGTCAGGCACCTATCAGGAACTGAAAGGACATTATAATAGTTGGTGACATTATGAAGATTTTCAAGAATATTAATATTGGTTTGGGGTAATATACATTAGTGCTGTTAGTGCTGATCGTAAAGATTGATGCAGATGACCAGGAGATACAGGTATTGTTCCGTAAACAGGTATGTCTGGATGAATGAATTTGTGGTTAAAGTTGGCATTTGAGTACACTTATTTCAATCAATGGTTTTCCTGGTTTATATGATTTTGTTTTGTAGGAATGTTATATTACGAAATAGTTATTAATGTCATTAGGCCGATAAGCACTAAATAAAAGACGGGGTGAAGTTTGAAAACTGCGGCGATTGCCACAGTTCATTCCCAAGTTCATTCCCACAGTTCTATGTCTGTTATTTGCTGTTTGTCGACGCAATACCTATTAACATACCTACAAATATTATGAGTGTTATTACTGCAGAAGCCAAAAGTTAAAAATCGAGACGGAGCGTAGCGGAGCCGAGATATTTAATTTGGAGGAGGCGGTAATAACACTGTATCATTTCGTGGTACGTTCAGCATTTTAATGGTTACCATAAAATCTCTCGATTTATGTGAAAAATTTAATTACTGCGATAGTGAACAAATGAATGCGGTGGCTGCGGCTCGTTACTAAGATATTGAGGGGTGTTACTTGCGATATATCTATTTAAACAATATTGGTCTACCGAGGTTCGAAAAAATATGGATGCAAATAATTCTCCTGATCCTAAAGATACCTAAAGAAATGACGTTCGGTGAGGAAGTTGGCGCGTCGAATTCCAGTGGCCACACCTTCAGATTGTCAGTAAACATGATTACCAGAGAATAGTCTCATTTGGTGGAATGCCAAGAAAATGAGGTTAATTTAATTAATATACATTTTTTAAATTGTACTATTAATATTACAATTAACAATAATTAGCCCCAAAAACTAGTGTGAGTTACTTTTATTCTGAATTGTTTTGTTTATCGCCAGGTTTTTTCTTAATATACATTTGACTTGCGATGAATCGATGGTTGTTTATTTACGTTGCTAAGAATGTTAAAACCCGATGCTAAGGGTGTTAAATTTTCTAACATACAGGTAGAATGAAATGTACTTAACAAACCTTTAAGGCTACATTTTAACAGGGGTTAAAGACGCATATGATCGAAAATGACATTGGGTGATATGAATAAAAATGAGTAAGTACTCCAGAGCAATTTCTCACGTGGACAAGATGGAACTATAACTACTCACAAGAAATTGCTCCTTTTCATTCGAATGAAATGTTCTGTGGAACTCAGAGCATTTATTTCTTTCTGAAAAATTGCTTACTAACTGATTCTCTTGCGATTGGTCGATTTCGTCTGTTTTGTTTGTCTACGTTACTGCACGTCGCGCATGGTGCGTCGCGCGTGGTCTCTCCATCATGGCGACCCGTGCTTGCTGCTGATGGTGTCGACCGTGTTAGGTTAAGTGGTACAGTTGACGTGCATTGTTGGCGAAATCGTACGAAATCTTCCATCATTCATTCACCCACGACCTAAAACTTCACAAGCAGCTCACAACAGTTGTATATAACCTATCTTGTATCCATTCAATACGATTTGAGTCACCAGCAGAGGTTGCTCCAAAAATTCGAAGTAAATGCATCGCACTTGAAGCAAGCTTGTGCAAATTCTCAATTGCATTCGTTCGAAAAGTAAGCAATTACTTCTCGGCCGATCAGTTGCTCTCCAATGGAAAAATTGCAAATAAGAGCAATTACTCACGTCTTTTGTTTATACTGTTTGAAGAAATTGCTTTGAAAAGTCGAGAAAAGTAATACCTTATTTTTATTCATATCACCCATTGACGAGTAGCGTGTGGTGGCAGGTGCCGTTCGGGACTTTCCGGGTTTGTGTGAGTCTACCTTGCGGGCACTTTGCGAGCACTGTGCGGGCATTTTGCGAGCACTGTGCGGGCACTTTGTGGGCACTGTGCGGGCACTTTGCGGGCACTGTGCGGGCACTGTACGAGCACTGTGCGGGCACTTTGCGAGCACTTTGCGGGCACATTGCGGGCATTGTGCGAGCACTGTGCGGGCACTTTGTGGGCACTGTGCGGGCACTGTGCGGGCACTGTGCGGGCACTGTGCGGGCACTTTGCGAGCACTTTGCGGGCACTGTGCGGGCACTTTGCGAGCACTTTGCGGGCACTTTGCGGGCACTGTGCGGGCACTGTGCGGGCACTGTGCGGGCACTGTGCGGGCACTGTGCGGGCACTGTGCGGGCACTGTGCGGGCACTTTGCGAGCACTGTGCGGGCACTTTGTGGGCACTGTGCGGGCACTGTGCGGGCACTGTGCGGGCACTTTGCGAGCACTTTGCGGGCACTTTGCGGGCACTGTGCGGGCACTGTGCGGGCACTTTGCGAGCACTGTGCGGGCACTTTGTTGGCACTGTGCGGGCACTGTGCGGGCACTGTGCGGGTACTGTGCGGGTACTGTCCGGGTACTGTGCGGGTACTGTGCGGGCACTGTGCGGGCACTGTGCGGGCACTGTGCGGGCACTTCGCGAGCACTTTGCGGACACTTTGCGAGCGCTTTGCGGGCACTGTGCGGGCACTTTTCCAACACTTTGCGGGCATCGCGGGCACTGGCGTGAGTCTACCAAAGTGTGCGTGTGGTGGCAGGTGCTGTCGGAGATCGACGACCCGCAGTACAGCCGCTTCATGTCGCGCGCGCGGCGCTGCGAGGAGGCGGCGCGCTGCCTGGACCGCGCGGCGTTCGCGCGCGACATGGCGGTGCCCATCGACGCGTCGTTCGTGTCCGTGCTGTACGAGGGCGCGGGCCGCGGCCTGCTCAAGCCGCTCGCCGTGCTCTCCAACTACAACCTGCTCATGTACCTCTCCAAGCACAGCCCGCTGCTCGACGCCTTCAACGCGCAAGTGCGCGGCCTGGTAGAGGGCGGGCTCGTGGCGCTGTGGTGGAGACAGCTCACCGACGACCCCTGGACCACCAAGCCCGAGGACCCGGGCCCGCAGGTCAGACTGCTACGGGCAATAGAATGCCAGTAAAACTTGTAGACCAATGGAAAAATTGTTCCCGGTTGTCAGTATATGGTTCTTAATAATAAAATTCATCCACTTTTATTCATGACAATCCTTTATTATTCACCATTTACACACAGAACACAACGTTTCGTAACACTGAACACTGGGGGAGGTTGCTGTTGAGTTCATAATGTGTCCTCGAGTGTTTTACCGTTAAAACTACTAGATAACAAAATGGGATAACAGTTCCCTTATTAAGGAGCCTGATGATGATGTAACAAAACACGTTACGAAACGTGTTCTGTGTGTAAATGGTGAACGATAAAGGATTGTCATAAATAAAATTGGATAAGTTTTATTAACAACAATACAATGCCAATGTTTTGTACTGGGAGTTTGGGGTTGTTCCTCCTTCACTGGATCATGAGATTCCCTGCTGTCCTACACGTCAGCTTGCGGAGATTTCCTCTCCAAATATCTCCCCCAGTTGGGACAAGTTCGAAGCTCCCGTCGACTTTCTCGGTAGTTGTGGTTGTGTAGTTCATGTAAGGGTATGTGTAAGACGAGGGTAAGTAATGGTAAGGATATGTGTAAGAAGAGGGTAAATATAAGGGAAGAGGAGATGGCGAGGGACAGGGAGGAACAAGCGAAAAGTGATTAATTTGTTTCCAACTTGTAGAAAATTAAATCCTCTTACACTTTGTGTAGTTACAATCTACCTTTTCGGGTTCCTTGATTCCCAAAAATTGATTCATGTCAAGACGTCTGTCCGTTCCAAGTTAACAACGCTAGCGGCAAAAGCGTACGCAGGATTTTCACCCAAATTGATATTTCTTAATCGATATGGTTTATGTTGCGGTCCCTCGAATTTGAAATGGACATTTTAATTTTTGATGGTACTTTACACGAAGACTCAAAGACCTTTCCAATTATTTTTACAACTCTCTTTCTCGTTCTTAATATTTACATTGTGGGCAAAACGTATAATCTTATTCGTCTCATCCTTAACTAACAGCTTTTCCCTTAATTCATTATACCGTACAATATTAAATGCTTTTCGGAAACGACAAAGCCGCATACAATTTCTTTTTCCTCTTCGTGAGAGTTATTTCAGCGAGTGAATTGATTATGATGAATATGTCATCTGTTCAGCTGTAATTCCGCCTGAATACCACGTGAAAGATGATATTTCGTTGTTTCCTTCTGTTTAATTTTGGAGTCTGGTGCTTTAAATACGATGGTATATTTTTGAGAGGCACCTCAATAGAAATATAAACCTCGATATCTTTTTGATCACTTATTTCCCCTCGCCTTTCGTACACTGATTGACATACTTCAATTTCGAAGAAAACATTACACCCTTTTTTGTTCCTTTTAACATTATCCCAGTTTATTCGGTCATTGACACAGAGTGCTAGTAATTCTAAGGGGAACAGGAAGGTAAATCAAGTAATTTCTTACTCCGAACTTGAATCCGTAGCCTTCAGTTTCACGTGTTTGGAAGCCCGTTGCTTGTTTTCGTTCCATAACGAAAGAAAGGAGGAGCGCAAAAATAGCACGTACATTTCCGCATTATTTCAATTCTTAAGTAATACTGAAACACTAACATGGAAAAGTGTTACCAATTCGCAAAATATTTTACCATGACGGGTTTTGGTCCGAAACACTTGAAGTGTAGGAAGCAGAGTTAACATAACAACTACTTCTATCATCTGAGTTGGTATAGCTACCTTCATAGCTAGCTTTAAAAAGAAAGTTGAACATACGCATTTTTTGAAAATTTAGACGTTTTAATGAAAATTACATGAGGCTGTAGAAAAAGTTGGCAGATTTAAGAAAATCTTGTTTAGGCCTATATAATTGAAAAAATGATAACTATTTCCCTGAAAATTAGGCAAAAATCACTCATGTTTATAAAAAATTGTAAATGACGTTATTTAAATATCTAACTTTGAAAACCAGATTACATTATTACTAAAATTGCAATCTTCTTAATCTGCTCTGTCTGAGAAAAAAGTTAATCAAAAAAAGTCTGAAGCAATATTGAGAAAAAATTGAAAATGTCGTTGTGGCTTCTGTAAGGAACCTCCAAAACACCAAAATTTCAATTTCGAAGAGCCGTGACCATTCAGGTCGATAGCGAAGTCTGAATTTCTGTAACGTTCCCATAAAGGGTTTAAATGCTACTGAAATTTGCACGTAGACGGCCAGACGTATGAGACATATTTTGTAGTAAAAGAATAATTTGTCTGTAATAAGGATAACATGGATTTAATTATACAACGTATTATTAACGGGATTATACAACGTATTTATATAACGGAATTATACAACGTATTACGGGACTCACAAGACACACAATGAATAGCCTTTCTTCCAAAAACCCGCCGTTTTCTCAGCAGCAAAACAAGATTCCTACTTTACTACGTAAGTGGTAGTTAGTGTGTTGTCGCAACTGATCACGCTTCAAAACCTCACCAGTCGTTATCCTTTATTACGTTGCGTTTCCTATCTTCCTGCAGAGCGTTCAATGGTGTAGATTTTCCTTAATCCATATATCTCCGACCAGCGGGGCACATCCCCCCAGCCGGGACGAGCTCTAAGCTCCCGGCCGGTCTCCCGGTAAGTGTTGTTGTGTAGTGCATGTAAGTGTAAGTAAGGTATGAAGATAGGCCAAGGAGTGGGAAGGAAAGATCACGCGAGGTCCGTTTGTTACTGCTCTAGAATTCGTGTAGTGTCTGTCGGAGAAACTACGTAACTACCGATCAGAGCATCCGGCCGCTAGAATCCTCCTCCAAACAACGGATGAATTTCACCTAACAATGTAGTTAGAGTGGAAAATCCTGCCACCGACGCGGGCAGTCATATCCTACGATCTCCCGGTCAGAGGCACTGCAGCGTCGTTAATTGACCTTGGGCGGTGTGTCGCAGGTGATGACGCTGCTGCACCTGCAGGGGGCGTTCGCGCTGCTGGGCCTGGGGCTGGCGGCGTCCGCGCTCTGCTTCCTGTACGAGCGCTGCACTTGCAGGCGGCAGCGGCGGCGCCGGCCCCACAGACGCCAGCCAGCGGCAGATGACGAGAAACGATCCTGAGCCTCAACCCTCCGCACCGAATCAGGAAACCCAGCACGAGCCCTTATAGGATTGTCGATTGCATAAACCAGTGGTGTCAAGGTCTTCTATTGGTGGCACTGGCACGCGTCGTGGGGCCGTAGCATGCTACGAGCTTCTCTGCGCAACTAGCGTCGGGAAAGGTAATTATTGGTAACCCCGCCGTTTTACAATAGGGATGGCGTTTTCTCTGGTGGCGGAGTGATGAACTGCATGGAGGGGCGATTTCGTCGTGACACTCGTGCAAGGACTCCCGCTGGTGCCATCGACCTTGACAATACTGGCATAAACCAATCCATAAACTAAATGTTTGAAAATTTTTATTGAACAAAAGTATTGTTCGTTTAGCAAGAAAAAATATTACATTAATAGTTCTTGATAGTACAATACAATAAAGTAATATTTTAATCACGAATTGAAATTCTGCACCTACTTGTCCCAGACGACGGGAGGTAAAACGAGAAGTAATTTTGAATGATGTGATTCTTCAATACCATGCATAATTTTATACAATACCACAGTGTAAATAAAATCTGAAACGTTATATAACTCTACCTAAATATGTACATATCATTTATACTCAAACTTAACACTTCTTTTATCCTCTTTCGATCCTAAGGACGTAACTGTTACGTCATCCTTATTTTACGGCTATGTCTTATGGACGTATGTCATCCGTTCTCTTACATTTATCGTCTTTAACGTCTACATAAACGTCTCTCAGACATTTGTAGACACCGAGAATACGCTTTTTAATATCATCGAGATGGCCGTAGGACAAACGCCTTGATGCTTGCTTCTATTTCTAACAAGTATTTGCAATTTTTTTCAGGAAGCGAATAGATATTCGTATTAGCGGGAATTGTCGATTACGTTCAGAATGTCTTTCTTTGTAAATAGTGTTCGTGCAATTAGTGACATATTTATAAAGATGTTTCGAAGACTTAAGCAGATGTCAAATTCACAGGGATTCTCAACATTAGAAGTTAAGAGTTTTTGAAAAATGGATCAGAACTGGATTCTTATGAGGAGAGTAATAATGATGCGAATGATTATATTGGGGAGTCTTCTCAAATTCAAGAGTTTTCATTTCCTTCAGAATGCTGTGAAGTTGATAAACTATGTGAATTATCAGTGTTTGAGAAAACCAGCGATATAAAATTTTCTGTAAATGAAGACTAAAATGTGTTTTCTGTAAATGAAGACGACAAAAATTCATTCTTAAGTATTTTTGCGCGCTGAATTCAAATCCGTAGATCGTTTTCCGCCATCAGTTCAGGTTTCTTTGATTTCTCACGTTGACAGTCTTGAGTTCTCACCACTGCTGACTGCGTCAATACCGGGGTTGTTTCATTCATCTATATTCGAGGCATATTTTTGTGGTTCTAAAATGAAGGTGAGTGAAAGCTAAGAGAGTTGTGTAAAATCAGGGCAGAGTATTTTTGTTGTGTTTGTAAAAGGTGTAATCGGTGGGAAAAGGGCAAAGTCATTACACATTATTTAAACAATGCATGTCCGCACTACTTCGAATTCAGTAGCACAGAAAAGTCAGGGGTATTGAAATTATTGTGCAACGGGTGTCGAACCAAGCTGTACAAATGATCGAGGAGCGAGATAATCTATTTTCCATTTTCATCGCGGATGCTATGGAGAAAACCTTAGAACCACACGGATGATAGTTACTTTTGCTTGACAAACGTGATCGGTATAAACTCCAAACATGTTAAGACATTGAAATATTGTGAAGTTTTATCAGTGCCGAGGCCAGCCAGGGCAAAAACGTGACTGTGAGACACCTCTTGTTGATCCAAATCGTGTGTTACTTCCACTATAACAAACCTTTAAACGACAAGACTGTGTCGTATGTGACACAGACCAAACTTATTTGCACGCATGCGTGTCATTTCGCGTCGGTTGCGTCTCTACACCTTAATTATCCTCCTAGCCACTAGTCAACTACACTCTATAGTTGTATTGCTCTCCGTTCACACAATGATCGTGTTAAGACTAAGTTAGTGTGTGTCGTTGCGACACAGCCCGGACGTTTATGTTACAAATTTATCAGACTATCTAAAAATGAATTCACGTTTTCTAATGGAAGAAGAAATTCGAAATGGACTTCTGACTAATTGAACCAATTCTTGATAACAATAGAAACGTGACGCCAGATAATTGATACAGCTCTCGCGACTTGGTCGAAGAACTGAACAAACAGTAAACTGTCCCTTATAAGGAGAATGAGAATGAATAAAACTGAAATCCCGTCATATCTTTTGGATGCAAAGCTTCTGTTGGATCGTCAATTGTGAATGGATCTGACAGAATGTAGGTTTTATACACTCCAAACCGCATAAAAATGTGATTTTATTATCACCTATACATTCTACAGATTATATTTATTTACACCGAGAAGGAAAAATTTGTGATAATTTTATTTTATAATACGACTAAAGGCAGAGTAGAGTTTTTTTTATAAATTATGTCACTCAAAAACAACTACTCGTGAAAACAAACGTTGTCCATGCTAAGAAAAAAGGAAGTTCAACAATCAAGAGATCCTGGCCCACCAGAACGGCAGTGAAAATATAATTTTTGCCATTATAAGAAAACCGACGAGGCACAAGATACTTTTTACTTTTCCTGCCAAAAAATATTTATGCAAATATATGTTTGGATTTTCTTATTTTTTGGCATAATATATAAACTTCTAAATGTGAAGGGACATGTATCTGATAATTAGAAACTATTAACTCATTGAAATACCGAAGATATGCAATAGGAGTCATATGTGACACAGCATTGCCAAAATTGTCACTCAGAGGTGCCTTGTTGTTCGAAGGTTCACTTGGTCTTGTAACAAATGTTGTAAAGATCCTTGACCGGATAATGTTGTAAAGACCTTGAGGTAGACCGGGTTTCCAGTATCTGATAAAGCTCTTTCCCAAAATTTCCTGCAGCAAAATCAAAGAAAGTGTATTTGACGGATCAGATATTAGAAGGCCGCTGACGGATAACAACCTCACCGAATATTTATCAGCCACGAAAGCACCAGCTTGAAAGTCAATCAAGAGTGTTGTTCGAAACTTCCTTGGTAATAGAAACAATGACGACTATAAGCTGATTTTTGCAAATGTTTTGAAGAATTACCATAGAATGGGTGTTCCAATGTCGTTAAAGATCCATTTTCTTCATTCCCATCTGGATTTCTTCCTTAACAACTTAAGCCAGGGCTGTCCAACGTAGAAGGGCTTATGGGCCACTTATCAAATTGTAGTTAAGCCGCGGGCCGCATCGTAATTCAAGATGATTTTCACCCTAGCTACTGAGATTATACTAAAACAAATCTATATTAGATACGACTTTCATTTAACATACTTAATGATTAATGTACACGCAACGAGAAAATTAATATATCATTAAATAAAAATAAGATGAGTTGTGCAATTGCATTGTATTTGGTTGGGATAATAAAATTCTTCAAAGCAGTCGCGGGGCGCACAAAAAGATCCAGCGGGCCGCATGCGGCTCGCGGGCAGCCTGTTGGAAAGCCCTGACTTAAGCGAAACTAGCGATGAACAAGAAGAAGACTGCACCAAGATTTACAAAGAATAGTGAAATATTACAAAGGTTTTTGGGACGAAGGAATTCTGAACGATTATTGTTGGCCTCTTATACGTGAGACGGACCTACAAAATTA
Organism: Acheta domesticus; assembly: GCA_031308135.1. NCBI lineage: Eukaryota > Metazoa > Arthropoda > Insecta > Orthoptera > Gryllidae > Acheta > Acheta domesticus. Next base: position 198,360,494 of record JAHLJT010004567.1, on the reverse strand, counting down.
CAAACAACGGTTTCACTGCACTTCATTCCTGACCTTTTGTTTATTTCAAATAAAGTAACGGTATTTGGTTGAAAATTACAAAACATGGACTTCATTCAGTTATCTAAAAAACCTGACCTGATAGCCAAAAATGGACTGCGGATTCGCAATAAACATCAAAAGTTACTTTAAGAACCGCTTTCAGCTTCTCTGATCCAAAACCGTGTAAACCTGTGATTAGACAATCACTCCTAGACGAAAGACATATACTTGGCTATACTTCCTAACATATCGACAATTTTAAAAAGACGTTAAGAAAAAAATATCTTAAAACATTCAATCCACATTTTAAAATTTCCAATGTATCATTATTTTCCTTTTATTTGGACTATTCAACCTGAGGAAGGATTATTGAACTATTAGGCAACTGATTATGATTGAAGGATGTAGGACTATTAGAACTCTTGCGGATGTCATTATCGTATAGTTTGAATTATGTAATTTAATAGACTAAACAAATACTTACACCACAGATAATATATACAGTAATCCCTCGACAATTCGCTATTAGCGAGTTCTGAACAATCGCGATTAGAGAAATATTACAGATTTTAATATTCGCGACTACAAAATTCGCGAGTGCATCTTTTAAACGTACTACCTTTCTTTTAAAGCGAGTGCATTCATTTCCTTTATCAGCGTCTTCTGGGAAACGAAGTCGGCAGAAACTGGTGCTCAGTATCACGTTCTGCAAAAATGTCGAAGTTCGAATGTCAATTTACATTAATAGAATAACACAATTGTAAAATAATTCAATTCAGTTTCGACAAATTAAAGATAAAGGTTTTGACCATAAGAATAGAAAAGCTATTCAGGATCTGTGAGTTCTCATTATGATGTCCTCCCTGAAGAGTTTGCGGAAATCGTCTATAAAGAATACCTCATCGCACGTAATGATGAAGTAACGAGAAGAGAAACTACGTCCTGGAGGTACTTCAATGTCAAAACTGTTAAAGCCGTAAGGCAGTCGAGTGTTATCCAAACATAGAAATATCTTCAAAATTTTAGAGTGAAATAGAAGCAACAACTCTTTGATATTTGGATATTAGAACAACGAGGAGAGTGATGAAACAAAATATAACCAAACCCTATATCCAATGACTTTCATCTTTGAAATAAGTTTCAAATATTGTTTTATTTCTTCTTTTTGGCTTGTTAATAGTGAATTTTTTTAATAGCGTTTTCTCAGTTCTATTGCAATTTTTTGTCAGATTTTTTTCATTTTTAAACAGTTTCGTAATATTCAAGAACATAACCCACCATTCTTCATTAAAAGATAGACTTATTCGTGGATTTGGCATTCGCGATGACTTTTGGAAACCTAACTCTCACAAAGGTTGATGGATTACTGTATTATAACTATCAAAGTATTACCTGTCAGCAGGATGTAAGTATGTCACTAGCGATTTATTGATTTACCCAACTTTAGATAAGTAAACCCACGGGTCTTTCGAAATCATTAAGAGAAGCACAGCAATAAAAAACTCTCCTTAATTTGAGAAGCACTGCCGTTTCTCACTTACCAGACAATCCAAGACTTCACTTCACGGTGCGTGAGCTTCTTAATGCAAGACAGAGCACCACGGCGAGTATAAAAAGAGAGTGGAACACAGCCTGAGTATCACTCTCGCCTCCGCCGCCCACGCAGTCGCTTCTCCGCTCGCAGCCCGTTCTCCATCACCATGCACGCCGTCTCCCTCACCGCCCTCGCCGTGCTGGCCATCGCCGCCGCAGCCCTCGCCATCCACGAGGACTACGCACACCACGTCCCCAACTACAAGTTCGACTACTCCGTCCACGACGGACACCACGGTGATGTCAAGAGCCAGCACGAGACCCGCCACGGCGACCAAGTGAAGGGCGCCTACAGCCTGGTGGAGCCCGACGGCCACATCCGCAAGGTGGAATACACCGCTGACAAGCACAACGGCTTCCAGGCCATCGTCCACCGTGAGGGCAAGACCTCCCTGCACGGCTACGGCAAGCAGGACGAGCAGGGTCTTGGCTGCTGGATATGGTGCCGGCTATGGCGCTGGCGTTGGTGCCGGTTACGGAGCTGGTGCCGGAGCTGGCTACGAAGCTGGTTACGGAGCTGGAATCGGTGCCGGTTACGGTGCCGGTATCGCGTCTGGCGCGTACGGTGGCAACGCCGCCTACGGCTGGCACATCCCCCACGCCAAGGCCAGCGTGTCCCTGGGCCACTACTAAGCGTCGTGCTCCGAGAGGAGTCGGCGAGCGCGCGGCGGCCCCCGCGGGCCCCGCGGCCGAGTCGGCGCCGAGCCACGCCGCCGCAGCCGGCCCCGCCGCCCCGCCCCCTGGTGCCCGCTGGTGGCCCTTGGTGTGGGCGTGGGCGGGGGCGGGGGCGGTGGGGCCGGGGCGAGGCGAGAGTGGTCGCTCCGCGCCGCGAGATGTCCGCCGGTGTGCGGAGGTGCGCGGCGCGGCCCCTCCTCTGCGACTGGGGCGAGAGCGCGCGTGGCCACTGCCGAAGTCGACCGCGGGTCTGTGAGGGTCGCAGCGGGCTGCTTTTCGGGACTAAATCCTTGTATTTTGTCGGCCTTAAACTATTTACTATGTGAATAAAAATGTCTTACATCTATTGTATGAGTTTTAATATATTTTCAATGTTCCATTCCCCTCTGCAACTTTCCTAATGTGGCATAAAAGAAATTGAGATAATTGAAAGAAACGCAGTATATGTTTTCAAGCCTTTGTAATCTTTCTAGAATGATTATTAGCTAACAAATATGTTCATAGTTGTACAATTTGCGTTTGTAATTTGGAAACCGATACATTTTATATCCAAAATACTTTTTACAATATTTTAGATAATATTTTTTATAAAGAATTTGTTGCTTGCTAAAATTCGATCACCGCAAATGACTGGTTGGCAAAATGAATACGAAATGGTGCAGGAATTGATATCAACAATTTTTTTATTTATTATATTTATCATTTGTTTATACACCTTGCCATGTACGCAGATTTCAGGGATGTTACAGTTGAATACTCTGTAAGACAAAACAAAAAGTATTCGTATCTAATACAAGAGCCTGAGAAAAAATAAACATTGTACAAGTTACAAATTACTGACGTGTGTACTACACGTTACGTAAAACTAGTATTGATGTAACACTGAAGTAACAGCTCACACTTTATCGCATTATATATAACTTTCAGCACAAAAACAATCGAAATTCAGAGAAATCAAAGAAACTTTGTTATGCAATATTGTTTGTTGTTTCTTTTTCCTATTTGTTGAAAAGAGTTGATGAAAAGGCGTCTTAAACTTATTGGGAATTTTCCTTATAATTTGCAATAACGTCAAGCAAAAGTTGTGTGAAAATGACTTTTTAAAAAAAAATTGTACCTGACCTTTTTTAAAGATCGATTTTTTAGAAAATATTTTCTAGACAAATATCTCTGTCTTCAAATGTGTGGTTTTGCAACGATAATTTTTGGGATTTCCTAAAATGCAGACAGTTCGCGCGAATGGCACAAGTCTCACGTTTTCACTGTGTTTTGATACATAAGAGGAGAAAATTTGGAGCTATTTTTGAGAAAATAATTGTTTAAAAATTCTCTATATTTGAGGCAAAGTTACGCGAAAACTATTCAACTTTTCGAAAAATTCTTCGGAATTTACATAAAGATCTGTATTTGAAGAGCAGACTTTATCAAAGGAAAAGTTCTGTCTCGAATACTGTATGGTGTAATAATTGAAGTCATCTTTGTCAACTTACTAATTTGAGAGTCGGCTTTCGACAGCTTTGGTGAAATCATCAATCTATAAATAATATCAATTATCAAAATAAATACAACACAAGAAGATAATACAAATAATACAATTAAAAAACGCATTGAAACTATTTGAATTATCTTCTGGTTTATATTTATTTTGATAATTTATATTATTTATTGACTAATTATGTCGGCAAAGCCGTCGAAAGCTCGCTTGCAAATCAGAAAGCTGTTAAAAATGGCTTCAATTATTTCAGCATTTCATCAAGTCAACAATATCTGGCTACCATACCCACAATTCAATAATGTAGTTGTAGGAAGACGTCGAAAAAATGTTGAACTTTTGCAATTTACGAAAAATCACGGATTTCAACAAAAAGAAATTATTTCCAGTGCCTTTTAAGCCATCCAAAAACAATCTTCAATCAAAAATTATAGAGCAATGTTTTATAAAAAAAAATGAAAATATAATCGAGGCTTCGTATAAAGTAAAAAAAAATAAAAAAAGTTTCAAACTCGCATCGTTGCGGGTTCCTTTAAATCGTTTGGGGAATATCAATTTTGGAAAAACTCGGACGCAAGCATTGACGCAAATTAAACGCAAGCATTGACTACAGACGTACAGACAGACGTTTTAGCTTCAATCGATTTTTCAGTATCGGGAACCCACAAATCATAGATTCTGCGTTCACAACATGTGAGAGAAAGTATTTTACTGTATTTAGGAACGTGACTTACCCACTCTTTCGCAACTCTAGATCTCCTTCTTACAGACTTTGGAAACTTCATCTGTTCATGTAAATATAATTTTTAAAAGTATAGTGTGAACTTGTCGAACAAATTTTTAAAAGCGTCTCAACTTTCTTTTTCAATATTACACTAAATCTTCTGGATAGGTCATGCAATTATTGGGTGGGTGGGGTTAGCTACACGTGGTTCATTTCAAACGCCCAAATTCATGAAAAACTGAATATAGCACCGATCATCATTCATATCGCCCACCTTTCCAATTATGTTTATTCCAACCTAAATACAATAAACCAAGGAGTCCACTACAAGCTCGCCTCATTAAATTACTTCCCAACTAGACTGAAAAATAGATTCCCTCTTCCATTGCCAGTGGAGGTGTTGACATATTTGTAAAAGATCATATAAAAGCAAATTGTATTAACATTCAATCTGAAATGGAAGTTACTGCAATTAAAATTCAGGTACCATTATCAATATGCATATGTAACATATACATACCCAACAGCTATCCTCTTGACATTAATGAAGTAATAATACATTATGAAACGATGATGTAATGATGGGTATTGACACATGAGTGTGATATTACGATACGAGCTAGGAACGAGCGAGTCATCAGCAACATAAGCAAGATAATCTACCTCTTATCAATCAAAACCTATACTACGTTACCAGCACTAAAATCCTTGAACTACACTTCGATGCCAAACTATCATGGAGTAAAAATATTTTAAATACAATCACTGAATGTAAAAAGAGACTCAACATATTGAAATGCTTATCTCACAACAATTGAGGTGCAGATAGACTATTATTATTAATAACATATAAAGCATTAGTCTGATCGAAAATGGATTATAGATCCATAATATAACAAAAATTAACAAAAATGACATCAAAAAATTGGAAGTCCTTCACAACCATGGGCTCAGAATATGTACCGGCTGTTTTCACACCAGCCCAATTGGCAGCATCCTTATTGAATCGGGCGAATCCACCTTATTTCACCGCAGAGATCATCTAAATGTTAAATATGCCCTCTCAGCCGCTACTTCAAACAGACATAATTTATCATAATATTTTTCCTAAAATTGCAGGGCACAAAGACCACCCCCGATATGTACCACTACACACAAAAATCAGGAGAATTCTTGATGAACGTAGTATTGAGAGCATCAAAACTGAAAAGAAAATACCGTAAAAATTCCCTCCCTGGATAATCCAGGATTTTGTAGCAGATCTATCTTTAACAGAGCACCAAGAAAAGAATTCTAGGACCTCAAATTCACTGAATTTAAAAAGAAATATAACAACTACTACCATGTTTACGCCACCGGTTCAAGGAATGTCCAAGGAACCCGGGCCACTGCAAACTCAAGTGAAGTCGCAGTCAAATATCAACTTCAACATTATGCCAGATAGGAAACAACTGACATTTGTTCATTAATGACAGCGTTAAAAATCATTAAACAAATCCAATCCAACAATTTTATTATCCTGTGCAGTTCCCTAACTGAATTACATAATATAAACAAGAATACTACCAACTATGAAATCAAAACCATCGTACATGAACTGTATGATGATATGACAACCTCAGGAAAGACCATCAAGCTGGTGTGATATCCACAGCAAATTAGAACAACACAGAATGTAATAGAGATCCTGAACAGGAGAGCCACAAATCCAGAAGACAGCAACACATTAACAGCGACCAACACATTCGAAGAGTTAGTAAAATACACTGGAAAGGCAATGTAAGATAGATGTAATACCAGCTGGAAACCTTTAAGATCCAGTTCCCTTCATCAACAAATAAATAATTTCTACAATCTCAAAAGTAAAAATCATCTCAACAGAAAAGAACAAGTAGCTATTACAAGGATTAGAACTGGACACTGTAAATAAGCTACCTACATTTAATAGAAAGAAATCCAGCCCCTGTATGTGATCACTCTAATATTCCTATTAATATGTCTCATATCATTGTCCAATGCCCCCTTTACAATCTAGACAAAAATACCTACAGAATCTGAGCCTGGAGTCAATTCTTACTTCTATTGATTACCAACATAGAGTGATCCAATTCTGTAAAGATGTAAATATTATTATTAAAATTTAATTCAAAAGTATACTAGCAATGTCAACTGTATTTGAAGTATATATTATATATTGTGACCTATTAATGTATGAATGTTTTTTATTGTGTAATATGTATAAATTGTATTCAATCTGATGTTTGTATTGATTTATTAAGTAAACACAACAATTGTTAAACCAATGTAAAATTTTGAGTCGCTTAGTTGTTGATGCGACTATAAATAAATTAATTAAAAAAAGTTTTTAAAATGATAAACATGCAAAGTCTATTTTGTAATATCAGTAATTGTTTTAGACATAATTTGAAAAGATTGGTACAGCCACATGCCAACTCATCGATCCATAATAAACTGCGCGTCAGTAAACAATTTCAAATGTCTTTTCATTTTTTGCTTAACTGAATGTATAATACGCCATTCTGCATTTTGTAGAAATTATTAGATAACTTTATCACTTTTAGTGAATACAGTTAACAGATAATTTGAGTCATTTATTCTGAGTATTTACCTTCGCATCTTCCGCTATTGAGGCTTTTAAGTAGGCTAGCGGAGGGGGGAGGGTCCCAAAAGCTAATTTATCGGTAATAACCTGCCAAGAGGAATGACTAGTTTTATTAGGAAATACCATCTATTAGGTTGATCTCAAAAATGTGTTTTGTGTCTACTAGCAGTGTTTTTCTTCGTTTAGTTTGCAAAATCACACAAGACAGGACATGCCAGTATGTTTATGTTGGCGGCCACCACATCGATACTTTTCGGGTGAAAGAGAAAGCGGAAGTACCTTATCTTCAGAAAGAGAACATTCTTCCACTTTCATTTGTGTCAGGCTTTGACGGTTATGAGTTCTATGAAATTAATTACATCAAAACATTTTTATATGTGTTTTTTAAAATGGCTATCTTATTACATTTTACATGCATATAGCAATCTGTTGTTCGAGGTTTATCCAGGTAGATCAGGCACCTCTTAACTAAAATTTTAACATTTCAATATCCTATTATACAATATTTAATTTCTGCTGATAAAGTTTTAATGTATTTTTTCTTTTAAGAAATAATTGAAGTGTTTGCAAATTTTAGAAGATGTAAGCCTTTGAAAAGCCTTCATTACAAGTAAATAAAGACAGCGGGCCACATAACGACGACTTAGTAATATAATGAATAAGAAAGTGCAGCAACATTATTTCATTTCTTTTTTTACAATGTTCATTATTTCTTTTTATTTCATGCTAGCTTTTAACGATTATGAATTCTTTTAAATTAATTAATCAACACCTTTTTAAATTTGACAATACTATTATCTATTACATTAAAATAGCAATCTGTTTTTGAGGTCAAGCCAAATAGAAAATCTGATTCACGATATAACATTTTGATTTATTCTCATACGATATATCATTTTTTGTCGACGTTATTATTTGTATATTCTTTTAAGGTAATAATTAATACTTATGCAATTTACATAGGATTTAAGTCTATTGAATGAATTCAGGGCATATAAAAAAGTCACCATATAAGAAAAACCTTATAATGAAGGTTTATCAATATTAAGAATAAGTAAGTGCATTAAAATTATTAAGATACATTTCATCATTTTGCCTACTAGTAAGTTACAAAGCCTTGTTTCTTTTCATCCCAGCTATTTAGTAAGTACGGAAAATCATCAACAAGAATTCGAATCTACGAAACTCTGTCTACCTTCTTTCAATCGTATTCTTGTAACAATTGGCACTATTCGACCTCAGTTCACGTAACGTCAGGGTTCTTAAACACTGTTTTTTAAAATCATGAAAAATATTTTATAAACGATATTCTTTTCAAAGTTTTAATTGTGTCTCATCTTAAAACGCAAACTCTTCCAAAATTAATAGAAATATTTGTTGATTAATTGCATGACGATGTATGGGGCTTACTGATTTACAATTTAATGTTATAAGTTTTCCAAATTACTTTACACATATACTATTTCCACTTTTTGGAATAGATTAATAATATAGAATAATCTGTACAGTAGTATAATGCAATGTTGATGCAACTTTCACAACAATAACAGTATATTTTCAAAACTATTATCAAAATTTTAATATCTTCAGTCTCTTCAGTCTCTTAATTCTCTTAAGTCTCTTGGCCTCGCGGTGGATATCTCTCACCCATTTGCAACCAAAGAGCTCTGCCCAAAAGGTTGCAAGAGAAACACAAAAACCTACGATCAGCAGAAAAAAGGCGCCCTGTAAATGGGAAACAGACATTACTACCGGATGCTTTTCAACGCGTTTTCCTTCTTGAAAACTATCGGCTGGAGCGACTGTCAATTCTTTCCACCATTTGTTGAGTATACCACTATCCAGCAAACTTCGAATGACGAAGTTGAATCCATACATTAACGGGCTGTCCTTGTTCAAATACATCACGATGTAGTACGTGATTACAGGTTCCCCAGATATAGCAGTAATAAGACACTTTCCGTCTTTTGTGTACTTCGATATGTGCTTATCCACGAACGTTTTCTCGACCAGAACTGCCATATTTCTTTCAAACGCCACCTGATCCAAGCACTTTGTGTATTCCTCACACTCTACAGACTTGCTTTGAATGACGTTGTACGTCGTGTCGTTGAAAAACTTGAAAAACACCTCCCACCACGAGAACAATCCTATGATCAAATCCGACTCCATCATCTCCTCCACGGACGCGAACAGCGGCAAGTAGCCGGGGTCCGTGAGGATGCTGACGAGCGCGGACTGGTAGGCGGTGTTGATGACGAGGCAGCACAGCACCCACACGATGAAGGCGAAGCGCAGCAGGTGGTCGCGGGGCTGGCGGCGCAGCACCCAGCACAGCAGCACGAGGAGCACGGCCTGCCAGCCCAGGGCGTCGCCGGCGTCGCGGGCGTCGTCGGGGAGGCAGGCGTCGCGGCGCCGGGCGGTGAGAGGCTCCCAGAGCCACCACCGCCCACAGCGGCGCCGAGAACACGCGCGCCACGCTCTGCCAGCGCGGCACGTGGCCCGGCGTCGGCACGTACCTGCGCCACGCGCCAGCAACACACATTCATTGATTGTTCGTGGTTCCGGCTGTGTCAACTACTGAGGTCATTAGTAACGTGCGTGTTTTTTCATGGGGGTGTTTGTTTTCATGGGAAGTGGCGGTGATCTTTCCCCGTTGGATGGTGATATCCGGCGCCGACCGACCGTCGACTAGCGGGGTTTTCCCCTAACCAGGTATCTCCCATCAGCGGGGCACCGCCCCAGCCGGGACAAGCTCTAAGCTCCCGACATGTCTCCCGGCGTGAGTGGTAGTGTAGTGCATATGACTCTGTGTGTGTGTGTGTAAGGGGTGAGGATAGGACAAAGAAGAGGAAGGAAAGATCGCATGCGCTCCATGGCCTGCTTGTTAGGGTTCTTCTCCAGCATTCGTCTGGTGTTGATCTAAGAAACCACGAAAAACTACCGATCAGAGTAACCGGCCGCTAGAAGTCTGCTTCAGACAACGACTGAATTCGACCTAGCTGACGAGCTAGAGTCGAAAATCCAGCCGCTGTCGGGACTTGAACTTAGGACCTCCCGGTGAGAGGGACCGCAGTGACATGAGTTGATGCACTGAGCCTTCCCTCGCGGTTCCAATAGCGACGGATCGCTAACGCTGATGTAGCGAATATCTGTGTTGTCGTTTGGGGTGACATTGTAACAGGAAACGGTGTTTCTGTATTTGTAAAACCAAAATATATGTTTTACATTTTTTATTATTATTTACAAAATATTAAGTAACTCCAGTGGTATGGTTTTCCATACAAGCCTTCATGGTAGAGTGACTTTGTCCGCTTCGATCTTTCTCACGAGAATGCAGGCAAATTTGAAAGGATTAAGGGGTAGGGTGTCTTTATATCAGATAAGAACATAAAAAACAGGTCCAAAATTGAACTATTTTTGAGAGCTCAAGCCGAAATAATCAAAAGCACGAGCAGACCAATGTAGCTGTGTGGAGTGTTCAACTTCCTAGAGTCGACTGTTTAAAACTAATGAACATACACACGCTAGCATTTAATTTAACATTCTTTAATGTGGTGCGTGGTGCAAAGCTGCCTTCCGTGGTCTAAAGTCACCCTAAATGACCGTAAATGTCTTAGAATAAATGTCAAAACTTCTAAAGCAGGGGTGACCTCAAGGTCTCAAGGTCTCGCAAGGTCTCAAGAGACAGAACTAAAACATTTATAGTTGTGCGCCCTATTTGCATTATTCCGGGAATCCACACGTGATTCCGTATTGTTGATCTAGGCAATGTGCGTGGCTGCTCTGAAACAGAGGGGGTGGAATGGAACTGTGCGCGATATTTGGACGCACCATAACGCAGTGAAACACAATGGGATCATGTTCAATTCCTGAATTGGTACAAAATAAACTTCAATCTAAGCTTACCCTATTTTTACATTAAAGGGGGTGTTGACCCCGATAGCCGCGTGTGCAAGGCGCACAACACTCTCGCATGACTTCATTGCAAGGCACTTTAACTTTCGACGAACAACACTTCGCCGGCCACAATAAATGGCACCGTGGGCTGCCTGTTGGACAACCCTGCATTAGAGCACGTAGAGGGGGCGGAAATGATCACTTTTTGCCACTGAAGAGATGCCGGTGGAACATTTAACGAGAGTTATTGCGAGTAACAAGAGTTTCACCTGTGGCATTTGCCCTGATTGTACTGTAATGCCGCACTCACACACATTCCGCAAATACATGAAATCTCGTCGATTACTTCATAAAGTGACCTCCCACATACACGTAGATAACTTCCCTGACAATCAGCGGCATATTCCATATGTGTTACACGTTACATGAAATTTACTACTATATGTTTATTGGTAAAAATCGTCATTTTCAACCCCTCTACATGCCCTACATGTTTGTGACATTTATTCGGAGACCCCGGTACAGAATGCAGGAAAGATCTCGACTCTGGTTCTCATCAGGTGTAGGAAATGTCAGGTGTAGGAATTAATAAGCAATTACTGAAAAGTGTTGATTTTTGACATTGCTCATCTTATGATTAACGAAAGTTGCAGGAAGGGCATGGATTTGTTTCTTCGTACGCGTCTTGGTTGTGGGCAATACAATTTACGTCCTGTTATATTTATTATCTTAATGAGAAAAATAAATGGTATATTTAAATTCATTTAATGTTGTACAATATACGAAACAATCAAATTTAAATCATATTTATTCAAAATTAGCAACCACGGAATTGACGTCTTGCTTCGTCTCTAAGTTTGACTTTTGAATAAAATGAAATTTGGGATTGATTGTAAGTAATGAATAATCTTCTAACTTTTCTAATGAATAATCAGAAGGTGAGAAAAATATCAAATATTTAGGAAAATAAAATATTGCAGAAATAATAGGAACAGTTGCGAGAAAAAAAGCGTTCGTCAGTGACGACGACCTCCAGCGGCCTCATTTTTATCTTTTAAAAAAAATTACAATAAATGAAGTAAAACTAAATTTTCAAAATCTTACGAGTACACTTAAAATAAGTATTATTTTCATCAAAATTAATTGCATTCTCATTAAGAAGCTTATTCAGTCATATGTTGCTTCTTTTGGGAAGTTCAACATCGGTCTGCTGAAACTACAAAAATGAGTCTGCTGGACGGTGCACCGTTATACGTCTATGATTCGCGGAATTTGACACTTTTGTCCCTGTATCATGACCACATACCACTGTGCGGGTGCCGACCAATACACGGTGGTACAATCCGCGATCTCCAGCCGTTCCGGAAACGGATAAAATCCGCCCAAAGCGACGTCTGTTTCCCCATTCGCGACGTACGTGATGGCCAAGGTGAAGTTATCAATGTCCACGTAGCGGAATAAAACCTCGAAGTTCAGTTTTTCTTGCAGTGTTCTTAAAATTCGAATGTCGAGACCGTCTTCGAAAATGAAACAACCAGGTTGGTTTTCAGCACACGGTACATTCGATTCGATGGCGAACGGTGGCCAGTCTATACACCCGACTAGAATCGGGCACCCGGACAAGTTGGGAAGTTTCTCTCGAGAAAAATCAACTGGAATACTTTTTTCGGGCGATAGACGAGCGCGTAGAAAGTTTGAGTTTTTAGATTCACTGCATAAGTTGTCCCCGCGCCATTGATGCGACCAGATTTCAATGCGAGGCATATCGGGAACTGTTGTGTCTGACCATAACACAGCTGCAAACGTGACATTCCAATTTCGGAACATCGTCAGTAGTTCCTGTGCTTCTGCAACTCTTGAAGATCTTTGTAAAATGACATGCCGGGCGCGCGGGGTCCATTCTGGTATGTCCCTCAGATTTTTCAGAATGGAGCTTACTTCATTTTCGGACACAGATAACAATATCAGTTTCGCTCGATTGTGAGAATTGGTAGGAAAAAATGCCGGAGAATAATCGAAGCCGTGAACACCAATCATTCGTACTTGGAATGAAAGTTTAGACGCTAGCGTCAAGTGCATAGTGCGAAGAATTATATCAAGGGATTGGTTGCACGATGACAAAAGACCAAACGTTTCACACACTTTGTTTTTATCATCTCTGCCCACGAATAGAACTCTGTTAGTCACTTTAGTGTTTTCCAATAGAACATTAGCAGAGGTCTGGCACAGAAAATCTATGGAAGCCTCTCCAAACCCAATTATATTTATCACTATCAGTACAGTCAGTACAGCGTAAATGTTCACATTCAACATCTTAACTGTGCAAACATTTTTAACACTTACCAATACAAGATCATCAGTAATAAACTGAAGTTTCCTTCCAAAAGAAGTGTGTATTTTTCCGTGAATATATAATTATGTTCGATCGGCTCTAATTGTCGTTCAAAGCATGCAAACAAACGGCGCTTCACGCATGCGAACGATCCTGGCAGCAATTGTGTGTAATATATTCTACACAATTAGAAAGGGGAAACCAAGCCAGTATATCGCACGTCATATACCTATTGAAGAGTTTTATCTCCACAAAGATCTTTCATAGTCTGCTCACGTCAATTCACACCCAGGAACTAAAACTACCTAAAGACCTCCCAAATATGAATTGAAAGGACCAGTAAGATATAACCATAAGCCACACCACTGCTGCTGTTTGGAGATACCACTCATTTAATTATTAGCAGGCACATATAAGACAATGGAGGCTCAGTAAAATCAGCCAGGTGTTGTTCTGACATCTGATGGGAAAATAGTAGCATATCCTCTCCTAAATTATTTCAGTAGTTTAGTTAAGCTTTGTGGCTCTCACAGAGAACTACGATTTATAAATGAGATATTTAAAAAATAGAACTTCAGGAGACATGACGCATTGCATTTTGATTTTAAAAATTTGTAGGATTTTTTTAAAAAAAACTATTAATTAATATTCATGGCACTTTTTCTTTCTAGTTTCATATCCTACACTTCATTCCTTACTTGGATCGTTTCTGATTATTACATGGTCCATTGCTGACATTTCACTACAACAAAAATATTAAAACTGCTCACAAAACTGTATTCAACAATTGTAAAAGGCATAATGATGATGGAAAATCCAACGGAAACTTATATTTTTGAAACACACGTACTCATTTTGGAAAGCATTGGCGTTGGCCCTCTTAGAAAATTTGCAAACAAATTTTCTTTTCTAGTATATCAGGAAAGCAGATAAAATTAAAGAAAAAACAGGACAATTTCGGAATACTTGGATTCAAGATATTTTCAATAGATTCTGCAATGGCAAAAAACATTTTGCTTCCATACATGTTATTTAGAATAATTATAATTTCTTGAATTTCATACATTTTATTTCTTGGGCACATAAAAACTCCAAGTATGCTCTTAAACTTTCACGGGCTATAGAATACCAGAGCAATTAAGTGCTCTCATTAATTAGAGAATCTCCCGGTTTCGCACATATCCTTCTGGCCAACCTCAATTTCCACGGTCCGTAACCACTTCTACACTGCGAAGCCACACGCAAACTCGCCTATATAAGGCAGGCACGCACCGGCACAGGCATCACTCTCGCCTCCGCCGCCCACGCAGTCGCTTCTCCGCTCGCAGCCCGTTCTCCATCACCATGCACGCCGTCTCCCTCACCGCCCTCGCCGTGCTGGCCCTCGCCGCCACAGCCCTCGCCATCCACGAGGACTACGCCCACCACGTCCCCAACTACAAGTTCGACTACTCCGTCCACGACGGACACCACGGTGATGTCAAGAGCCAGCACGAGACCCGCCACGGCGACCAAGTGAAGGGCGCCTACAGCCTGGTGGAGCCTGACGGCCACATCCGCAAGGTGGAATACACCGCTGACAAGCACAACGGCTTCCAGGCCATCGTCCACCGTGAGGGCAAGACCTCCCTGCACGGCTACGGCAAGCAGGACGAGCAGGGTCTTGGTGCTGGATATGGTGCCGGCTATGGCGCTGGCGTTGGTGCCGGTTACGGAGCTGGTGCCGGAGCTGGCTACGGAGCTGGTTACGGAGCTGGAATCGGTGCCGGTTACGGTGCCGGTATCGCGTCTGGCGCGTACGGTGGCAACGCCGCCTACGGCTGGCACATCCCCCACGCCAAGGCCAGCGTGTCCCTGGGCCACTACTAAGCGTCGTGCTCCGAGAGGAGTCGGCGAGCGCGCGGCGGCCCCCGCGGGCCCCGCGGCCGAGTCGGCGCCGAGCCACGCCGCCGCAGCCGGCCCCGCCGCCCCGCCCCCTGGTGCCCGCTGCTGGCCCTTGGTGTGGGCGTGGGCGTGGGCGGGGGCGGTGGGGCCGGGGCGAGGCGAGAGTGGTCGCTCCGCGCCGCGAGATGTCCGCCGGTGTGCGGAGGTGCGCGGCGCGGCCCCTCCTCTGCGACTGGGGCGAGAGCGCGCGTGGCTGCTGCCGAAGTCGACCGCGGGTCTGTGAGGGCCGCAGCGGGTTGCTCTTCGGGTCTGTGTACTTATTGTGATGGTCTGTATCAACTGTTCACTGTGTGAATATAAAAAAAAGCTCTTCCTAAAATATGAATATTTTTCTTTGTGCCCTGATCTCTCCTTTCCTAACGAATTAGAGTTCCTGTACTTCTTAAGTAATTGCGCACTTACGTGAGATGTGCGCATGCCAGTGTGATAGGTAGGAAACAATTCAATTTATGTACAATACAATTTATACATGAAATATTATTTGGATATTTTAAGTTTTCATTATTGTATTACAGATTATTTCGTTTCTTCATTGAAAAATTCTCTTACATTATCATCTGAACACAATAATTTCAAAGAAGTGATTAATTCATCCTCTTTTTTAAGAAATCATATAGTTGTTTGGAGGGAGCGGATTTCTATGACTATTTATTTTTGCCTGTTGCTTCAGGGGAGAGCCAAATGAGATATCTGGACATTTGATTGATATTAGATGCTATGTAGACTGCAGCACATACATCAATAACATGTGCATATTCATGTAATTATAGGCACATTTTTTGCTTATTTCTTTAAAATAGAGATTTATCTCTAAAACGTTTCTTGTTATAAAATCTACTGTTTATTTGTTAGTGTTCTTTGATTAGAATGAGCTTGTCTCAGTTTGCGGTTTTTTTCTGCAGATGATAAAATAATTGTGCAAATATAGGATATTCTTGATATATTTTTTAAACCAGGTAGACCAAATGCAACAAGACATAAACGTGCTTCACTAAGGTGAATATTTACTTGAATTCTTTCTCCCGTGAAAGCACATTGTATTATGTTTGCACAAAAATATATATTTTCATTCGAAGCCGCTTTTTATGAGTTTTATCACGAAAGGTTTGTACAGGACATAATATATTGTTAATTTTTATCGCACAATAAAGTGAATATTTGAGAATTTATAGGTTATAAATGCATATTTTAATAGAATATTTCAAGATTCGTTTGGGCATAAATATGATCTCCCTAGGTATTAGCTTTAGAAATCTCGAGTATTAAAGAATTCAGTTTGATTCTTAACATTTTCATTCTCATTCATTTTGTTAAGCAGTTACGTTCATTTCTGAAAAATCATTACTAGGGCCCGGACAATTATGTTTTTACATATTTCCGTTAGTTAACTCGTAAATATATCGTGGTTTTGACTTGATAGATATCAAGTCAAAACCACGATATATTTACGTTTCAAGTCGATTAGTGCCTAAACACGTTGACTTTTAAGTACATATATTTACATATTCTACCTGAAAGTACATATATTTACATATCTTACTCAAAAGTACATATTTTTATATATTTCTTAATATTTCCGTTTTTCTGAATTCTTTTTGTTTAATTCTTCATTTATTCTATGTTTTTGATAAGGAATCACCCAGACAAACAATTCAGTATTGTCAAACACAATGTTTCTGCAGCCTCCGTTCTAAATCGACGTTATTGCATCGCATAAAAATGTTGATATTGCAGCACGCAATATCCTACAAAAGGGCAACGCGTTATTGCATTCCAAAGCTTTCAGTGTCTGAATTTCAGCTAGAGTATAACAGAGATCAAAATACTACTAGGAAAGGAAGTTGGTGTATGAAAACGATGTCTAGCAGGCGATAACTCCGCTCACGACGCGTTTTTAGAGATTGACCTTAATCCTCTTCGCCAAAACTTTTTTTACACGCACCAACTCAGAAAGCGCCATTGACAATTTTCTTTCCTCGTTACAAGCGAGCAATTGTTTGTAAAGTATCTCTGTGAGATGAAAATCTGAAGTAAAATCACGATGTGGCACTGCAACTTTTGGATAAGAAAAGGACAGAAAATATTTCACGGCCATTGGCTTAAACTTTGTGGTAACGCAGACTGGGAATTTGCCAAAGGCAAAGTTTGGTGTATTTTTTCAGAGAAGTCTGGCAATAGTGTTTTGGGTAAGAACATCATTAGAGAAAGCGGACTTTGTGCCAAGGGACAATTGATTAAATATCAACCAGCATTGTTTTTATTCCCTAATCCGTGAATTGCATTGAACAGTGACATGTTGGGACAAAGTTTAAACATACATTAGTAACTTCGTGCGATGTGGAACACTTATATACGATGCAAGGCCCTCGAACAGATAATAGGAAAAGTTTCATTTCTAAGTATTTGAAACAAATATTTGTTTCTCATTGTTACAGAGATCAGTGTAAATGACAGAATTATGAGTAGTATTATGTTTTAATTTTGGTCTTTACGAGTATGTTGTCTACCGTTTAATATACAAGCAAAAGTATTTTATTAAAACGAATTGATATAATAATTAAAGTTTAAATATTTCTTACTTTTTAGTACATATTTCTATATATTATCAAACATATACATGTACATATTTTCCTAATTTTCAATACATAATTATCCGGGCCTTAATCATTACATAAGCGACGGTGCTTATTTGAGAAACTTTCTTTAGATAGATTAGATATATTTATTTAAACTGCAAATGGGTATAACCCGGTGGCAGCTAATTACAAAAACATAAATATACACAGTCTCTCAGTAACATAGAACACTAATACCAATAATAATAATAAAAATAATAATAATAATAACAATAATAATAAGGTAATATAATTAGCAAATTATATACTAATTATAGTAAAAATAATAATGGTAAAATAATGATAATAATACAAAAATTGACTGATTCATTAAACATTAAAGTACATTAAGAGAGAAAAGAAATGAAAAAGAAAGAAAAAAATACTTTCTATACTCTAACTCCGCACTGAATGTTTATACAATTAGGATCACACTGCACTTCACTGCACTGCACTTCACTTCACTAAGACCTGAAAACATTTCCTTCTTTATTTCTCTGCTACACACGGCACGACACCTCACTTCACAATAGAACACTTATGCATCGCTATTATTCTCCCTCATTTACTTAATAATACCCTAAATTAATTTCCTAAACTGTTGAACGCTTTGTGGAAAGGGTTCAAAGGTTTTTGCAGGCAATCTATTCCATTCCGTAATCGTTCGATTTGTAAAAGAAAATTTCCCGACGTCCGTTCTCTGCTGTCTTAAATTTATTTTGTGCCTGTGATCCACTCTACTGATGTATGTAGGAATACATAGCCGCCGATTAATTTCTTTCCAAGCTGGTTGACCATTATAAGCTTTATACAAGGCGCAGAGTCTTGCTACTGATCGCCTGTTTTTGAGTGAATCCCACCCTGCCATTTTCTGATCTTTCCATTATCAAGATAATTATAACGTTATGTGTGTGTAGCACTCCACAACGTTATGCACCATCAACAGCAAAAAAGATGCATTTCGAAAAACTCTCAAATTACATTTTCACCCAAGTGACCCATGATGTCCTCCGAGTATTTTGATCTACAAAGAAGAATGTTCTTATTTCGATTGAAACATTAAGAAAACGTTTGAGATGGAGGTGTTTATTGATTGTGAGCAGAATATAGTTTGTAGAAAAAAAATTAATCATACTTTTCACTACACCTTGTCTTTTGCAAATATATTTGTTCTGTTAGCGAATTTTTAATAATATACAAATTGGTCAGTTTTACTTTGAAAAAGCAATCAAGCTTCCATCGCAACGATTTTTGTTTAAGGTCATTCAGAAGTCAAAAATGCATTTGTAAACAGAATATTGTAATGCAACAGCAGAAAAGTTCAATTTTATTTTTCAAGTTGATCGTAAGGATCATAAGGAAATAGAGACAGATTTGCAAAAGATGGCCGAAATATTTTTGCTATGCAAGTGTCAATACCGTTCGGAATAATGCTGCAACAACGTTGTTTGTAAGGAAAAATTACTAGGCCGTGTGTGTTGTCAATTTCTGGTCAAAAGCTTGGGGGTCACAGCGAAGAATTCGGACTCAATGAAAACAACGTCAAGAAAAGATGAGAGTATAATAAGTACTTGACCGTTCGAATCACGGAGCTCCGAGTTTGCCTCTTCCCTCTTAGTGAGCCTCAGAATTCTGGTTTGAATAACTCACTAGTTTGGAGGCGGAATTAAGTGATGAATGGAAAGTTTTCTTATTATTAAATAAACTTGTACTTTAATCCTTTAACACAAAATAAACAATTAAACTATTATAATTCAGTGGATGGCTGTCCGGGTAACGCCGCGTCGAAGGCTGTGTTGCCGACGTTTCGACCATCTTATCATGGTCTTCCTCAGGGCTGGTCTGCGGCTCACCGGGTGACACCACGATAAGATGGTCGAAGGCTGTGTTGCCGACGTTTCGACCATCTTATCATGGTCTTCCTCAGGGCTGGTCTGCGGCTCTCCGGGTGACACCACGATAAGATGGTCGAAGGCTGTGTTGCCGACGTTTCGACCATCTTATCATGGTCTTCCTCAGGGCTGGTCTGCGGCTCTCCGGGTGACACCACGATAAGATGGTCGAAACGTCGGCAACAGAGTCTTCGACGCGGCGTCACCCGGACAACCAAGATCATCCACATGACTCCGGCCGCGGAAGCCTACGACTTCATTTGACTTTATTATAATTCAGAATCATCATGTTTTTTGAAACTTGTTAGCCAAAAATAGCTTTTACAAATGAAGCAAAAATGTCTTCAATTTCACTTTTTAGCGTTATTTTGTCCACAATAAATAATAAGAAGCATTTTCAGATGATGTAGGGTAAGTTTGTCTTTCAGCGGTCAGAATTATCTTAGATGCTGAAAAAGATATCTCAATGCCTGCGGTGGTGAATGGAACATATTTAAAAAGAGAAACCATATGCGGATTAAATCCTGTAAGGGGATCTGCCTCACGTCCGCATAAACTCCTGATATTTCTTTCAGAATCGTGTTTCCAGGATTTTTGGCGAGTACAATTCATAGTTTTTTTGAAAACAATTTTCCCAACCTGACCAACCTCTTTATTTAACTGACTTTCTGCTCTTGTAAAGAATGTGATAGATTCGAGATGCGACAGACTGAGCTTGGATTATTGTAATTGCTCTATAGTGTCTGCTAAAAAGTGAAATTAGTGCGAATATATGAGAGATCCTGCCTCAAACCTTTCTCTCGTATGACATTCTGGGCAAACTTAATATATTGCGATTATTCTTCTGAAAAACTATTTACAACCTCTTCAACACTGCCAATGTTCTCACTGTAATATTTCATAGCCTGCGGCTACGTACCCCATCTTTTCAAAATAAGCGCTGCTTGAAAATTCAGATTGGAACATCTTTCTTTACAGCTGCACTTCTTGAACTTGATTTTTGAAATACTTTCTTTATGAAGGATATTAAATCATTTATTTTGGAGAATCGGTTTTGAGTCTCTTCTGCTATTCGGAGAAGTGCACGAGCCAGAGAAGTAACGTCAGTTGAATTATGGAAAAATACTTTCAACCAGACGTGGGGCAATTGTTGTTTGCAATTGTAATTTCTTGAAATTTTATTCCATTGCTGAAGTTCCGATTTCGCATGCGGCACCTTAAGATATCACTTATTGCTTTATTTATTATAGCGCTAAGCCTAAATGCCGCATTTTAGATTAGATTAGATTTATTACTAATTCTGCAATTAAGTTTGAGAACTTGGTGTCAGAATACACTAATTTACCAATATATAACTTAACAATTTTACAAAAATCACAAGCTTTACAAATTAACGTGAACATTTCACGGTGTGAGCTTTCGTAGCTCTCCACTTTCACACACTTCACTTCACCGCACTGTTGATCACTGAGCTGTAATGTCTTTCTTACACATTCTTTTTCCTCAACTTCACAACACCATTACACTGCACTCCACTACACTTAACTGCACGGCACTGCGCATAAATAATAACATTAATAATAACAATAACCAAACAGAAATAAAATAAGTATCCAGTCAATGAAAGGTTTGTTGTTAAATAACTGATTATTTATTAACACATTGGTGTAATGAATAAATTGATAGGAAATTTTAAAAAAAGGCATTTATGAGCACCCCAAGACAGAAATAAGCATTTATGTTGAAAAAAGTGCCTATAGACACTATCAAAGTTGGTTAATACCTTTGTAGGTCAATTATATGTGTAATTATCTATGTGAGGATCAATAGGCTGTAAACGAAAACAATATGTAAAAACCTTAAGATCTGAAGTATATTTATAACCAATAATCAATTACCTTAAGATGTACTTTTTCTTTTAGTTTTTGCCTGCAGATTTGTTAAGAAATTTTCATGGAGACAGGATTTTCAATTTTGATAACATCAATTTACCACTTCGACTGCGAAAGACCTTTTTACCGCAACGACTCGTTTATTTCATAGTGTTTATTTCATATTTGTATGTTTCACCACTTCGCAGAACCGTCGACGCACAACGTAGAAATTCTTATGAAAACTTAGGGACTGTCGCCTGCTAATATTATCTCTACATGCCCGTACTGCAAAGCAACACATCCCAACCAATGAACAATGAAGGTAAGGACGAGTTTTACGTGCGTAACTGTTGAAAAAGGCAATCTTTTAATTTTGGAAAATTCAAAGTTTTTATGGAAAACAACATTTGTACCACAGAATTCAGAGTAGGCCTGTTGCCATCTATCCTTTCCAGAAACCGTACATTGATGTCTTATTTGGGTCTTGTAACGCAGCTACGCCTGTTTGTTGTAGGGACTAGGATACAGCTGTATAAGGACAGGTTGAAGGGTTCGCCATTAACACACAGTCGCATATCAGGGCATCAATCACGGACCTCGGCGTAGTTTTTCACTCTATCTTTGTTAGTACAAATAATACAGAACTCCCTGAGACGGCAAATGTGAAATATCTCGGATTACACTTGGACCATCACTTGGAATGGAAAACTCGTAATGAGAAAACGAAAAGACGTGCAACTAAAAGAACGAAAATTGTCACGGCTCCTCAACAGAAGATCGAAGCCGTCTGTGGTCAACAAAGTGCTATTGTACTAAACAGATATAAAACCAACATGAACGTACGGTATAAAACTACGGGGTTTTGCAAGAGAATCGAACAGTGAGATTCTGAGAAGTTTCGAAAAAATATATGTATATTAAGTTCCGCCTAATCCGGAGCATCGTGGTTCGTCACAAACACAATACTTTATAAGGAGTTCAAAATCTTAACTATTGCGGCATCATTACAAAAAGAAGTCACGGCAACATGAAGAAACTAAGTGAACATATAATCTATCAATTAATCTACAGGAGAATAAAGAACACATATATAGATTCAAACGTCAACATATTATAGAACTGCACAACTCCTTCTTTAATCACTAATTAGAGCAAACAACCCTAAATGTAACCAGTAAGTCTATGCCATTTTGTTATTTGTGTAAATTCAAACAATTTACTAAATGTTTTTTAAGAACGGATTTTAAATAGTGCAAATGTGAAATTAAAAAATCTTTGTTTAGGTAAGTTGTTACAGTGTAATCGTTTCAGTGATAGTTTCGTCTTTCAACTCCTACCGGATGTTTACGAGACGATTCCAAATCGCCGCCACGCCTAAACGCTGGTGTTCTTTCACAGAGAGACCTGCCCATGAACACGTTTCAATTTTCTTTTGCAATCTGTGGATGTGAAGAACAGCTGTGCACTCGGAAAAACATACTAAATGTTGAACACGTTCTTCAAAAGCAAGGACAGAAAATGATCCAAATATTCCTTGTGTGAGGGACCTATGAGTTAAATTCATAAGTACTTCTCACAAAGCTGAACCATTATAAATAAAATAATAAACTAACAACTGTTAGTCTGCATTTTACAGGAAAGAGGATTATTTAATTGAGGCGATTTGTAAATATTAGATTTCACCACATTTTTGTGAAGTTATTTACTATTATGGAGAAAAGTGTTCACTAATGGCTGAACAAAAATTTTAAAGCTAAAGAAATGTTGAAATGTTGCTAAAGCGTTGAATGTAATTGAGCTAAATATATTCAGTGTTGCCAAGAGCATTATTGGTTATGAATATGTGGCGACTAATGCTGAATCTGATCACTTCGCGAATTAGCCAACTATTGCTCACATAATCCAAATATGGATATTGATAATGAATATGGATAATGTTCCCACTAGTACCAACTTGGCAACATATTTTTGATTAAACTCGATCGAAGTACACATTGGCCACCACGAAGTAACTAGTAAGCAGATAAATACCTACGTTCCTATAGCGAGGATTTGCTGGTATTGTAAGAAAAAAATGGAAAAAGCGGGTGGGTGGTTACCAACACTACTAACACACAAGGCGTGTTGTTTCCAGGTCCAATTAAATTATCGTAAATTTCTGTTTTCTAGATACTGCCAAATCTAATATGAAAATATGCATTATTTTTATTTTCTCGACACCGCTCACGCAGTAGAAAGAAATTTATGTAATGCTGAGCGAAAAAAACGGTAGATATTTGTCGGAATGCCTGTTATTACAGGCCCCGGTTAACGAAAAACTGGAAAAATCCAGTTGCTAGATTGAAAAAAATCGTGTAACACGTGGTGGAGCCAGAATCCATATTTTGTGGGTACTTGATACCAAAACATCGAATGACGTGAAAGTCTGTCAACCGTCCCGCCCGACCGTCCGTCGGTCCGTCCCTCCGTCCGTCCGTATGAACGTCTTGTCACAAGCGAACAATGCTAGTGGCTAAAGCGTTCAGCCAATATTAACCAAAATTTATATTCTTTAATAGATGTGTCTGATGTCACGCCCATTCAATTTGAAGCCGATATTTTCATTTTGGGGGAATATTTCAATTATGTTACTTAGCATGAAGTACCTAGGACCTTTCAGAGAATAGTGCAGGTCTCATTTTCGTTCAAAACCTTGAGACTTCGAAAATTCCGAAGGTTCAACATTTTCTCTAAGTCTTCCTACAACTAACATATTAATGATACATATTTTTCACTTAATGAAATCTGTTTCTTAATGAAAGGTTTCGAACACGGTTTTTAACTTCATGTACAATTTTTCAAAACGTTGAGTATTTTTCGCGTAATTTTTCGTGACAATACTGGCAAGAAAGTACGTGCTCTGTTATCCGTGTGAACGTCTAATTAATAATGCAAGTTTTCATAAAATAACATTTCATTAAAATAAAAATATTATTAATCGTGCTTCTATTCGATACCAGTAACGTGGTCTCCACACCGCTACACCAATTAACAGCGTGACCACTTCTATCATGCTTCAGTGCCTCAGCGGAAATCTCATCCTGTTCACAAGTATAAAAGCTGAGTGAGTGCTAGACGGAGCATCACTCTCGCCTCCGCCGCCCACGCAGTCGCTTCTCCGCTCGCAGCCCGTTCTCCATCACCATGCACGCCGTCTCCCTCACCGCCCTCGCCGTGCTGGCCCTCGCCGCCGCAGCCCTCGCCATCCACGAGGACTACGCCCACCACGTCCCCAACTACAAGTTCGACTACTCCGTCCACGACGGACACCACGGTGATGTCAAGAGCCAGCACGAGACCCGACACGGCGACCAAGTGAAGGGCGCCTACAGCCTGGTGGAGCCTGACGGCCACATCCGCAAGGTGGAATACACCGCTGACAAGCACAACGGCTTCCAGGCCATCGTCCACCGTGAGGGCAAGACCTCCCTGCACGGCTACGGCAAGCAGGACGAGCAGGGTCTTGGCGCTGGATATGGTGCCGGCTATGGCGCTGGCGTTGGTGCCGGTTACGGAGCTGGTGCCGGAGCTGGCTACGGAGCTGGTTACGGAGCTGGAATCGGTGCCGGTTACGGTGCCGGTATCGCGTCTGGCGCGTACGGTGGCAACGCCGCCTACGGCTGGCACATCCCCCACGCCAAGGCCAGCGTGTCCCTGGGCCACTACTAAGCGTCGTGCTCCGAGAGGAGTCGGCGAGCGCGCGGCGGCCCCCGCGGGCCCCGCGGCCGAGTCGGCGCCGAGCCACGCCGCCGCAGCCGGCCCCGCCGCCCCGCCCCCTGGTGCCCGCTGGTGGCCCTTGGTGTGGGCGTGGGCGGGGGCGGTGGAGCCGGGGCGAGGCGAGAGTGGTCGCTCCGCGCCGCGAGATGTCCGCCGGTGTGCGGAGGTGCGCGGCGCGGCCCCTCCTCTGCGACTGGGGCGAGAGCGCGCGTGGCTGCTGCCGAAGTCGACCGCGGGTCTGTGTGGGTCGCAGCGGGCTGCTCTTCGGGTCAGTTATCTTGAGCTGTGACGGTCTGAGTTTTCTTTTTGCTGTGTGAATAAAAATTATTCTTACTGTACACTAATTTTATTTTTGAATCCTTGGTTTTCCCTTACTAAACAGTAACTTGCTCCCTCCTTGCTGAACGCAGATGTTTACTGCCTTTACAAGAAATTAAATGTTACAATGATTTTGGTAAAATGATAGAATATACTTGAAAGTTTAGTATGAATATATAAATAATTGTGAGAGACGTTCTAGACTTGAAGATAGAAACTGATGTGTTTACAGTCATGAATATATTGAATATGTTTCGTCTTGTTATAAGTACTCACATAATAGTTTATGTAATTAGTTTATAAAGCAACATTACAAGCGAGTTGCATACCCTATTGTGTGTATAAGAGTATAGATAAAAAAATTTAAGAGAATCAAAATTTTGGTAAACGACTCACGGTATATGTGACGTCACGGTATTTGACATCTGTGCAAGAATACGGTCGTCGGCTGTTCCATGTACCTCTTCCTCCTCAATATTATCTCGCTATAATTTGCTGAATGTGTGATGATGCAATTATTCATGCCGTAACAGCAAATACGTAAGATGTCCTTTTATGAACAATTTCTTGCAACGAAAAAGGTAGTTTATAGTGCTGGAATACGAAAAGGAATGTTATTACTAGTCTTTAAACTCGTAATGGCTATTCGAAGTCGGTACTCCCATTCTTTTACCGACAGAGTCAAATTAGAAAAAATGTAAAAGTGAGCCATCAGCGTGATTGACATTATTTGCTAACCGAAAAATACAGGATGGCGCATATAACGTGACATCAAAATTACTCAAAAAATATGCAACGTGCAAGAAAGATTAAAGGCAAAATATTAATATCTCCAACGGGAATATCTGTCAGACCTAAAATCAAACTTCCCCGCTCACCCCATGAAGTTAAGGCGGGAGCCAACTTTGAAATCTTAAATGGGAACCCCCAGTTTTTATTGCAGATTCGGATTCTACACTACAAAATAAACATGGTGTAAAACATGTTTTGATCGAGAGAGTCGATACGATTATTTGTATTCACGTACCTCGAGCGGCTTCAAATCGACCCGCGCTGATTAATTACGTTAACTCAAATTCTTTAATGAAAAATAGGGGTTTCTATTTAAGAATTCAAAGTTGCCTCTCCTCATCCCTAGGGGATGGAGGAGGGAGATTTGATTTTAGGTCAGGCAGATTTTCTCATTGGAGATAGTAATTTTTTGGTTGGCACATGTGTGGATCGTCTCTCTCGATCAAAAAATATTTTAGACCAAAGTTATTATTTTATTTTGTTATTTTAATTTGTCAAGTTCAAATTGAATATCCTGTAAATAGAGAAAAACATAAAGAAAAATTAAGCCAGAAATAAAAAAGCACCTAATTTACGCAATTCGACGGCTTTTTTTGCTTTTCCGTATACTATACTTGCGTACAGTTAGGGAAAGCTATGTAATGCTGCGAAAAAATCGCGGATTTTCAGCAGTAAAACTCTTATTACAGGGCCCTGGTAAAGAAAAAGTGGATAAATTCAGTTGCTAAATTAAGAAAACAAAATCTCGCAACACGTGGTGCAGGAATTTATTTGACGCTCCAGGAATTTATTTTCGAGTTATTTGTATTAAGGTATTCCGATATTGTACAATTATCGTACAAGTAAATTAACATAATGGGAAGGCTAAAATGTTTGTACATACTAGTTTATTATAATATAACATTTTGTAGAATTTATAAAACAATTTTGCTGTGATAATTGATACTCATAAGAAATTAAGTACCTTCATGATAACAATTCTATTTATATTTTTCCTGCTCTATTTCTTTCAAGTAGTCTACTTTAATTCAATATTGTGATATACCAAAATATATGATATTTTGTTAATAATATTGGCTGTAAATGGGTTGGACAAAAGGGTATGCAAATGGCGATATACAGCCTTAGCAACGCCGGCGCAGTGGTTGGCAAGGTCAACAAGCTGCATTCAGGCCTTGAATAGGTGGGGGCGCTGGCTAGATAGATAAAATAATGTGTGATTGGTCTGAAAAGGGATGACTGTCGAGGGCGTGGCTACTTCGTTTGATAAGAGATGAATGGATAGGCTAAGGGAGAATAGACTGTCTAATTTTGTCGTTTTGTTTTAAAAAAGAGGAACGAAGGACGGATACCGAAGCGTTGAGGGCGGAAGAACAGGGAGAACTGGACATTCTGATAGTGGTCGTCGAGTAGTAAAGATCACTCATGAGATCAACATTGGTGAAGTAGGACTTGTAAGTTTCGAGTGAGACTCAATAGTTTTTCGGAATCTGGAAGTTGATGTGCAACGGGAAGTTCGATTAGGACTTTGAAAGTTGTTTTTTTTTCATATTGCGTTTTTGGACTTTAATATTTTACCACTAGTTAGGGAAGACTAGGAACTCTGAATACCAAGTAAGAATCGGTAGATATTCTAGTCAGTGAGGGCTGGATGCGTCGGCAGCGTCGCAAGATTAGAAGAGAGAAGCGGGACTTGGGATCACCTACATTCAAGTGAGAAGAGACTGCGGGGCGTCGGCGACCAAGACGGTAGATAAGTACTGCAGTACAAAAGATATATTTTAAAACGAGGTCATGACCTAAGGACAAAAACAATTGGTAATAGTGTTAAATAAATTGATGAATTTTTTTTCTTTTGGAAATGAAAAGATTTTCATTCAGTCAATCAAAATTGTCCAATAGTTAGAAATAGATAATTATTCCCTTTCAGATTCCTCGCCATACTGTACAGTTGGCAGATCAAGTAATCGGCTATCTAGGCGATAGCGATTATCCATAACGGCCCATTGACCCAGCTAGCCGGACATTTATACATTTGTTGAAATTAGCTGTGGAAGTATTGGTTTTAATTAACGTAACCTGTTCCTGGCGCCCAAAATTTTAATATAAATTCGGAACGGGTCACGATTATAACCATCTTAGATGAATGATGTCAACGATCTCGTAAGAGTCTATGACGAGACGTTGTTGGTATATTTCAATATCGAAATTTGTAGTACAGCAGGTATAGTAGTAATACATTTAACTGATATTTATCTGATGGCCGTATTAGTAATTATTATAATATTTGTTAATACTGTAAGGAACAGTAAAATAATCATAGGTAAGTTAATAAAATTCAAGCTGTTCAAAAATAAGAAGAGGAAGGATGGAAAGAAATATTTTATTCAAAAAGTGCTCCAGCAGATTACGTAAGACTTGATGATATTATTCAAAGGACAAAAATCACATTGGAAATACATAAAAGCTGTTTTGGACGCTTTAAATTGACTTTAATGTCTTCCTATTTTGCACTCACTTTTGTGATCTTGCGTCTTACTTCTTGAAACCATTATACTTATCACTGAACATTCCTACTGTATAGTGTTTATTTCATAAAATGTTTGACATACACAAACTATTATGCTCTATTAACGTGAGCAGAATTTGTCCACAACTCAAAACTGTGTTTTCTATTAATCGAATCTCTTCTTCGACTTATGAATACAAAAGCTGGAGCACCGTCTTCAAAAGTGTGTCGAAAAAAATGGAGACAACGTTGAAAAATAGACATTTCAGCGATGTATAAATTGATAACAATAAACAATGTTTTATATTTGTAAAAAATATGGGTACCTTGCTTTTGGGAAAACCCTCGTAATTGATAATTGCACCACATACGTATATCGATACTAAAAGTACACATACCTTGCTTAGTTGAAGATAATGAACGAATGAATTCTTTTAATGCAGAAAACCGAGCACGTCATTAATACTGAATTATTGAAACATCCGTTCGCATCTTAACTTACCCTACAAGAGCTAATTAGCTGAAATATTCTAGCTCGTTGACAAGAGCATATGCGAAAACGAAAAATGTTCAGCCACCGATCAATGCCACCTAAAACATCAGGCTTATTGGCAGGCGGCCATCTTGCTTCTGACGTCACTACGTGTAGTCATAACATTACATCGTGGCAAAAGTGTGATCTGCATGTGAATCACTGTGAACTGTGAGTGTCGTGTAAAGAATTACATGAGAACTGTGTTTTTTTATCCATTTTATGGTGTAAGAATATCTGTGCTTTAAATTAGTGCGAACAGAACACATTTGCAGCACAGCAACTTTGATACACAGTACTTGTAACAAATTGTAAAAACGTTTACCAAGTTCGGGTTACGTGAAGTTGCCGTGCACTTCTACACTGAAATTGCTTTCGACAAAATTCAACAAACCACAAATGGAGAAACATTCAGAGTATGCGTTATGTAGTACAAAGGAAAGAAATTTAGTTTGTTGAATGAAAAGGACAAGATTGTGGTACTCTTACGCCCGTATTCTCAATCATGGATTACTTCGAAAATAATCTGCGAATCGAGGAATTCGCGGATTAGGTTAACACTCGGATAACTCATTGTTCTTATTCACAAGCCGCGGTCATCAGAGAATTGACGGATTCGAGGGTTATCCTTGGCCAGAATGTTACGGTAAATATGATTGGCTGTGGAGTATCTGTCATGGTTCTGTTTGTAAACATTAGTAATAGCGCCACTTCAAACGCGATCTCCAATGTCCACTTCGCGTACTGAGAAATGTATCCAGGGCCAACCGATCTAACATTTCTATTTAAGAAATTGATATTTTCACAATTGTCATTGACAAATACGCGAATACTATTATAAGCAAAGTTACAAAAGCAAAAAAGAAGCATTATATAACCTGCAAACGAATTTCAACACAGTAAGTATTGTTCAGCAGTTTAAGAACAACTATAAAGGCGTGAAAAGAATTGTTTAAAAAGCGGGCGTGATAATAAAGTTCTTAATTACAATGATAGAAGCAGCTATGTACGCTGAAGAAACGCTGTGTACTTAATTGGATGGGAAAATTACTGCATTCACCCGCCTGAAGAACGTACTGCATGTGACTATGATTTGGGATATGAAACGGCTGTTAATATGACTTAAAGTAAGTGTTTTTGGTTTTATTTACCTTGCAAGTTGTGTATTTAATTTTCAAAACAACAGTATTGGGGCTCTACCGAGAGTTTTACAAATATTTTTGATTGATACTTTGTGCTCTGGTGAAGGGCTGCAAAAGTTATTTCAGTAGTTTTTAGTGCAACTAATAAAATAATTTCACCTCAATGGAAGTCAAGACTATCTTCAAAGGAATCGTGCTACCCTAAACCATGGTTTTACCAAACAAAATCAAATCAAATCTGATGTCATGGAACTTTCAAATGCAAGTAATATTTGCACAATTTTTTAAAATGAAATGTATATAATAAAACGTTATGATAAACCATGTCTTTTAATAAAACAGAAACAAATTCAGCATAATTGTCATAAAATTCAAAGATTGGAAATAATCCTGTCCAGATGTCAAAGTTATTTTGTCTTCTTCAGAAGATACAAAATAAAATTTTATTTTTGTTTTGGTGTGACATACTGGAATAAATGTGAAATAGTATATAAAACATTCTTTGGTTTTCACATAGATTCCAAAAATATTATTTGCACATTTTTATGAAATCTTATTGTTAAATGTACTAATTCATATTTATGTTTTGTGCTTCTCTGAATCCATAGTAATATATACTTGTATAATGAAAAATACCCTTCTATTTCTGGAAGCTGAAGCAGATTATTGTTACTTTGTAACTGAAAATGTAATGTAGGCTAAATATAAAAAATATTGAATTTTAAAATTCAGTTACATTTTATTATATCATTGAATTTAAAGAAAGATTAATTAAATGTCAACAATCAATATTGTGATATACCAGAACGGGACATGGTTTATTCATAATATTAGTTGTATACGGGGCGACTAAATGGACTTGTAAAATGGCGATATCCGGCCCTAGTAACGCCAGCGCAGAGGGTTGCTATGGTGCAGGGCAGGTAAATAAACTAGCTGCAAGCCTCGTAGGTGCCGGAACGCTGGCTAGATCGATATAATAAAGAATATGTGATTGGTCGAAAAACGTATGACGGACGAAGGCGCGGCTACATGGGGTTGTAAGAAATGAGCGGGTTGGCGGGGGGCAATTAGACTTTCTGGTGTTTACCGCCGTGTTTTGGAAAAATAGAACGTGGGACGCTACCGACCCATCAAGGGTTGCAAAATACAGAAAAACATTCATTCGGACTTGGAGCTTCGTTGAGTGCAGATCGTTACAGTCTGACTCAGAGTGGTGGAGTGTAGGTCGTGAACTCGGCTCTTGAGTTTCGTGGAGTGCAAATAGTGTGCGGACCTTGTAGTTGAAAGTGAGACTTATACATTTTCGTGCGAAAAGTAACAGTCGTCATCGGACTTAGAAATTATTTGCCGGAGTACATCCGCGGACTTGGGCAGTTTTGGGTGTTCACCGGACGATAGTTCGAACGTTAGTATTTTATTAAACTCGTGTGAAAGATTATAAACCTAAAGCGTCGGAAAGAACTTAGCTAGATTTTATGCAGTGTGGACTGGATACTTCAGCAACCGCGCAAGATCAGAAGACAGAAGAGCGACTCGGATTCATCGGCCAAGTGAGAAGCGTCTTCGGAACGAGCGGGTCGGCAAGACGGTAACATATACTGCAGTATATTAAAATAATATCTTTTAAAAGGGGTCATGGCCATTAAGTAATCTGTTAAAATTAACATTGAATAAATTGTTAAATTTTGTTCTTTGGAAAAAGAAAAGAGTCTGTTCATTTGTCAATCATAAGCTTCTAATTAGTTGGAAGCAGAGAATTTCCATATTTCAGATTCCACGCCAGGCTGTACAGTCGGCAGATCAGGTAATCGGCTATCTTAGCGATAGCGAATACATGTAATCCGAATCCATCGGCCCAAGCTAGCTGGATGCCCATATAATTTTGACAGAATTAAATAGGGAAAAGTTAGTATTAGTTTATGTCACCTGTTCCTGGCGCCCACATCTTTCTATAAATTCGGAACAGGTCAAACTCACGACAACGTATTACGAAGTGAAGGATGAAGGTATATTTCAATATTGATTGATCTGCCTTATAATATATGATACCACTACTTCTATAAATAGATAGTGCATATTGTTAATGTGCATAGTCTAAATTAGATTGGGATTCCAGTATCAAAAATTCTTTTAGAATATTATTTATGTTTGGACTGATTGCAGGGTTGGATTTCTGAACTTAGGATTGTTAAAAAATTTAAGATCTGTTGTATAAGGGAAGTAATTAAAACAAAATCGTTTTGGTTTTTCAATTTGTTTATTTCTAGTAATTGTATTATCATTTTTTTAACAACCGAACCTACCTTTAAAGCATTTGTAGAGTGCACAATTTATTTTTATTTATTCATTTTTTAATCTAATTCTACACTCTCATTTGTAAATGAATTGAAACACTGATGTTTCCTGAAGTTCATCTTTGGTGATCTTTACTATAACGTTGATGGATTTGTGACATATCGTTGACATTGTAGATAAATGAAACAAGTTTCTTTATTATCAGCAAGCTTTTGTTGGCAGTGATGAAACCAGTTATTTTACAATTTCTACAATCATATTCATGTCAATAATATTCATAAGTTTTTATTGATTGTCTTTCTTCATTGCATAAAGAAAGGTTCCATTCATTATAGACAATCAGGCGATAATAAAATATATTTCATACAAGGTTGAAGTTTGTACATAAAGTAAGTAAGTTACTTAATTACGATTCACAAACTCAAAACTTATATCCAATATAAGCCAAAAAGTACCTGATGATGGAGACAAATGATCTCTGAAACATTGTAAAAACTCCAACTTTGTTTTATGTACAAACTTCAACCTTGTATGAAATATATTTTATTATCACCTGATTGTCTATAATGAATGGAACATTTCTTTATGAAATAATATTCATATTTAGAAAAAGCGACTCATAAAGATATCCTTCAAAATGAATATTTTATTTCCAAATAGGAAATGCCAGAGATAGATAACCAGTACCAGCAGCTGCGAGAGGGACCAGAAATTATGAGAATGTTATCTACTTCCCAGGAATGCAAACATTACCTCAAGGATTCCACATTCTTAAAGCATCAAGAAGAATTTGTGTTTATGAAGGAACATGAGTTGAGGATGCAATATTTATCTACCTAAAATTTGAATATTATCAAGATATGATGAACGAACAATTCTTTCTTAAAAAAAATTAAATTTTGTCTACACGTTAAATTAGTGATGGAATCAAACATGGACTACATCCTTTATTTGTTTGTTTTTAGCAATTTGAGATTTTATATTTGTTCTCCAAATGGTTAGCAAAGGAATAAAATATTCATTTCATTAAAACCATTCAGCATATTTTGCTATGTTTCTTCTTTTTTATTTTTGTTTATTGTGTTTATAACATAGGGTTCAGTAATATTCCTGTATTTGGGCATTAAATTTGTGAAAATTATAATTTTTTTACCAGAAAAGTTTCTGTTTCAATATTCTACATTAATGAAATAAATACAAATATATGTTAATTGCATTAAGTTTTTATTTATTTACTTCAAATGAAAAAACTTATAATTCAATTTAACTAAGGATCTACTTAGTAGCATTTTTGTCTAATTGTTATTATATTGTTTCTTTAAACACTTGTAATCCATTTCAATTTATTTGAATTTATGGTTTATTCAAATATTTAATTTGAAATTCCTTGACCATTTGTTTGCCTGATTATGTTAACAATATCTACACTTTTTTGGGTGTTGCAAGTATATATTTCTGATGATCTCCTATAGTGAATGTAAAAATTAAAAAAGATATTTTAATAGATGAAAGTAAGATAAACTATGACCATACCTTTTATTGAAAGCAAAAGCTAATAATGTGATTTTATTAAAAAATAACTTGCACTGATAGAATGATAAGTCCAAATTATATAATATAAAATAAGATAATTGCTGAACCCATTACTTGAAACAATATTATTCAAAATTATTCAGCATGTAACTGACTACTGAGATGATTTATATTACCGATGACGGAAAGGAAGCAAATAGAGGGGGGTCTCTCTTTATTTCAAACGCATTCCATAAATTCAACAGCAAACAAATCGTACTTGGCGGAGTCGTCTGTATTGTTTAACAGGGTCGCCAATGGCAACCAAGTGCAATTCGCGAATTATACGCAGAAATCGGAGGTATAACCCACGGATCGAAATCGGGGTGTCTATTCCGCGAATCGCAACCGATCCTACCTCGTGAATAACGATTTTTGCTTTAATTCGCGAATTATCTGGACTCGACGATAATTCTCGTATTACACGGTATTGAGAATATGGGCGTTAATGGATGAAATATTCTTGAACTCAAATGTTGACATAAAGGAGGAAGTATAATCGGACCTGACATTAATGAAGAAAACTCAACAGCTCGTGTGTTAATGGTAATTAATGATTTCATTATATAATGATGTAATTCATGCAATTCCGGTCAGAAAATCGACAGGTGAGTTGCTAAACCATTATTTAACACCCCCATAATTGTAAGGATTGAAAATATTGGTTTTGAAGTGATTACAATGATTTCTGACAACAATTCTTTGAACCGATAAGCCGTGTCATTGTTTTCCGATCCTCCAAAACTAGAAATAGCTTATGAACATCTATGCGGATTCCACAGAAACATTTTCCTTTTGATATTGTGTACCTCTTGACGAAATAACTTGTTAAATCAAGATAACCAGGAAATTAATTTTGCTAATATGGAAAATGGTGTTATTTTTGAAGGATCATTTGGTTGCCTCAATGATATGTGCCACTCTGAGAAGCACAATATTCTAAATATGTCAATACTCTAAATTTAAAATCGTTCATCTCTTTTTAGTTGACAGTTAATTGAATGAAATGCAATAAAATGAGATGAAAATTCATTTCTGTAAAATATCATTATTAAGGCGGCGATGAAGGGGAGTAAACGTTGATTGACTGTGAGGAGCTGGGGAAAGATTTGCCGCGATGACTGCCCATGTGACGTCACCGCGTCGGTCGACAGGCCTTATACTAGAGTCTAGGTGGCATTGCACCGATTGTGATGTCAGATCACATGACATTCACATTGGCTCAGGCCTTCTAATATACTGTTCTAGAAGGCCTTGGTTCAGTCGATTTTCTCCAAAATTGATACACCACAATCGATGGGACTGATCTCGTGGCCTCTTGAATTTGAAACTGATATTTTAATTTGGGGGGTACTTTACATTAAGCTCCCCGGACATTTTCAAAATTAAAAAAAATGACGCCAACAATTTTGACTAAATTTTGTTGTTGGAAGTCATTTAAGACAATGGCGTATCATGTTTGTAGAAAACTCTGATTTTTCGAAAATTGGAAAAATTCAAATTTTTTCGGCGTCTTCCTACAACTACAATTATGAAGATACAATTTTTTAATGAAATGTGTTCTTACAAAAAAGAGGTCTTCAAGTAAGGCCATATTCAATTTTTCAAAAACATAAGTATTTTTTGCGAAAATGTGTGTCAAACATAGACATTTTTTTATTTTCTTTAAACCAGTTTTTCTTCAAAATCGCACTACTTTTTTTTATTAAATTGGGTCCTGAGATAGCATAAAGGCATCTTAAGAGCATTGAAGCTTAAGAACAGGTTTCATGTTTGTTGAAATGCCTAATTTTGCAAAAATGTTCGGAGTCTTTCTACAACTAGAATTGTGAAGATAGATTGTTTTTCTTAATGAAATATGCTGATAAAAACATATTTTCAAATAAGGTCATGTTGATTTTTTTGAAAATATGAGTAGTTTTTCTATAATTTCCTGACAAACATAACAGCCCGCTCGGAATTGACTGCGCCTTGTTTCCGGCGTCTTCTCACAACTTACAATTGTGAAAACACTTTTTTTTCCTCAATAAAATGTATTTATCAAAACTGCATTTTCAAGTCAGGCTTAAATTTTTGAAAATACGAATGGTTTTTCTATAATTTCGTGATCAACATAATAGCCCTTTGCAAGTTTACTGCGCTTTAGACAGCTGGATGCGTCTTAAATTAGAATGTGCAATTTTGTACATTATTTCTTTGTTCGTTTCTTACATTCGACTTGTTGTTTATACATTTACACATTAATCTTTTAAAAATTATTTATTTTGAAATATCTGATATACAAATTACTAGCTCTCAGAGAATATCGACAATGCACGTAATGCAACAGTGGAATTCCGTTTCGCGCTCGCGAATTTCTGTCATTACGTGTCATTGTTGTTACTTGATGTAACTGTATAAAAATGAGTTTATTAAACTGGTTTATTAGACAAAATATGATTAAAATTGTGATCAAAATGTGATTAAAATAAGAGAATGATTAAAAATATGATTAAGCTTGTTTTCGGAGATTCGATGATTCCTTCGCGGACAACCTGTATAAATCTAAAATATGTTAAAAATTACCTTAAACGAGACGAAACTAGTGACAACGCTCGGCATACCGAAATATTTCCTCCTCTTACGGTTTTTACTCAGCATAAAATATACTACAGAATAGTTAGGAAAAGTAAAAAAAAATAATGAAATATGTATCTTAAACTACAATTATACATAAATATTCACATGATATCAATATTTCAGAATGTCCAAATCTAAAGTGACATATTTGTATGTATATGTTAATACTTTTGAATGTCGCAATACTGCACAGATAGAATGAAATAACTAGTGCCAAAGACTGGCACAGAAGTTCTCCCGCAGTTTGTTTTGTAATCTGTTTTGTTTGGGCAAACTTGAAGGCGTGGCCATACCCTTCTCCCAGCTGCTACTAAACGGCGTTTAAAAGACATTTTCCAACATTGAATTGTGAATTTGAGAAGTTTTGAAAATACCGAGGTAAACAGGTTTTGCGCTCCGACGGTTAGCCTAAGAAATGCAGCTAGCAATTCCATAAAATTGGATCTGTACATTATTTAACCTCTTTCATAAGTTACTAATAAAAAATATCTACTTTTTACTTTCTGAAGAGTGGGGATTAATGGTGACTATACATCTAGGTGTGTACGTGTTTGCATACGTGTGTATATACATGTATGCGGGTAAATGTAAAGTGTGTATGTACATGTTGTAGGCGTATATGTGTGTGTGTGGGGGGGGAATCGTTCGTATGCAAGATCTTTAATAAACGGGTACATGCAGAGTGACAACTCAAGAACAGTGAGGGCTGCGGATTTCTACACTAATCAAATCATTCTGCTCAGCAATTAAGCATATCACGAGGGACGTCTTACCATAAAGAAAAAATCTGCAGACACCATAAAATTAATCTAGTATGTTCCCCACGAGAAAGAATGGATGCGCTTTAGGAAGAATTACAAAGCCAAGCAATGACTGTGAAATTAATTGTAGAAATAAATGGTTAAATGTAACAATTTCTTCATACATTTATTCAGACATGTGAAACATTCTAGTCAATAATTTGAAGGTGTTAAACCTTAAGTGGAATTTAATGGATGACGATATGTTTTTGTCCCAATATGTTTTATTTCAGAAAACGTAAATCAACGATGTTTGTTAGTAAAAATTTTAAAAAATAGAATTTAATTTTTTTCTAAATGAAACAATAATTCCATGTAAGATGTGGAACACAACGTCCAAAAAATCAACAGAAAGTTTGTGACAAAAGTAGCCGCTGTAGAATGTTTTTTGTCTGGACTAAAAATTAATGTGTACTAGTGTACCTGTATTACTAAAATTTAATTCAGACTCCTCGTAAGTTCAATGCGTACTAATCAACCCTGCTACCACCACATCTCTCTTTCAAAAGCTCCTTGCAATGCAACATCAAAGTAAATTACAAGCGCCGCGAATTCATGGCTAGACAGTAGATAGGGCATGCACATTGTGTCTGCCCAATCACCTCTTTTTTAAAATTCTTATCTGCCTCAATGGCCGCGTTGTGTATTTGGATACGGATGGTAAATGATGCCAATAGTATAAAGGAAAATAAATTTGACAGTGACAAAATATATCTCTTATTTTTATATCGGTTGGATATTCAATGTCAGAATTAGATACACCAACACGTAAATATATTGCGGTGATTTGTCGTTGGCATTTAAAATGAAATAATTATAGGTGGTAATTAGAGTTACTTTCTGCTGTATGGAAGCGACAAAACTAGCAGTCGTTTTGAGGCTTCCATACACCACAAACTGATGTTGATAGCTAAGACATCGAAAGCTGCTATTCAAATAAACAATATTGTTGGCAATGACAATACCTATAATTATTTCACGTAAATATATACTTTATATTTCGTTATTTCACATAAAAATAGGGGTTGGGAACAGGAAAGAACAAAAATAAGATTGCAAAAACAAAAATGTTTATTCATTCACACATGAAAACAAATCAGAGAATAGATTCAGAACCGACACAGTTCAGAAAGGGTCAGACCCGAAGAGCAGCCCACCGCGGCTCCCAGGACCCGCAACCGACTTCGGCAGCAGCCACGCGCGCTCTCGCCCCATTCGCAGAGGAGGGGCCGCGCCGCGCACCTCCGCACACCGGCGGACATCTCGCGGCGCGGAGCGACCACTCTCGCCTCGCCCCGGCCCCACCGCCCCCGCCCACGCCCACGCCCACGCCCACACCAAGGGCCAGCAGCGGGCACCAGGGGGCGGGGCGGCGGGGCCGGCTGCGGCGGCGTGGCTCGGCGCCGACTCGGCCGCGGGGCCCGCGGGGGCCGCCGCGCGCTCGCCGACTCCTCTCGGAGCACGACGCTTAGTAGTGGCCCAGGGAGTAGCCTCCGAATCCGGCACCGGCGCCAGCTCCATAACCGGCACCAGCTCCGGCTCCATGACTGGCACCACCGTCCAGACCCTGCTCGTCCTGCTTGCCGTAGCCGTGCAGGGTGACCTTGCCCTCACGGTGGACGATGGCCTGGAAGCCGTTGTGCTTGTCAGCGGTGTATTCCACCTTGCGGATGTGGCCGTCGGGCTCCACCAGGCTGTAGGATCCCTTGACTTGGCCGCCGTGGCGGCTCTCCTGTTGGCTCTTGACGTCGCCGTGGTAGGTGTCTTGGATGGAGTAGTCGAACTTGTAGTTGGGCTCGTGGTGAGCGTATTCCTCGTGGATGGCGAGGGCGCCGGCGGCGAGGGCCAGCACGGCGAGGGCGGTGAGGGAGACGGCGTGCATGGTGAGTGGTCGGCGGACGGCGGGCTGCGAACGTTGAAGCGAAGCGACTGCGTGGGAAGCAGAGGCGAGAGTGATGCATTTGCAGTGTGATCGGCGGCTTATATAGTCCCTCGTCACGGTGGAGAAGATGAGGCGCGCCGTGACTGCACTGCGCAGAGCGGTGCAGCGCTGCGCAGCGAGGCCGGTAATTGGACTGGAAATCAGTATGCCAATGTGTACATGCAATCATTTTGCATAGAACGAGATGCGTTGTCTTTGAATTTAATAAAAGGCGCCTGCTTATGAATTCACTTCGTTTTTATCTGATATACTGCCGCAACGCAGGATTTTCTAAATCGCAAACGATACTGTGTTTTTGATTCGAAGTTTACCTTTGAGCACTTTCACTTTCGAGTTCTTCGCATAGTAGAACTACTAGGACAAGGATTTGTTCCTATTTGCCTTTTCTCGTTTTTAAAAATTCTAATTGCATTTCATGAATATTGATAGGAATTTTGTGTAAGGACTTTATATGCATTGCTAATAACAAACTTCGATAAAACTTTGAAAAAATCTTTACCGTTTTTGACAAATTAGTAAATAAACGTTTTTCCAACAAAAATTAAGAGAATGATACAATCATTACATCACTTCACTAAGTGGGAATTAAAATGCGTTTTTCGTAAATAAAAAAAACTAAAAATATTTATCATGGTGCAATGCCCTCTGTTGGTATATTTGTTTGACATGTGCAAATGTTGGAATTAATTTCATAACCAACAGTATTGGTAGATAACAAAGTTAACAATAATTAAAGTAATTATAAGGGAACTTAACAATACTTTAAGTTACCGTATAACTTTTTCTAACGACTAATACAGTAATACCGATCACTTTCCATCGACCTGCATATTCTAAAGATCCTACACTAACAGGTTCTATTAATCTTTCATTTCTTTAATTTGATTTGTATCATTTACTCTTCTCATGCAGTTTTCTGCCCAGATCTCATATGCTTTCTAACACGCTACATTTCCATCATATATTCCATTCTTATCCCCAAATCCAAGATAAGAGCTAACGACTACTTCTACCTGCAAGTCGATATCTTGAAACAACTCCACGTGTACATTTAAACTCTTCCAAAAGAATTAATCATTTTTCTACATTCATCAGAAGAGAAATAGTGGTTAACAAACTTAAGTACTACGAAAAAAAGTTACTTCACGTTGTACAAATCAGACGCCACCCAGACTCTCTGCTGATCAGACGTTCAGGTAATCTATACTATCAAAAGTATCCGGAAGATGAGGCGATGGTGATATTGGTGGTTGTGTTTTTCATGGAGGGAGCTTGTACCCCTTGTTTTGCGTGGCACTAACACGGCACAGGCCACGTTAATGTTTTAAACACCTTCTTGCTTCGCACTGGAGCAATTTGGGGATGGCGATTGCTTCTTTGAACACGATCGAGCACCTGTTCATACACCACGGCCTGTGGCGGAGTGGTTACAGGACAATAACATCCCGGTAATGGACTGGTCTGCGTTGAGTCCTGATTTGAATCCTATCGAACACCTTTGGGATGTTTTGGAACGCATAATTCGTGCCGGGCCTCACCGACCTACATCGATACCTCTCAGTGCAGCACTCGTGAATAATGGGCTGCCATTCCCCAAGCAACCTTCCAGGACCAGATTGAAAGTATCCCAGCGAGAGTGGAAGCTGTCATAAA
This sequence comes from Acheta domesticus, assembly GCA_031308135.1. Classification (NCBI taxonomy): domain Eukaryota; kingdom Metazoa; phylum Arthropoda; class Insecta; order Orthoptera; family Gryllidae; genus Acheta; species Acheta domesticus. Next base: position 198,318,876 of record JAHLJT010004567.1, on the reverse strand, counting down.
GGCTAAGGGTGGGCCAGCACCCTGTTGAATTCCAGCATTACTGATGGAGGGGGGCGCCACGAACTGGTATGTCATTTTCAGCCCCGTGTCCGGATACTTTTGATCATTCAGGGGACTTCGAGTGTCTGCTCGATCCAAATACACATGTACTTCACGTATCCAGTGTCAGACAACTATGAAAACCGCCTCCCGCGTCGCTCCGCGTATTCTGACAATACGCCACGCATTTTTAACTGCTGTCAATTCACTGATTGATTAATTGATTGAGTAATGTTTGTAGACGCGTCAACGGCTCAGGTTGTTGGTCCCGTAAATGTAGTGCATTTTTTATCGTTAGAGATGGCGGTGATCTATCGCGGGAGGTAGCAAGTTGGCGATATCCAGTGCCGACCGATTTAGCCTGCGAGTTTTTCCAAAGGAGGTATCTCCCACCAGCGGGGCACCGCCCCAGCCGGGACAAGCTCTAAGCCCCCAACAGGTCTCCCGACAAGGGTGGTAGTGTAGTGCATCCTAGTGTAAATGTTTGGTAGTAAATAAACATAATAGGACTAGAGGAGGTGGTAGAGGAAGGAAAGATTGCGCGCGGTCCTTGGGCCTTTCGTAAGGGTATTGTTCTGGCATTCGCCTGGTGTTTAAGTGAGAAACCACGGAAAACTACAGATCAGAGCAGCTGGCCGCTAAGATCTGCCGCCAGACAGCGACTGAACTCGACCTATCTGTGTAGCTAGAATCAAAACTCCTGCCACCGGTGGGGTTTGAACCCTAGGACCTCCCGGTCAGAAACACTGCAGTGACTTCAGTTGATGCCCTCTGCCACTGAAGCCTGATTAAGTTTGATGGTCACATTCAGTGTCCTTAATGAGACAATCTACCTTACCGGTAACAAACGAGATTGGACACATGAAAAATTCACATTTGACCAGTGCAAGCCGGACAATGCTTTCGAAGTGACTTCGGGCTGATTATCCGCCACGAGTAGCGCCTTCCGCCGCCATCGCCGCGCGCGTCGGCACGTTCGCCAAGCCTTCGCGCTGTCAGACCCTTCTCTTCTTCTGGAAAGGAGGGATGCGACATAGATGTGGTTTTAATAAAATCATCCATGTATTTAACATCGATTTTTATGAAGCCGAAGTTTATTAACACCGCTGTTTCGGGTTGGATATTTTGATGAGGTTTATATTTTAGTTCTGAGTGAAAAAAAGGACCATATAATAAAAATTTGTAATAATTTTTGAGATGTTCATGAATCTGTACATTCTTCAGACCAGAGAGAGCAAGGAACTTTGATGCTTTGTTGGCGGTGCCGCATTGCTGCTGGAAAGCTTGCGTTTGACCCAGTCATTGCCTTGGAAGAGGCTCAGTTGTTTCCAGGTGTTAGATTCGTAATTGGTGTTTAAACTCGTCATTGTGGCAGGCAACACTGCATGAATGGTGACAATCAACGTGTAGGTAAAACGTGAAAGACGCACTGATAAACAGAACTGGAACTTAAAAATCTTCATTGACAATCTTTACTGTTAAATGATTTGATCAATTTCATCTCTAACTAATAAACTTCAGTTATTATCAGCGACTTTGGACAATTCTCCGTAGCTTCGCAACCAAAAATAGACGATATCTTTGAAAATAATAATTCAATCGGTTACTTCATGTAAGCTGTAAATTGTAAATTATGTATTTGTAAATACATAATAGCACTTATAATTGTAAATTATGTAATTGTAAATACATAAATAAATGCACTTGCTAAAAACGTGGAGCTTTAACAGCACATGTTTTCTATAATAAATTATAACTTTTCCAATTGATGAAAATTCAGAGTTCAAGGAGGTAGAACTGCGCCAGCTGCTAAGCGCTCCTTCCTTTATCCACAAAAAAAGAAAAAGTGAAGCCATTTTCCTGTTCTTATTGAATAATTACATGCCTTCAGCCAGTTAGGCCCTTGGCAGCAGAAGATGAACAAATTGAATCATAAACATAGAAAATGAGTAGCTACAAACATGCAGCTCTCGCAACGAGACAAAATGATTCCATGTGATTAAATAAAATTTGTAAGGAGGTTAAGGAGGGTCGAAGAATTGCTTTGGTAATTTTCGTTTTCGTCGTTTAAGGTGGGGATTATGTTTACCAAGTTGAAAATGAAATGCATACGGGATATGAACGGGTAATATTGCAATTTGAAATTATGATCGCAGTAAGAAATACTTGAAAATATTGCTGATGCGAATAGTTAGAGTTTAGTAAAATAACATGTTTTACAATTTTTGCTAATACGCACAATAATGCACAAATATTACTTGTAAGTTGTTCTTCTGGGGTATTCTCTAATCCTAATATAAGATCATTTTTAATTAGTTCCGAAAATTCTGTCGCAAAATCTTTTACTACTACTTTTTATTCTTCTCCGTATTTACGTAACACTTCCATATTTTTCTCTCCTAATTTTTGAAGAGATTAAAACTCCACAGTCTAATAACACTGACCTGCGAATTTAAACTTTCCGATCATTGCATTTCGTGTAGTGATCTTTAACATTTCTGACATGCTGATTCTGGAATTGAAATCTGTTTTTCTCTATCACATCAGGTTTTTGCAAAACCAAAATAAAAATACAGGAAATATGAGTCACGCGAACAGTCAAGTTTATTATTAATTTATTATAATACGTAAGAAATGTTTATTTCTTATCATTTAACTCGTCTAAACGCTACTCTATTACATACTTAAGAACATAACGTAGAAAGTATTGAATCGCGTATACATATTTGAAGAAAAACACAGTCAAATGGACCAAAATTCTCATAATGTTTAAATTTTATAACGTGTTAACTTAGTCCAAAAATCTTCTCTGTCTTCACGCATGTGAGATGTAGTCAGATTTTTTCTTCTTTAGTGACCAACAATAAATTGCAAACATTTTTTGTTCCATTTCCCTTGACATTTGTGTTCCAATTCCTTCGTTCCAATCTTTCCCCTTACTCTTAACGAAGCATTCCTAGATTCTCAGGAAAAATGCCCAGATGTGAATATAACATTTAACTTTTATGCTTCCCTCTTTAGAGAAGATGGATGTCAATTCTTGTTTGCGATATCTGCACCAGTATTTCGCCGTCCTTGGTGCCAAAATGTTCTATTCACGACGTCTAGACCCGAATACCTCAAAAGGTTTCTTTGTAGGGCCAAGGTCTTGTACAAAATTATGTAATGCAAAGTGCGTGAAACGTTTAAGTTCCTTTTCAACATCTTCAAAAGAACTAGTGGTGCTACAGAATGGTACAGACTTTCCCGTATTAGTTTTCTATTTCCTTGGGTCTTCGCTAGGTATTCGGAATTGCCACAAACTCTTTCTTGCCAGCTGTCATCTATCACCGCCAAAAGTACATTTTTTGTCATTTTCTTAATTTTTCGGTTTCCTATTGGTAGAACGGAAATATTAATTTAAGAATATTAAAGAACACAAAAACCTAGTCATAAATGGCAATTTTCTTTTAAAAATTGTGTGCCGTTTAAGAGAAAATGGCGTTTTAGCGCTACTAAAAATGCGAAATTTGAAGCACATTTTTCGGTTCGGTGTATGTGAATCTATATAAACATTCAAAGGTGACTGTGTTATGTGTTTATGTGATTAAGGTATTATTTAAGTTTAATATGAATATGTTTTGGGTCACTTTTATTTGAAAATCGGTATTTGTTCACTTAAAAACGTAAAACTCAGAAGTCGATCGTAAGAAACTTCATTCGTTTTCTAACATTACTCAAAGTTTTGTTATCTCCGTATTCACATGAAATTCTTAAAACTTGGTAAGTTTTATGCAATATATTTTGTAGGTTTGATGTTTGGCCTTCGGATAAAAATTAAAATGAAAAATGTCACGCGATATGGTACTTTCAGTTGTTCACTTAAATATACCGACATCAGTGTCACCAACGTTGTGAAAAGAAATTATGGAGTATTGAGAAAAAAAGCCTAGGATACTGGAGTTTAATCAATGCCACCTATACAGATCTACTTAGGTGGCACTGGTTTTAATTCCCGGCATACTCACGCAGTTGGCAGCGCCAAAACACGCAAAAACAAGTTTTTGAAAACTTCTGTGAATCTTCCGGCCAGACCCTAAAACAAATTATTAGTTCCCCATCAGGAAACCGAGACGCGTTGAATGACACCTCATATGTGTCGATTGGTGCACGGGAAGTGGTCTAGCTGTGAGTGACGGAACCGCACATCCAGGTAACCGAACAACTGCACACACGAGGAGTTACTCAAATACTGAATAGGGATAAATATGGAGAGAAAGTATGAATGCTTTACTTCTTCCTAAACAATTTCCTAGTAGGAAATCCATGGCGCATAAACGCCATGGTCTCATCCAACTAAATTTTGCTAAAAAAGGAAGCGGAGGGTCTACCAAAACAGGACAATTCCGTTCTACCATTAGGAAACCGAAAAATTAAGAAAATGTAAAAAAAAAAAATGTACTTTGGGCGCCGATAGATGGCAGCTGGCAAGAGAATGTGACAGGTCCGAATAGCCGAGACCAAAAGAAATAGAAAACTAATATGGGGAAGTCTTTGCCAGTCTATAGCACCACTAGGTTCATTCCTGTACGTTCGGAGTGCAAAACTTTCTCGGTGAACCTCTTGGTGACTCGAGAGCTTCAACACCAGTACCTCACACTAATTGAGCAATTCGGTAGAACGTTTTTGTGGCGTTTACTCCATTCAGTATGTCGTTCCAAAATACTGCATACATGCCAATTTCTAATTTCCATATTTGTTTATTCAAACCTTGAGTGTTGAAATGTTGTGTCATCTCTTTAGAAATGAACAGTGGTATCTATTTTATTTCGCAATTTTCAAGGACTAATACTGTAGTGCCATCTACACGACAGAACCAACAGGTAATGTTTATTGTCTTCGGAACGCTGAGGCGACACATGTCTGAATCTGACTGAGTTTTGCAAATCCTCTACAAGTGTCTTGTATTGATTTGTAGAACTCGTAAAATAATCCTAATATAATAATCGTAAAATAATCCATTTTGTCCTAAAAGTTGAAAAAACATATTGCTGAAACACAATATGCAGCAGCTTTTCCACCGAGATTCTTCGAATGGGCAGCACAAGGAATTCACTCAACTGATTCGTTGTCCGTCTTTATAAGAGCTTGAAGATCACTTTATTATCCCCTATCGGCAGAAGCGTTGTCGTAAGACTGTCCAAAACAATATCGAATATTCAAATTATTACCATTTACAACGTTATTCAACCAGTACGTTAAAAATATCCCGTGTTTTGTTACCTTCATTGGGCATGAACAATCGAAAACGTTCAACACGAGTACATTCTTCTGTGTAACAAAAATTCATGGTGAATTGATCTATACGGCCTTCATCTGGCGACGAATCCACTTAAATAGAATAGTAATCGACTTTTTATAATTGCACAAATTTCAACTCGCGCTTTTCTTTCTATTGTTTCAATAATCTCATTGCAAACGGAAGTTTTTTTAAAGGAAATTGACGTGGCCACTACAGAGATTAGCATTATCGGTATGGAATCACCATTTATTCCAACATTATCAGTAAATAACTCCATGTAATGCAATTATAACAAAGAATGAATTCTTTTCATGATACAATTAATTTCAGGGTGCCTTTGCCTGTATACATATACATAACTATTTTTTTCAGACAGTTTATATTTTTACCGATGTAAATGTAGTAACCTGTCCTTGCACATGCACACTGTGAGTTTATATTCTCATCTAATGCATAACATATCTTCATAATATAGTGTAACCGATAATGCCACGCCCCTCATTATGGGCGCCACTGCATCCGTTTTACTAATAATATTTATCTAATTCATATCATCAATTGACCTCACGTTATGGTGCCACTGTAACAACTATATTTATTTAATATTTTCCTTACCCTCTCGCCAAAATCACTACGATTTATTTATCACGTGGTTACAGAAAATTTTTGTTGGTCGTAGGTCGTGGCTGGCCCCTACGGGAATTACCTGTAAACTATGTGTAATACTACAGCATACCCAGGCTTCTATTAATTAAAATAATAATACATCTTTTTGTAAGAAAAAGGGAGAACTTTCGAAATTCCGTTCTCCTTTAATTTATTTCTTTTCAAAACATGGAATTCTCTCGCTTTCGTAAAGCCCTTACCAGATCACTATAAAACATGTAAATACAATAATGCAAAATTTCATACATACACATACGCTTGGCAACGTCAACAATACATAGATTACAATCCAAATAACAAAACCAACTGACTTCTATTTAACTTATGCAGGAATTCCTTTCTTTTGCAAAATATTTAGCTAAATTTCTTTTCGTACGTACGTTGACCAATTTTAATAACAATAAATAAAACATTTATTTTTTTATATCACTTTGCTCAGCAACAACTCGCATGCATTATGCCTTAAAAATACTTCTCAGCATCTCTCTCAATTGATTTGCAAAAGTTTACATTAATTCGCCTAAACATTCTTAATCTTGTACAGAAGTTTTTTAACGTGGAATACTACAAAACAAAACAGCCGGCACTTCCCTTTGTCGACTGCAGCCGGCACGGCGTCGTTGCCCAAACACGGTCACCAGTTTGCGCCGACATATCAGCTCACACCAGTTCTGCGTCCGCCAACTTCCACCAGAAAACCATAGCCTCCACGAAATTTATAATTACTCGCGACTGCGATTTTTTTAAGCACAAACCAAATAAACTTCTTCTTTTTTAAGTGTTCGCCGCGTCAGTATCTATTCTTATGATAAAGTCCTATGACCATTAGCACTGCACAGCTCGATAAAATGTTCTAAGTTCGATTTTCTTAAAAATCTCAAAACCACCTAACATGAATTCGATGTTGCCATCACAAGCTCTGACTCAAAAGTGACATGAAATCGGCGGCGATTCACCATGTAACTTCGTGCCAGTACATGCCGGCGAATTCCATTCTTGCATCTCCATTGTTGCTTCATGGAATTTTTCTAAAATTCAAAATATTAGTTATTTTAACATGACTCTACGTTTCTTTATTAATGCTCATGCTCAATGTCCGAGTTTTATTGCCAAAACATACTTTTCTAACGCTTAACATGCCGAAAATAATGAATTTCTACGTCGAAATTATGCACTGCTTCGTCAATTGTTTTTGACATTATTAACATACAATATTTCTTCAAAATAAATAATTCCGCGTTCCATCAGTCTTTTATGTATTCCATAATTTCATTAATTTTAAATAATGATGGTTTGCAACGCCTTTCGTCGCCCACATCAAGGTTTCTTCATAAAATCTTGTCATTTATGTTATTGTATTTTGACATGTCACGTGAACGTTTCTCCATATCTACACATTCAAAATTTAAGTGAACCCGTCGTCCGATCGCGTCCAAACAAAGACCAAAATGTTTATTTATTTCATCTCTAATTCACTATCTCGTCAGACTTTATTTCTGTACGCGTTTTCAAAATTACCAAATATGACTTTCCGCGGCGCATCATTCTTTTGTTTTGCCATTATCGATTCACGTACAGGCTGGCCGCTTAACTATAGTCTAATAAATGTTTACATTTACTTCAAAACTGTTTATGGGGAATTTCGTGATTTCTATGCCATAGATTCCTGCTTTGTGATTGTATTATTTTTTGTACTTATGTAAATATCTTTACCTGTTTTTGCAGACAGTGTGATAATATTATCTGAAGTTGGCAATACTATGACAGCCTAATACAAGTCATCAATTTTCTTGGTCAACTAGACTCTTGGATTTAGAATAATTAAAATATTGATGACAACATAACTGTTTGATATTTATATTACTTAATAATTAAGGAAAAAAGTTGTAAATAGGTATCTCATACCCATGCAGTTGGCAATATGAACCTAGACACCCACACCGCGCATCCCGTTTGCGGGAGCAACTCAGCTGGAAAAATGACATAAATTCGTAACATGCCACTTAACACTCTTGCAATTACAGGTAAATAGTTGTTGCTGTTATCCTTGCCTTGCTTTTTGTTAACAACATGTTGGTTCAACACACTTGTTTCTATTATGTAATGACAAATCATGTAACCAAGTGCAATACCTGTACATTTATTTTGTATTGATTGTATATTTGTAGCCCTGAGCAGGCCAAATAAATAGCCGAAACGTTGGCATTGTATAATAACCGAATTTCATTGACTTATCCTCACGAGTATCCATACTGTATTTACAATATATTCAATAATTAATTAAATATAATTATTAATATTTAATAATAACTTTTCTAAACATTGACGTAGTGACAAAGGGGGAAACGAGATGTCTGCTTGCGAGGGTTCAGTGAAATCAATGTGTATATTTCTCAATTTATCACCAAGGTACAAGAAAGGTGCTGCAGCATCAAATCGAATAAAGCTTAAAATAACGTAAATTTGTTATAGATACATTATTTCAAAACGTTTGTAATAATGCGGTCTCCCTCAGTCACAAAAACGAATTTACAATAAACTGTTAGAGAATTTAAAATAGAAAATCAGCATGAGTTAATTACATTACTTTTAAATACATTCTGTTCCGCGGGTTGAATATCAAATACATTGGTAACTGAGCACATTTAAAATTAAAAAATTCTATGCGACTTGGACTGAAACAGAAAAGTATGAATTTATAATGTACTGAATGCAAAGTTCTGAATTAAGTGACTGCTTAAATAAAGCTTAATTTTATGTACACAAAAATGTAAAAAATTCACAACTATTTTCTGGAGATCACCATGCATTCCGCATGTCACAATTTAAATATATCTTTAAGAAATATCACCATAATATGGTCATATTATGATATATTATGGACATATTATGTCTGATTATTTCACTCGTGAAATTAAAACCAATATTGTTTAATTAGACATACTAAATGCCCCAATCAGGGCGGTGTGTCTCAAAAAGTTTATCGCTTTTTCTTTTCGATTTTTCTTATCGCTACTCCCTACTGACCCCAACTGTGTCTCATCTCAGGAGGCAATACACATCGGTCGCCAACAAACGATCGATTTCTTACAAATCGCGTATATACTGTAACATAACCTCTTTGTTTTTAACATAGCTTTCAGATATTTTCAATATTTGGCGCACTTTGCAACTCTGTTGGATGTAATTTCATTCGTGGAATAGTCCTACTAAATACCACTCTGCTTTGGAAATTCGCAGATAAATCCCCACTTTGCTTCGCGAGTCGGGTATTTATCAAAAATTTCCAAAGTACTCGTGGTATTACCTATTCAATATCCTATCCTATATAAATCCTATATATAAAATAATTGGATCATCAGTTATGTGTTCCGCAATGCAGTTGCATAATCCGAAAACTTTCAAAAACAAGCCTCGCCACTTCCCACGCCGCAATCCAAATACTCGAACAACTTTGAACCGTAATCATTTTAAATTAGCGAACAACTATATACCGTATCAGAAGAAGAAACCCTTACAAAATGTATATTTACTCAAAAATTCCAAATCAATATATTTATCCAATAGTCCAACTCTTTTCCGAAAAAGGATAACACAACTTTATTTCTTTACATCAAAGTCCAAAGCTGCACATGTAAACCTGTAATATTGCTTCTCAAATATATGCGTTGAAGTCTCATTATGCAGTGGTAACCAAGTGAGAAGGGGGCCGGAGCAGAGGAACGGAAATTTTACTGTGGAAACTACCATGACCGTCACGGTCTGGAAGACAATCGGAACTTTATGATCACGAACACTTCGTATAAAAAGCCATCGCAGGGGCAACACAACATCACTCTCGCCTCCGCCGCCCACGCAGTCGCTTCTCCGCTCGCAGCCCGTTCTCCATCACCATGCACGCCGTCTCCCTCACCGCCCTCGCCGTGCTGGCCCTCGCCGCCGCAGCCCTCGCCATCCACGAGGACTACGCCCACCACGTCCCCAACTACAAGTTCGACTACTCCGTCCACGACGGACACCACGGTGATGTCAAGAGCCAGCACGAGACCCGACACGGCGACCAAGTGAAGGGCGCCTACAGCCTGGTGGAGCCCGACGGCCACATCCGCAAGGTGGAATACACCGCTGACAAGCACAACGGCTTCCAGGCCATCGTCCACCGTGAGGGCAAGACCTCCCTGCACGGCTACGGCAAGCAGGACGAGCAGGGTCTTGGTGCTGGATATGGTGCTGGCTATGGCGCTGGCGTTGGTGCCGGTTACGGAGCTGGTGCCGGAGCTGGCTACGGAGCTGGTTACGGAGCTGGAATCGGTGCCGGTTACGGTGCCGGTATCGCGTCTGGCGCGTACGGTGGCAACGCCGCCTACGGCTGGCACATCCCCCACGCCAAGGCCAGCGTGTCCCTGGGCCACTACTAAGCGTCGTGCTCCGAGAGGAGTCGGCGAGCGCGCGGCGGCCCCCGCGGGCCCCGCGGCCGAGTCGGCGCCGAGCCACGCCGCCGCAGCCGGCCCCGCCGCCCCGCCCCCTGGTGCCCGCTGGTGGCCCTTGGTGTGGGCGTGGGTGTGGGCGGGGGCGGTGGGGCCGGGGCAAGGCGAGAGTGGTCGCTCCGCGCCGCGAGATGTCCGCCGGTGTGCGGAGGTGCGCGGCGCGGTCCCTCCTCTGCGACTGGGGCGAGAGCGCGCGTGGCTACTGCCGAAGTCGACCGCGGGTCTGTGTGGGTCGCAGCGGGCTGCTCTTCGGGTCAGTTATCTTGAGCTGTGATGGTCTGAGTTTTCTTTTTACTGTGCGAATAAAAATTATTCTTACTGTACACTCTATTATTATTTTTACATCCTGTGTTTTTCCTTCCTCGTACGATCTAATGCATTTTTTACTGAACAATAATGAAACTTAATCTCTTTTCGACAGGTACAGAATTTTACAGTTTTGTCTAATAATTAATGTATTAAAAATACAGCATTTTGGTTATAATGAATTACTTTGTGAGTTTAATTTTAACAAGCAAATATTTCGAAGGGAGAGGAATGTGTGACTTGAATAGAAATTATTTTAAGAACTTAGTCTTCATTTTGATTTTCAGAAAGGTTAAAGAATACTTGTACAGAGAACACTTCTCCCCAGAATATATCTCTCATAGTCTGTAACTATTTTTGAAATTAAATAAATAAAAAGAAATAGGAATGACTGATTGAAAACTTCTTGACAATTATTCAGACTTCGTAAGGATTTCTAGCCTTGCAGAAAAAATAATGCTGTAAGTTATTGGTAACAACGATATTTTGCAATGAGAAACACACTGTAAAATGTGAAAAAATATGATACATTAGTTTAAAACGAATAGTGAAATTTCAGACCTAGTGCGGGAAAACAATTGTCTTCTTCTTTTCATTAGCAAGGAACGGTGTTGTAACGAAGCTACTGAACCGTATGTTCCTGCAACAGCGCCTGCACACGTAAATGTCCGTGATAATGTGATACGCCCTTAAATTCAACTGAAGCTGACCTCCCACTCACCAAACGTCGCTGATATCCTGTCGGTTGAAATAATGTAAATGAGAACACATCAAGTTCAACTCTAGCAAATGTGTTTTTCATGAAGTTATAAATCCAGAACCAATCGGCAAATGTTGCCTTCTTCACTTCTGCGGATATCTTGTTCCTTACTAAATAACCACCTATTAATGTACTGCATTTGCCTTCCCCAAGGTTTCGAAAAAGTTCCAATATCCTTAATGTCCTACAAAGGATTCAAAACCAGAATGTCATTCAGAAGTCCGTTCTCTACCGAAGTCGATCCAGTCTCTATCAATAAACTTGCGTCCATGGTAACCGATGCTACAGCCCTCAAAATGTTCTTTACCACAAATGACACATTTTGTAAAAAGAATTATATATTCATATTGTAAGAGATGTGTTGGGACGTTTAATACTTTAAGGACAGTCTTATCTCTCACTTAGTAAGCCATCATGGAAACAATTCATTGACCGTGATGTCTAATTTCCATCTGTTTTATGTCCTGAATATAAAATTCGTCTTCACATAGCGGTTTTTGAGTTTTCCGGAAAGTATTCAAGATGAGCACGGAGAAAATGCAATTTAAAGTCATATCACATTAGATTGTCTTCAATTTTTCAGGAATGGTTTTAACAGAAGTTTAAATAGAACATATTTCACATTGCCCTGGAAATCGTTGATAACATTCTTGATTTAGCCCTAACGTTAAAGTTCTACGTCGGTCATTTTCTTCTAAAGACAGTATCCGTAATTACTTCCAAATATGTGTGACGGCGATAATGCCTCCTTTAACTTTTGTTTTTGGTAGCAATGAGCACTTCTGAACAGAATATTAAAAAGAAAGGGCAGTTCGGTCCATGTCTTTAACAAGTTATTATTCCAAGTTTGGTAGGCAAAGATGTTATAAACATTTTCTGCGAATCAATTAGTGGTGTTGGCATATTAGCGGCCTAATAAGTTAAAATTTGGCGAACTTATAGCAAAGGACTTACATTTCAAACTTACCGCGTTCGAGCCTTAATTTTCCCTAAAAAGCCTCTGAAAGGAATTCATTAGTTTTTCGAATGAACGTCTTTGAACAGGGCTTCAATTGCTTTCTAAGATGGCCGAAAGAGCGCGCCAAAGACAGATACCGGAGACCAACGAGCAGGCAGTGTGCGGTCGAACCTGCTGACGGTGGATCGCCCCGCTCGTGAAAAATAACTTATAAAATACGCGTGTATTGACTGTAAAGAAAGTAAAATTCAATGAAAGGTTGGTAGCATTCCAAAGCTTACTGGTATTGCATTCTCCGCATTTTATAGCGCGCGAAAAACAAACACATGCAAGAAAAACGGAGAATCACTTAAGAAAACAATTTTTTATCCCAGACACCGATAAAACTCACATTTCTTCAGTATTTAATTATCCTGACGCCCAAAACATGTTTCATAGCCTTCCCTTGTGTCAAAACATTAAGAAGACGTGAAACAGTTTTCTTCGGCACGAACATCTTCAGAAGCTCTCCCAAAAACCTCGCAGCCTCAACAAGTGGGCAATTTATTTCATTTCTATCTTGGCAATACGTGTATTATTTTCAACCAGGAAGATCATGAATTAGATGTGACAGTAACAGTGACAGTAAACGAATGTTGAAAATATGCACGAGCATCAGAACGATACTGGATCGGAACAAGATCATTTTGATATTAAATACGAAAGTTTATCAACGGATATGTTTTTTGGTAGTAAATATCATTCTTAGATATTATAATGCGACATAAAATTCCATTGTTCTACAATTTCTTTGATTTTTCAAGAGTCATTCAATGTCTTAAAATTTACGACACGCGCCTGCTGGTGTTAACATTTTACGCGCGCCCGCTGGAAGGTTAAGTATTGCACTGAGCCCCCTTGCTCATGCATGTCGCTACCCTTGCGTCACGCCAGTTTAGGAAACCCAGCGACGGAGCGCAATTTTTCGCATTTCGATGCGCTCACGTGCGCTTCAGCGCGCGGGCACCCCTGCGTTACCCTCCTTCACAAAATGGCGCCAGCCTGCCTTCACAAAATGGCGCCTCTGGGGCCCGATTCGAGCGGCGCCCGGCGCCCGGCGCCAGAAACTTCCCGACAACCCTTCAGCGTCTTCTGTGTTCGGCGGCACCGATATTATTGATGCCGGAACAGTCGCATTAAGAAACTCAGTAGCAGCTCCTCAGATAATCCAAAAGGATCTAAAAAAAAGGCGTCGGACAGTACGCAGCAGAACGACCAATTAGAGATTGGGAAATATACGTTCATAAGGAGTGTGTTTGCCTCCACCTAATCAAAGAGATAGGGTGATTGAAGGTTTGAGAAACGAGTCGAACGAGCCAACCAGAGGCACCGCGTTATGCATGTGACAGCGAAAGGGGTGGAGGTTTACTATGCCCTGACAAATAATAGATTGTATGTCCAAAAATGGCCATTTTCTCCGCAGTATTACTATAATTTCTCTATAAACTAACTAATAAATATGCAATAAGGTAAAAAGAGTAAATAATGTTCATAAAAAGACAGTCAAGAAACTAGAAGATGTATGGAAAGACAATGCCAGAGCGTTCTTAAAATCTACGAGTAGATATAGTAAGTGTTATATGAGGTGTTAAATATTTTCCCAAGCTTAAGTAACTCCGACTGTATTTAATAAATGAATGGTGTCAAATACTGAGTCAATGGAACGACGAGTGCACATCTGCAGCATAGGATTGTTTATAAAGATTGAAGATAGTTAATGTAATTATTTATCATTTGGACTGTATAATTCTAAAGAACCTGTAACAAGTATTGTACCACAGTTTCTGGGTTGATGGCCCCCATCTCGATCAGGTTTTTCGTCGAGTTTCCCTGATCCTTGAGCAAATGCTGAGATGGTCGCTTGTTTTGCTTCTGGACATAAATGTAACTTCATTATTAGTGCACGTCTTCTGAATTTCAGTGGGAAATATAGTTATTCAAATTATCGTTTTTCATATTATCGCGACAAAAAGTATTATTCTTTCATGAAGAACATGAAGGTTCAGGGTAGGAATTTATAGCTAATTTACCTTTGAAAATATATTTTATTATATAGGAGCGAATATTTTGTCAACAAAACTCGAAAAAACCTCTTTTCTGTATTCAAAATTCGACTAAAATATGGTTTAGGATAGAGACCACAGAATTATGAAAACGTGCACAAAATTCACTTCTCCCCATAGCTCGTCATACGCAGTTTTTAACTGTTTTTTGACGTAAATAAATAAATAAACAAAAAGAGTAAGGGAAGATACCAATTCTGTTGGATACCACAGATATTATTATATTATATTAATACCGTGTTGGAAGTAATAGGGCTCAAATAGAGCGAGTCCAAGAGTTCAAACTCATATAGGAATATGCATAGGAATATGTTTTATATACTGCGTAGCGTAGGTAGAGACGCGTTTTAAGTGTGAAATGTGAATCAATGAAACAATACATCGCAAATAAAGTGATGTGAAGAAGTAGACTAGAAAATAAATAATAAAGAGAAGAAAATAAATAATACGCGCCTCATTTTGATACCTATGACCACTCCACTAGTAAACTCATTATTTAATATCAATGTACAAGAATAAGTATTAGTATTATTATTCCTCTAATTCATGAGTGTAGATTATATGAGCCGGTTGATTATAACATCTACTATGGGTTGCAACCAGCTTCCTAAGGAGCAGATCTAGAGAATATCGGTGCCTTTGCATAACTTTACGCAACATGTAAGCTGTTCCAAATAAAGCAATTTATTGCAATTCTCAGTCTTTAGAATTACTTGGGAGTTTAGCCAAATTCTTACACAAATTTTGCGGAAGAAATCCCAGAGCTCACGACTTTCAAACTTATATTTAAGACGCTTCTCTGCCTCCTTGGTTACGACATTTTGATCGCATGCCACAGCAACATCAACTAGTAGACAGGATTTTTTCTCTAAATCCCAGATAACAATATCCGGTTTGTTTGCCGCTATCGTGCGATCAGTTTGAATTTATTGGTCGTACAATATCGTACACAATCCAACAGACGTCACCGGTCTCGGTGAATGCTCATACCACTTGGGGCATGTGTTTGGAACTTCAAGGGCGGTACAGATCTGCCAGTGGAGGTAGCTACACACACTTTTGTGTCTTTTTAAGTATTCGGTCATTGCTAGAATTAGATAAGCTGTGACAACATGATCAGTAGTTTCTTCCTGTTTCTGGCAAATGGCAGCTACTGACATTTATCATCCTGGGAAATTTTGAGAACCGTTTTATCGTAATATTGTGTTTATTATAATAATAAATATTAGTATTACTATTATTATTATTACTATTGATATTATTACTATTATTACTGTGTATGTTTTTGTAGTACCACCCTAGCAAATATTCCACACTTTATATTAAAAATGACCATCTTCGTTCAAATGTGAAAATAGTCATGTGATTTTGATTTCATTCTTTCCTTTCTCGTATACTACTTACGTAGAGGCAGAAGTAACGAGAAATTATACGAAGGCTGCAGCAAAGACCGCTGTGATTTCAACAAAAACTTTTGTTTTGTGGATCCTTGATACCGAAACAGTGGATAACTCGCGTTTCTAAGTGTAGTATATTACCTCCCCAAGGACTGCTTAGTCAGCCAGAATCCAAGTTTTATATGTCCTTAACACAAAAAAATTGGTTTAGGGCAAAAGGACTGTCTGTCCGTCTGTAATGGCAGCTATACTCTAATCAGGATTTTTACCAAAATTGAGATTCCCTGATCGACCTTTGAAATGAGTGTGTTGAATTATGGGGTGCTTTGCATGAAGCCTCAAAAACATTTTCATACATTTCCAAAATATGGCTCAACATTGTTCCTTTGAAAATTTTCTCAGATAAACGAAAAGTAATTTGATATAATTGACGCAAGTTTGAATTTTCTTGAACTCTGAATTTTGAAAAATTCCAAAAGTTGAATTTTTTGCCGCCTTTCTAGAATTACAATATTATATGTGGAGATTTTTGGTAATGAAATCAGATTTTTAGTTACTGAATGAAAGGAATTTTAACTTCACTTTTTTTCGTAGAGTGCAAAGAACGATTTTTTTCTAAAATTGCAAAAGTTACTAACATGCTAGAAGATACTCGTGTCAACATTAATAATTGATTTATCGGCAAGCAGCTAGAGCAGTGAGGTCAAGTAGTCTGAGCTTTAATACTTCCGTTAATGCAATATATCCTCAGTTCTGAAATTCCTATCCTTACAAAACTTACATGAGTGCTTAGGAATAAAAAATTCCATCTCCAAAAATTTCCATCACTCCATACAAAGGATAAAAGACTAATTCTGGATCTTTATGAAAGAAGTAAATTACGGAAAATTATATAACTCACTGAAGAAGAATTCACTCTTCCTCTCACACAAGTATTATTTAACGGTTTGGGAGAAACAAAAGGTTTGAAAATAAAATAGTGTAAAGTAAGAATATATTTTATTCACAGAGGAAAAGTACTTAAGCCTTCAAGAAGTTTAAGATCATAGGCCCGAAGGGCAGCCCGCTGCGACCGTCACAGACTCGCGGTCGACTTCGGCAGCAGCCACGCGCGCTCTCGCCCCAGTCGCAGAGGAGGGGCCGCGCCGCGCACCTCCGCACACCGGCGGACATCTCGCGGCGCGGAGCGACCACTCTCGCCTCGCCCCGGCCCCACCGCCCCCGCCCACGCCCACGCCCACACCAAGGGCCACCAGCGGGCACCAGGGGGCAGGGCGGCGGGGCCGGCTGCGGCGGCGTGGCTCGGCGCCGACTCGGCCGCGGGGCCCGCGGGGGCCGCCGCGCGCTCGCCGACTCCTCTCGGAGCAGGACGCTTAGAACTTCTGCGACACGCTGGCCTTGCCGTGGGCGATGTGCCAGCTGTGTTGGGCGCTGCCGCCGTGGCCACCAGACACGATGCCGGCGCTCGCACCAGCTCCGTAACCGGCACCCACTCCGGCTTCCCATCCGCCACCAACGCCGGCACCAACGCCGGCACCAACGCCAGCACCCCAGCCGGCTCCGTTGCCAGCGCCGAGACCCTGCTCGTCCTGCTGGCCGTAGCCGTGCAGGGAGGTCTTGCCCTCGCGGGACACGATGGCCTGGAAGCCGTTGTGCTTGTCAGCGGTGTACTGCACCTTGCGGACGTGGCCGTCGGGCTCCACCAGGCTGTAGGCGCCCTTCACTTGGTCGCCGTGGCGGGTCTCGTGCTGGCTCTTGACATCACCCGTGTGTCCGTCGTGGACGGAGTAGTCGAACTTGTAGTTGGGGACGTGGTGGGCGTAGTCCTCGTGGATGGCGAGGGCTGTGGCGGCGAGGGCCAGCACGGCGAGGGCGGTGAGGGAGACGGCGTGCATGGTGGTGGAGAACGGGCTGCGAGCGTAGAAGCGACTGCGTGGGCGGCGGAGGCGAGAGTGATGCTTCTGGATTGCCGCATGGGCTTTTATAGGCCGCTCATATCCTATATTGCGCGGCAGGGCGTGACATAACGTGTTAAAAAGATTGTGCAACTACTGTGAAGATTTTTCGTGTTAAATTTGAAGGTAGATAATGGTACAAGCCATGCAAATTATGTAACCTTGAATTAGACAAATTAATTATGTTTCGCTTAAAATATTTTCTAATTCATAGTTCGACCCCCGTACTCCGGTGAAAATTTGAAGCTTGTTGTAGGAAACACACGTTTCACTAATTGAAAATTTGAGTATGTTAATCATCTTCGTTAAAAATCCTGATTTTTCGAAAATTGAAAAAATTCAAAATTATTTTAACGTCCTCCAACAACTACAATATAACGAAAACACTTGTTTTTAATGAAATATGTTCATCAAAAACAGATCTTCAAATAAGATCACGGTAAGTTTTTCAAAAACATGCACATCTTTTGCGAAATTTTATGTCAAACGTAGGTAATTTTTATTTTCTTAAAACAATTTTTTCTTAAAAATCACATTTTTTTTATTAAATTGGGAACTTAGATAGCATAGAGAACGCTTAAGTGAATGGTGCAGGTCTCATGTTCGTTGAAATGGCTGATTTTGCATAAATTTTTAAAAAAATCATCCTCTTCCTACAACTACAATTTGGGGAGGGTACAATTTTTTTCCTAATGACATGTGTTCATCAAAAACAAATATTCAAATAAGATCATGTCGATTTTTTTCGAAAATATGAGTATTTGTGGAGTAATTGAGTTTCAAAATTAGTTATCCGCTCTGAAAATCCTTTGCTACCTGATTGTAATTTCGGAGGTGTATTGAATACTTTGGATGTATTGAATACTTTGGAAGTATGTTAGAAGGGGTATATTATTTCTTTGTTTTATTTTTTCATTACTTCGTTGTTCGTTTCTTACATTGGAGCTTCTGTTCTTGTTTACAAATTAATATTTTAGAAAATATTTATAACATATTTGAAGTAAATATGATAACTAACTTTTAGTCACCCGCTCCCACGTTACGCATTGGATGCTAATTAAGTTAGAATTGGTATATTATTTCTTATTTCATTTTATATTTATTGTATTTACATTATATTATTGTTATTTCATTTTAAATTGCGTCCTTCAATTGCGTTAAATGTGAAAACGAAAAGATTGCGACAATGACGGCTGTTCGTTGATCGTTGTAATATAAACTAATAATTTTTTGTATTTGTAGAATATTACAATAGCTTAGTGTTTAACACTATTATATGTACTAATATATATATATATATATATATATATATATATATATATACTCGTTAATACACTTCGTACCTTGCACAATAAATTCAATGCCAAAAATATGCTTTTAATTTCTCGCGGTTTTTCATTTAAAGTTTTGAATAAAAAGTCTATTGCTTGAAATTATTTAATTTTCGCACCAAATATTCTACGATTTCAAATGAGTTTTACAAACAATTATGACAGATTTGTTAATATGGAGAGAAATTTTGGAATAAATAGTATTACATAATCATTACTAATGGCGAGAAAGGACGTGCTGTTTCAGCAACACTAGTTTGATATTTGAGATTAATTCATTACACTAAAATTATATCGAAGGATGTGAAATACAACACTTGCTCTATTGCATTTTCATGATTAACAGCAAGAACTTTAGAATGACATCAGTATTTATGCACTGTGCATTGCTGGAAAATATGAAGAATTAGTTAATTTGATTCGGAAACGTGGAAACGGTCTTAAAGAAACGGTGGAACGAGAGACGTAAGAAGCATGTAATATACAGAATGTCCTGGGAGGAAACATCCAAAATTCAAAAATAACCTGTTAAGACAATTTTAAGCAAATTTTGTAAAATAAACTATTTGGATATTCCCAATGGCTTAGCCGCAATAAGACCTCAATATTGGCACAAATTTGCATTGCAGAAGCATAGAAAAACTTCATAAACATGTAAATTGTTTATTATTCACTAAAAAAATGAATATGTTTGTTCAGAAAGAAAAATTAACCCAGAAATAAACTTGAGGTACTATGTAAGCATATAATTTCTCGCATGATCGAAAAGAGTTTTGTAATATTAATAATTGCAATTTCTGCCACACTAAAAACTCAGAACTTGAAAAAGTCTAATTCAACGAATCGCCTCTCTTGCTTATCTATATTTATTTCCACTGTCAGGAAGAAGAATCATTTCTTAATAATAGATATTAAACGAAGATCAATAAATTTAAATGTAACAGTATTACAGAACATAATACAGAAAAGCAAGAAGCTACCTTCATTACATTTGAAGCGAGCTTTCAATTCTTTAATACCATAATCAGCGATTAAAACTTCTTAAAGCATAGATGTGTGCTTGTTAGTTGTATGTTAAAAATATTACCTTCCTTCAATCAATTTCCTTTCACAAAAATATTATCTACATCATACAATCATCATGACCGACAACATTAAAATTAATTCCAAGAATTTTGAAACCTCTGTATCGAACTGGTAACACCTGAAACGAAAGGCGCAAAATTCAAATTTATTTTTGAACATTTTTGCAATTTCCAAAAACGCTGAGTGCTCCGAAAATAGGACCGTCACCACTATCTTAACAGTTTTTTGCTACAAACGAGGATAAAAATTAAAGACAAAATTTGAAATGGTTTCAGAGAAACTTGTTTAAGATGGTTATAAAAATGCCCATGTTTCATCTAAAATTACCCCAAAAAGCTCTTATTTTTGAAGTATTGAACATGAAGTCTATTTAGGAACTGTTTTTGATGAGCACACTTCATTAAGAAAAATTTAGGAAGACGCCGAAAAAAAATTGTGAATTATTTGCAATTTTCGAATAATCAGGGTTTTCAATAATCATGAGACCAGCATCATTCTCTCAAACGTCCTTCACACTACAGAACAACAAAATTTAATGAAAACGATGGAGCCATTTTTTTTATTTTGAAATTGTCCCAGGTGCTTCATGTAAAATAGCCCTCAAAATTAAAATATCGGTTTCAATTTCAAAAGGCCGCGACATCAACCAAATCAATTGGGAAATATCAATTTTAGAAAAAATCTGCTGAACGGTTTAACTGCTAGCATTGTTCACAGACGGACAGACAGACAGACGCTTTGCCGTCATTCAATTTTTAGGAACCAAGGATCTACAAAACATGGATTCTGGCTAAACTACATGTTAGAGGATTTTTTTGTAAATTTAGCAACTGGATTTCTCCTCGTTTTAGCTACGTTTCTTTCGTTCGTACCAGGGCTCGATAATAAGAATTTTTCTACCGAAAATTCGCGTTTTTTTTCCGAAACATTACATAACTTTCACTTTTTAATAAGTACCCTCTTAAGGGCGAGAAACTTAAAAGCACCCAATTTAGACAATTCGACTTCTGTCGAGTTATTTTGTTTTGTTTTGATTTTGGAAACGATCTGATGTCCTCAGTAAGAAACATTCAGTAAGTCATTTTTTTTTGACTTACCAATTTATAAATTGAAATAAATAAGATCCTTGCTTTATTGGAGTAACATTTCGTGTGTAGTTGTGACGACAAAAATTTCCAGAACTTACAGTTTTGTTATTTTTTTTAGTTTGAATGACCTCGTCTCTGTAATTTGTATGTTTTAAGCCAGCTTGATGTTCCTTAGGTATGTGCACTTTTCCCTATACTTCTCATTAATATTCCTGCTCCTGGGGTGCCTTGATCATTCTTTTTCCGTTTCAGACACTTGAATATGGTACTAGCTTTGTGAGGATGTATTTAACACTACAATTAACAGCAAAAATCTCTGGATCATCTTCAGCATTTTGAAACATTCTGCAAAATTAATGTATAGTTGCAATTTGCACTGGATTCTAGATTTGAAAAATATACTTACTTATGACAAAATAATTTGTGGAGTTTAATAAAAAAGCAATGAATTAATGAAACATTTGTTAACCGATCAGAAATAAAATCATAATAATTTGGATTGTAAATTTAATATACGGATTATAATGAATATATTGTAACACAATGTGAAACGGAATTGTCGAAAAATATGTAAACACTGAACCCTCGAACATAGGATATATAATTTTATATCCAATCAATATTGCACTTAAATCTGCTCGTCAAAACATCTTTTAATATCTATAATACTTTGCGCAGGAATCATGCAAACAGGGGGGCCAAGACAGTATCAACTAACAAGTAAACATATTTGATTCGCCCGGTGAAGGAGATAGAATAATTTTTCTCTAACATGAACATACGTTTGGCAGATATTACAATTTTACCACATCTGTATTTCAGAAACTAAGACACGTATATTCACTGTGACATTGCTAAAAGCTCTGTGGTGTAACAGTTAGCAGATCGGAATGTTAAACCAAAGTTCTCGGTTCAAACCCGATGGAAGTGATGATGCCTTGGTGAATTTTACATTCCTTGATTCATATTTTTAATCATTTCATAATTCATTATTACTTCCTCCTCTACGTATTTAGGGAATAATATGTGCAGTACAGAGAAAGTTAAGTGATGATGCTGAAAATTTCGACGGAAATCCACTGTTCACTAGGGTCCCCTAATACCGAAAAAGTGTTGTTTCTTCAAATGTCCGTTTGTCCGCCCGAATGTCCGTCCGAATGTCCGTCCGTCTGTCTCTCCGTTCGTTCGCCTGTCCGTGAAAAACACTGGCGCCTAAAGCATTTGTACGATTTTTCCCAAAACGCATATTCTCCGATTTGGCTCCATTCGAAGCTCTCTGATTTTGAAAAAGATTCTTTCAAAATTGGGGGTACTTTATATGAAGCCCCCGGGACATTTTCAAAAGTTTCTCGTAAATGCCTCCAAAACGTTTCACTAAATTGCTTGTCAATATAGTCAATATACTAACTTATATAGTGGGCAAATATCGAATTTTTACTGATAACTCTGAATTTTCGAGACGAAAAACTTTCAAATTGTTTTCGGCGTCTCGCAACTACTACAAAATTGAAGATTAAGATTTTTCCATCAAATAAAGTTTGTTGTACTTAATTAGTACTTTCATTAAGAACAAGTACATTATTTTGAAAATTTTAGTAGTTTTCACGTAAAATTCTGTCAAATATCTGCAATATTACACAATAACAAAAACAGGAAAGTTTTAAAAACGGCTGCAGATATTTTCTTTAAACTTTTAATGAGGATAGTGTTGAATGTACTGTATCAAATGAAATAAACACCATTTTGCTGTATTCTTCGATTTTGCAAAAATTCCAAATATGAAATGTTTTTGACATATCTATCATTTCGTTAATAATTACATTTTTAGCCATTGGGATACGTTGTTGCATTTATGAGTACAAGCGCTTTGAATTATGTCTTATAAAGTTGCTCGAAAACTGAAAAGTTTTCTGAGAAAATGAACTCCATCAGCATTTTCAGAAACGCTCAAACTCCATCTTCTCAAAAACGCCTCCAAAGTTTTCCTTCAAATTTTTGTACCAAGGTGCTAAAATCACTCTATAAGATGACATAAAAGTAGTTTTCCTGGATTTTTTGGCTTTTCAAAAATATCAAAATATAATTATTTTGTTACATCTTGAACACAATTAGTATGTTTATTTATTTTGAGCAATATGTGTACATTATTACATTTGTGAGTTGAAACGCTTCAAATCAAGTCCAATGAAAATTTTGGAAAGTCAAAAGTTTTATGTGAAAAAGAGTTCAAAATTTCGCATTTACAGTAAAGAGTAATTGATATTTCCGTATAAAATGCTTCAAATTTTTTAAAGACAATTTCTATATAGGACGAGGTTTTACTAAACTATAATATTCTTAAAGTAATATTTTAGTTCTCCCTTTAGGAAACCGAAAATTTGGGAAAATGAAAAAAACTTTGGGTAGTGATAGATGGGAGCTGCCAAAAGCATGGGGCAGAACAAAAAAACTAGCCCGGGCCGAAGAAATTGAACAACTAACTAGAACGAGAAAGTCTATGCCTCTATGTAGCACCAATAGTTTAATTTGCATAACTTTAATAATTTCAATGTTATCATGCCGCAAATATTTAATAATATTAGGCATAACGTACTTTCTTCTCAGATGATTATATACTGTGCATTGTCAAAGAACATGTGGTAAAGACAGAATGATTTTAGAATAATCACATAATTTGAGATCATTTTTGGTTAGCAGATATTTTCGAGTTCGTTATTTTGTAGTGCGTTTACGACAGAGTACATCTCATTAAACGCAGTACCAATTCAGTCATGCGTGAACACGCTCATTAACGCAATCGCAGACTACCATCATTCCAAGCCTTCTCACGCCTCGCAGCAGGTATAAAAGCTCGCACGAGGCTCAGTCGGACATCACTCTCGTCTCAGCTCCCCTCACAATCGCTCAGACGCCCTCCGCCCGCTCCCCTCCAACATGCAAGCCACCCTCCTCGCCGCCCTGGCCGCGCTGGCGCTCGCCGCAGCCGCCCCCACCTCCCACGAGGAGTACCCCCACCACGTGCCCAACTACAAGTTCGAGTACTCCGTGCACGACGACCACCACGGCGACATCAAGAGCCAGCATGAGACCCGCCACGGCGACCAAGTGAAGGGCGCCTACAGCCTGGTGGAGCCTGACGGCCACGTCCGCAAGGTGGAATACACTTCGGACAAGCACAACGGCTTCCAGGCTATCGTGCACCGTGAGGATAAGGTGACCCTGCACGGCTACGGCAAGCAGGACGAGCAGGGTCTTGGCGCAGGGCTGGAATCCGCCCACAGCGCCGGTGCCGACGCCGACGCCGGCTTCGAATACGGAGCTGGTGCCGCATTTGAAGGCGGTCACGGCGCCGGTGACATCCTGGCTGCTGAGCACGGCCCTAACGCCGCCTACGCCTACCACCTTGAGCACGCCAAGGCCAGCGTGTCGCTGGGCGGCCTCTACTAGGCGCCCTGCTCCGAGAGGAGTCGCCGCGGCCGAGTCGGCGCCGAGCCACGCCGCCGCAGCCGGCCCCGCCGCCCCGCCCCCTGGTGCCCGCTGGTGGCCCTTGGTGTGGGCGTGGGCGTGGGCGGGGTCGGTGGGGCCGGGGCGAGGCGAGAGTGGTCGCTCCGCGCCGCGAGATGTCCGCCGGTGTGCGGAGGTGCGCGGCGCGGCCCCTCCTCTGCGACTGGGGCGAGAGCGCGCGTGGCTGCTGCCGAAGTCGACCTCGAGTCTGTGAGGGTTGCGGCGGGCTGCTCTTCGGGCCTTTGATCCTCGAAAGGTAGCGGTCTCTGTCAATTTTTCTTTAATTAAATAAAAATTACTTACTGAAAATTACTGGTATTTGTTTCTTCTCCTCTTCTGTTTTATGACCCTGATCCTTACATTCGATGTCGAAAATGACCCGGAGCTTGCGCTTGCAGATTAGTTTATGTCAAAAATATTTTGCTCCACAGCATTTTCCTGCAAAATGTCCATTACCTCTTTTGAATGTAGTTCAAATTCTTGGCATCTTCGTATCCTATATTATTTAAATGTTATGGTAATTAATCGAGATTAAACGACATGCGTATTGCACTGGCGAGCAAAAAAACCGAACTAACTTGACATCTTTTGAAAAGTATAACTTCAAATTGGAGTATATTCCGATTCAGTTGAAGATAATGACTTTTCAAGTAGAGCTTCATTTTCAATACTTACTGGAATAATTTCTGCAACCCTTACATGCTGTTTGTAAAACTGTAGAATCGTGCGAGTGAAAATAGTAAGTCATATTATCCCGTTCTAAACCTCTTGCAGAGATATTGGGTTTACGACAAAAATTAATGAAATCTACTAGAATGTAATATACAATGCAAAAATATGAATAACACTGTATTTGCGTAATCATGTCTTAGAATTTTAAAGAACTCGAGGAATTCCCGTACTTCGCGAACTAACGATGTTTATTTTAGAATTTATTGATGTATCACACTTCCTCATTCACATTTTGATTCCATTCGTCGGCGTACAATTTTAGTTCTGGCACCAGGTGCTCAAAAGAACTCGACCCAGAAAAAAATTCTGAAATTTGTTCTCCAATGGTCCATTATAGTTTTGGGGATTATGAATTCGCACTGTATGTTTGCCTACTCAAGTGAGGTCGATTTCTCAAAAAAAGTCCAAAAACGTTAATAATTTCGAACTTTTCTCAGTGTTTTGCTCATATAAATCAAATTCAGAATATCAGTTGTATTCAAAATATCAGTTGAAAAAACTGATATTTACAAAGTTAAAGTTATCGAAAGTCCTACAAAAGCGAATATTAACTTCACTTTTCTGAAAAATAGTTAAGACAGTAGAAGACGCCGAAAAAGATGACATTTTGGCCTCCTGTCCAAAACGGGAGATGTACTCTCTTCTCCCGTATATGGTGACTTCTCTAATTTTGTGTATCGTGTTTAAAACAAACTTGTGAAGAAATGATAGGCATTGTTAAATGATTCACACTCATGCTCGCGGAATCATCAGAGTCGGTTTTACTTGCGCGAAACCCTGCTTTTTGTAACCAACGGAAACAGAGACCTTTCGTTTTTTCCAATACAAAATGTTCACTGAATATTTCTACCAACAATACGTTTTGTTAAAAAGTGCCAAATTATGACGCAGAAAAAAGAATAAAACTAAAGAGAAAATTATTGGCGTGAAACAAAAGTACTGAAGCGGATAAATGCATGCATATTACTATGAAAAGTTAACTAAGTTGAATAATAATGCATCACAATATAATACGGTGGGAAGGAATCGCCAGTCATCTCACATTTCATCAAATCATTGATATATATGATATGAATTTTGAAAGAATGAGTTTCTCCTGTTTTATCCATGATTCGTTGTGTCGTTTTTAGCCAATCGCTGACCTGGAGACAGGATATCCATGCCATCGGTTAGTGGTGATGTAATATTGCCATAGAGAAAATAATGCAATTTAATATTTTTAAAAGCCAGAATATAATGTGAGTACAGGTACTTGTGTTACGTTGCCAGATATGTATTATGGTGCCTTAGTACCAGAAGATGTAACACTGCAATGGGGAAAGACACCTGAACCGAGCGAAAATGATAGCTTGGAGTTGATAGAATGAGAGAAAAACTTATTTTTTCTGACATCTATTCTGTAATTTAATATTTTCCAACTGTAATCGTTCTAACGAGAGGTAATTTTACTCTACGCAAACTCTCTGCGAGAACTCAGATAGCGATAGATATAATTTCGAAGTAAACAACTACAGATTTAATTTGACTTCTCGCATGATATACTTCACGCAATTCGCCGGCCCTTCCCTCCATTCGAAATAAATTACGATTGCTGAGGAATGTCTGAAGTTGCTCTGTACGGTGGTACCAAACTACGGGACTTCACGAAAGTAGAAGCAACACATTGCCGACCTTTTTTAACAGTGACAAACACAAAATTGTAATGCAGCACCTAAAACTCATGTAGAGCCATTAAGAAAAAGAATTCCGAAATTTTGCCGTGGGTTCGATGTATAGTAGCTAGAGTAATAACGAAAAAAATGAAACACGCTTAATAGCCGCTAGGAGGTAAGTTTATTTCAGTTGGGGTGGCATCGTTCTTTACAAGGGCTTCAACTCCGAGGGCAGCCCGCCCGCGCTCATGAAGATCTCTTGACGACGTGGGTCGCCGGTGGCTTCCTTAGAGGTGCCGGGGAGCGCACGGCCGCGGCGCGGCGGGCGACGGCGGGGCGGGGCGGGGCCTCAGGACGCCTGCGCGCCACCTGCCGCACGCACACGAGGTCTTCACGCCGTCCGCATCGCGAACCTCGAATGCGCGCGCACATTTAAAAAACGTCGGCCCCGTGGCCGAATCGGTGCCGTAGTCATCTCGGACCGAGGGGTCGCGGCCGGCCGCTACGAAACTGGAGACGGCGGTGTCTCCTTCTGTGCGGAGCATTTTCTGGTTTTTCCACGTAAACGGTGAAACAGTCGGGTAATATTTTCTAAGGAAAGCATCGCGTGGCTTACACTAGAAAACGTTAACAGTATCAAATGTGTGTAGGTTCTGTTCTATAAATATTTTAAATGTACTTATTGAACATCGTTTTGTTCAAAATGATAGTCACGGTTTATGGCGGTGTAAACGTAAATGATGAATACATCCAACATTAATGAAAAATATTGAATCTCTATACCGCCATCTGTAGTTGCGTTTCAATTTCGCGCCCGGAAGTGATTTTGAAACTCAATTTTCTCAAAGAATTTTTTTTTCGATAAAACTGGACCTGCCATTCTTCACGATGTGCACCACAGAATTTGAGGTATTTTTTGTGACGGCTTCTTGACACTGTATATATATATATATATATATATATATATATATATATATATATATATATATATATGTGTGTGTGTGTGTAAAATGAAATTGGCCTCTAGAAACCTAGATTTGTCATTATAGAAAATACTTTCATAAATTCGAACTACTTATATCCTCTAAGTATTACCTGGTGATTCTAATAGTTTTTTTCTCATTCTTTTTTCTTGGATAATATCATTTTCTACAGGACGCGTGGTGCTGACAGGCAAAATGCCCGTACACGACCCAGCATCTGAAAGATAATCAATCTTTTTGAAGAATGCATGATTTAGACATTTTGTTAAATTGAGAAAACTAACAAATTATTTTTTATGAATTTTTCAACTTCCATAATTAAAATATTTTCAAATTATGAAGGATTTCTACAAATAATTATACTGTTCAGTACGAATTCTAGGCCCTTGGTGGCTCGTTGGTTAGCGTGCTCGCTTTCTACGGCATAGCCGATTGCTCGATTGCCGGTCCGGGCTAAATTATAACTGTGCGATTTCCTTACAAATGTCCTAGTATCTATTGCTGTGTGACCATGAGAAATCTCACTCTAAAGTTAAGAAGATCAGTAGATACGGTGGAGGGACGTCTTCGTGCTAACCACACGAACCCCTTATCCCATGGCCGAGAGGCTGGGTCACCGCTGATCGACCAAGACTAGGAGCGGGCTGTCGAACCAAAGGACCGGGCAGTAGCAATTCCAATTCTATTTAATGTCTCAATGTGTAGAAGTAATAATTATATTGCTGTATTAGTTATTAAATATGTGACTATTCTTAAGCAACATTCAAACAGATTTAAAATAAAAGTTAATTTGAATAAATTCAGGTAATTTTACATACAAGACCAGTTCCTCTTTGAAAGTATTTTCGTACATTATCCATTAAGAACGAGCTCAACAGCAAACACCTGTGGGGGGGGGGGACAAAACTAAATTCAAGTCTGATAACTTATTTTACAATATAACTCAAATAATATTAATGTAAGTGAGCGCAGGTGTAGTTGAGATTTTCTAGTATCTCCCACTAACAATTTTCAAATCAAAATTTCGAACATATACAGAAATATTTCATTTTAATTTTTGTCTCAGTTTTGAGATTATAGCGTGTAATTGGAACAAAAGCAAATTACATGGATCAAAAATATTGGGAGCATTTGTATCTATCCATTAAATGTCCTGTAAAGGGCAATAAGCCTCAGCGCCGTTAGATCTCAGGGTTCCTGGTTGGTAACACAAATCAGGAACGCACGAATCGCTTTCGAATCGAATTCGCTTAACCTTCGTGACTTCACGTAGTTACCGAATTCGGTTACCGATGACGGTTTCGCGGTCTTGGCTGTTCAGAAAAACCATCCCAGCAATATCCTGGATGACCGAGGGAAAGCACGGAAAATACGGTCAGGATGACCAATACGGGGATTGAACCCGGGCCTCCCGAATGCGAAGTCAGCAGTGCGCTGCGCCCTGAGCACATGTGTCGCTGGTGGATGAGTACCTCTTCATATAACGGAAGTTTTTCTTATTTCAATGATTCATTACGAGAAGATGGCATGAATGTAAGTTTCAAGCGAAACAAAGTCGGTAGCACAACATACGATCTTGGGTGGTTATCGCATGAGTTTACAAATTTCAACAGCGTCCGTTATTGTACGTTATCCGTACGAAAGTAATGAGGTTCATAACCAAAAGAGTGGGTTACCGATAATTAACATCTATAGGTCAATAAACATCATAAAACAGATGTACTTAAAATTAGTAAAATGAGGCGATAGACAAGCTTTATAACCAATCGAGTCTATGTTATCGGCCCTGAGTTGTCAATACTTTTCAAAATATCTTCACGAAAAAATTATATAAATAAGAAATACCAACTCTTAAAATAAGTGTAGACATTCGTGTCTAGCCACTACTCATATGTCTCTCATGACGATGCATACTCGAGTAATAAAATCAACAAATACCGAATGATGCACATTCATTTATGTAAGTAGTGTGTATTAAATGCCTTTTTTTTCAGTTATTTAATATTAAAACACTCACCTAGGTAACTCCAACTTAACGTTTAAGTGCCATCCATGTAGACAACATGTTTAATGAAAGGTTTCAGTATTGAAATATTTCATGCAAAACCATTACACCAAAATATTACTTACGGACGAGTACAGCCACAACCCCCGCAACAGCCCATGGTGGAAGATGTCTAAAAATAAAATATGATACTATTTTTAAAATCTGAAGAGAACTTTTCACAAATGCTTAACAAAAATAAAAAAGGAGAATATTTTAAATTCTTAATGATTTTTAGAGTCGAGTTTGGAAAATATTTAAATATTCGCTAATATTCCATATTCAAACACCAGTTTTGCAAATTATTCAAAATACTTTCCAACACAGGTTTTTGCTTTCGCACCACAAACCTCAGAAAACGTCTTTTTAGAGTAAAGCCACTGAAACAACTACGAACTCGAGCGACTTGCTGTATCATGGTTGATTATATCCTTATACGTTTTCAATTTCAAATCAGATATTAAGAGTTGAAATATAATATATATATATATGTATATTTATATCTTTATAAAATATTTACAATATTACGTGAATCTTTCGTAGATTTCAACGCGCATAAATGATAAAATGAAGATTTTGTTTTTTAAAGAAAATATACCAAATATAGCTTAAAAGAAACATTGCTTTTGTTTTTCTTTACGTACCTGCTGATTATTCCAACAATATTTTCACAAATATTATACTTTTTTTTTGTTCCACTATTTCAGCGGCGGCAAGATGAGTGGTGCTGGCATGTGTAGTTTCCGTAGATAATCCAGCACCTAAAATATCGGGCCAGTCAACATGTTTAATAACTTTTTCTACAATTTTATTTTCAGGAAGAAATGTACCTTGTTCTTCTGAATTTGCAAAATAAATTAGAGTCGTTTATGAAAAAATCTTTTTTAAAATAATTGTTATTATTGTCCATAATTCCTAATTCTTTCGAAACAATGAACGTGGCAGTAAAGAACTAAGTGTGCGGAATAAATTTCATTTTTAAGAAAAAAAATCTCTATTTTCAATATCCTAGTTTTAGGAAAATGCCAAAAACATCCGCCCCTAGAATTTTCAAAACGTCAGTCAGTTCACTGGAAATTTGCCGCATCTTTCAGTATCATCTTGATCAGTGTATTTCATTCTTAACAGAAATTTAACAAAACAAAATTTGGTGCCATTTTTTAAAAAAAATTCAAGATATCTCAGGGACATTTAAGAATTTTGTTATACCACAGGACTTTGGGTGAAGGAAATCGACCGGAGAAAATTCATTTTAAAAAAATCCTACAAGTAGCTTAGGCGCCAGTGTTGTTCACAGACGGAGTCGATGGACAGACGGATAAACGGTCGCACTTACGTACATGTAGGAAAAAGTAAAATGTACACAAGGCAAATATGATGTTAAATTCAAACTCTGTACATTACCCAAAAGTAAATTATATTAAAATGTTTTGTAAAAAAGTGAAAATTGAATATTACTTACGGGCGACAGCCTCCACAGCCTCCACAACCTCCCCCACACATGACGAATATTTACCTAAAAAAGCAGATTTCGTGAGCCTCTTCCGAACAAAATTATTTCATGCGTGTAAACATTGCGACAAGCTTTTTACTACTTAGGTTCGTACTAGCTCTAGAAAATAAAAATAAATATTGCTCATTGGAATGCTGGCTTTACACTTGGAAAAAAATGGCGAACAGAATTTCACAAGAAAAGTTGCCTATGGAAACACTGCAGCAATAAATATTTGTAATGTCGAAAATATTTCTTGCTAGATAATTCCAGGTATAATGTAAAGTCCCATGTTTCCGTCCTCTGAAAGATATTGCTCACAGTTGCTGGGATTAGAACTGGATTGGAGTCTACGAAGATATTCCCGGAAATTGCCGATTGTGACAGCAGGAAGTACGAATAATAAAATAATACATTGATATTTTTCACTGTAATATGAGTTTTTTCGTGGAATTGATGCATGTAAAATGTTTTATACAATAAAAGAAATAACAGTAAATATTCTAACACCTCTATATGATTTATTATTGAATGGTTCAAACTTTGATTGCGGTATAGGTGACCCCTCATGATTAGTTTTTACGTTAAAAATTATTAAGATATTAAACTAGTGAAATCAATTATAAGACTAATCTATTAATTTATCATTAGTAGGTAATAGATATTTTAAAACTTTTGTTACGGAATTAATTATGGCACATTTTATAAAAGCAAAATTCCGGTGAAAAGCGGAAGTCCGGTGGACTTCTGTGATTAAATCCTGGAGCAAATTTGCTTCAGCCTTTTCCTTTCTTCTTAAAATTCAGTCACGCATCCACAGAATCGTCAGCGTTTCGATTGATTTAACTACTATGGTCCTTAGTTCCGGAAGTGTAGGCCATGTTTTTCCTCGGGAGGAGGCGGGGATCTTCCCCCGCAGGATAGCGAGATCCGGTGACAGACGGCAGAGAGGTGTACCCCAACCACGTATCTCCCACCAGCGGGGTACCGCCCCAGCCGGAACAAGCTCCAACTTCCCGATCGATCTCCCGGGCTTGTGTGGTAGTGAAAGTGTGCGTAAGTAAGGGACGAAGATAGGACAAGGAAGGGAAGGAAAGATCGTGCGCGGTCGGTGGCCCGTTTGTTAGGGTACTGCTCCGGCTTTCGCCTTGTGTTGATCGGAGAAAACCACAGAAAACTATTGGTCAGAGGCGCCGACCGTCAGAATTCTCCTCCAGACAGCGACTGAATTCGGGCTAGCTGACAAGCTACTGTCGAAAATCCAGCCACCGTCGGGATTGGAATCTAGGGCCTCCCAATCAAAGCAGTAACATCAATTCATGCCCTCAGCCACCTCTCCCGGTCGGCATTTCAACATTTCGCCCAAAAAACACGGCCACGACTCGCATCTTCTGCCTTCCACTCGCTATGTGGGAAAGAGTGAGCTATAATCTCAAGTTCACGCCCTGTCTCCTTTTTGACTTCGCCAACGATGCAACGAAAGTTCTAATGTAAAACGATCGGCGTTATCTTGCCGGAAAAACCTTGCTTAGAAATTTATGAACATATTGTTAATGTATTACTCATTGGGTATTATATTATTACTTATTGGTAGTGTAAGGCAAGCATTAGATATCATGCATTTCCTAAGAAAAAGTCTGGGAATGGTGAACTCAATATTGAACAATATAAGGTTCTTAGAAATTTACGCACCATAAAATCAAATTATCGAATACTTCTATTTTGGACAAGAAATTAACTTTCATTTCAAGCCTTTTAATAATACTGTTACTTAATTTATTTCATAATATTATTATTTCAAAATATTTTTCATGATGTAACTTTCATACGGAAGAAGAAACTCGAAACAAGGCAAATAAAGTAGCAATTCAATTGGTAAAATTTTTCTAAAGAAATGCTTACACTAAATAAAAAAATACTGAATTATTGTTTTGATCAAGAAAATGCCATGATTGTTTTATATATTTCAGTGGCAATTTCACTCTCAGAAGTTAAAATAATTCGGTAAATACGAATAATTCATATACGAATATGAAGTGTTGTGCAGCAACATTGAATGGATGTAAATACTATTATACTTACTTTTCCTCCAAGATGTTACCAGCGGACTGAACAGTGATGTTGGCAAGTATAGTTACCGTAGATGCCTACACAACTGCAAGGAAGATAATTTTTAGCAGTATTTGCAATTTCATATTTCGTCAAATAGTACCACTACAAGTTCAGACAAAGTAAATTATTTCTTACATCTGATAAGTACGTGTGTTTTAAATTGCACTCTATCGTCATCATGTAATTTTTAATGTGATATCGTCTTTCAAAATTCAGAGTACGGGCAGGTTACCGGTAGCATTCGTGATGAAACACTTTTGTCACCCACAAATATTTCATTACATCTTTTGACCCAAGGGTTGGGGTGAGAATATAATACACTAGTGGAAATCCATGCGATCAAATCACACGGGACGTTTAAAACCGAATTCTTTTACTTATCCTGATAGCATATGGGCATTCTTTACCTTCATTCGGAACCAGAAAAAAATAACGGTACTTGATTGGTCGACGTATGAAAATGGCCGACGCGGCAGATTCAAATAAAATTCACAGGTGTAGCTAAGAGTTAACCATGGTTATGTTTTGATATTGTATTTTCTTTGACCAGCAACCAAAATCCATAGACTAAAATGTTGTCAATACTTTGTTCTTTCCATAAAAGATCTATATAAATCTTTTCTATGCTAGTAAGTCATTTTCCACAAGATCATCAAGGAAATGTTATATTCGTTTAATTTTTTTCACATCGTTTTTTCCTCTATATTTGACCCCTTATTTGTACATCCAACATTCGGATGAGTATGTGGACATGGGCTAAGACCTTCTAAAATATATTTATTTGATTTATTAAAAGAAATTATTGATTGGGGTTTTATTTTTGATTACAAGTTTCGTTTAATGGAAATGTTAATAATTCTGTTTTATTTAACTGAGGGCATTTGCCTTAGACATTTTCTGTATGTTACAGCATGATATTCCTTACATTTTATATTTTGAAATTTTAATAAATGTGCTTCTTTGTATTTGCCAGAATTAGTATGTTACAAATGTTTTAAGTTGCATGTGAAATAATTGTTTTCATTGTTTTCATACTTCCTCTATTTCATTAGTTTGCTTATTTTTTGTCTATTTTACTGCTGGAAATTTGACTGATTTTTACTATTGTACTACCAATCATTTTATGCTTTGTATTTAATTAGAACATGTTGCTTTTTTATTTTACTATTATCCACAAGATTTTTTAATTTTACTTAAGGTAGTGTTTTTTCTTTAATGGTGTTATCATGTATTGCATTTATATATTGACAATGGGGTTGAACATTTTTTTACTTGTTAATACTTAAGTAGCACTTCCACTTATCTAGGTCTGATTGTAAAACATATATTCTTTAATAATGACTTTCTTATAAATAATGTATTCAAAGCCTTATTCTTGCATCGACTTCTTTTCAAACAATGATTGGCTTCATCAATCTCATTGACTTTTTCTGTCTGTAAATTATAACAAGGTAACATTATAACATAGTATAAATCATAGTAAGTAGTCATAATATAAATTTTTGCTTATAAACAACCTTATAACCACTGGATAAAAAAATGAACAGAAATTTTGGAAAAATGGCATGTTTGGTTTGTGTTTTTTATTTTGAGTACTATTATAATTATTGATATGTGGAAAAATAACCTATTGATGTTGTAAACCTTTACATAAAAACAATTAAAAATAATATTTTGTAATCAATAGAATTTGGAATAGCACCAATCAGTTACCAGAGCATATTTGGCTATTGACCCCCAGTTTATCCCTTGATCACTGTTAACCCCCTCTAACATATCAACCTCCAAGGATTGATACCAACTTCACTGGGAAACACCAATATAAATGATTTATCTCTATAAAATCTTGTTTATATATATTGGGGCAGTTTATTTGTAAAATAAATTTGTAAAATTGGGGCAGTTGATTTGTAAAATAAAGTTAATAATAAACTTGAATCTTGATCACTGAATTATCACAATAATCCTAATATCTATCCCTATGGGGTGGTATATTGACACACCATGACAAAGCTGTGCTGATTTTATGGTAGTATATTGTATGGTATTGTATGGTACATTGTATTGTATGGTAACATCAAGTTACTAGTTTATTGCATGTGGTTTAATTGTGACTTATTGCCAGTGTTACTGATCTCATTGGGGGTGGAAACAGACTTCAAATATTAGTTAATTTGACTAAATGTTCATTAGTGGTGACAAAATTATTTGTAACTCAAGTGTTGTCATGGGCTATTCTTTTTAGCATATGCTAGTTTTAAATTGGTAATGCATTTAGTTATTTTTGGTACATATATGTGTATTTAATTTTTCCAGAGGGGTAAAATTCTGTTTGAACATTCTTTGTTCCTTTGCTGTTTGACACCTGTTCTCAAATGTTGAATGTTTTTTCTAAGTTTCTTATTGCATATGTGTATTATAATATTGCTGACAAAAATTATATTTACATTACTGTACTGCTTTAAAATGTTCAATTTTATACAATCTGGCACCCCTGTTCTAAATATTCTTAGAGCCTTCTTCTGTATTAAATATGGGTAATTATTGTTTTGAAGGAATGTCTAAGTTTTTTGTAAACATTGCTGTTATATCTAATTGGACTTGATGTGTTTAATCTAAACAATTTAAGTCTGTTATGAGTCCTGATAACGTCAATTAGACATGGATAAACATTAGCAATGGAATAGAGACTTATGAAATACACAATATTTTAAAAACTACACATTAAAAACTAATAAAAATATTAAATTAAGCTTTAAATATCTTTGCCATATTTGTTTTTGATATTGCCCCAAAAAACTGAATTGAATTAGCCTACTTGTTAAATAATTCTCCATACAAGCAATACACACATTACATTTTATTATTTTTTTCTTTTGTGGAACAATCGTTTTAGTTTTACTCTACTGACCATCATAACTGAACTTAAAAATGTCAAGATTATTTACAATATTCATTACATCAAAAACAGTTCATCAAAATCAAAATGAATGTAACAACCAATCATGAATATAGTTATTTGTTAATCTTAAAAGATACCATAAAAATTATTATTATTATGTATTAATTTCTAGTATATTTCAATTCTCTTTCCAACCACTCTCAGATTCAATTTAAAACTCTGTATCTAAACAGTGGAGGGCAGTGGATTCCAAACATACAACTCTC
The DNA here is from genome assembly GCA_031308135.1 of Acheta domesticus. NCBI lineage: Eukaryota > Metazoa > Arthropoda > Insecta > Orthoptera > Gryllidae > Acheta > Acheta domesticus. The sequence continues at coordinate 198,281,733 of JAHLJT010004567.1, read as the reverse complement.
AATTTTGTAACTGAAACTTAAGTCGACTCCTACAGTGGTAATTAATAAATTCATTATTCTTATTAGTGCAATATATTTCACGTTTCTAGCACTGAAAGTATTTATGTAGTAGTCCACTCATATGTTTTATAAATCCAGAAGCAAAATTTATTAATTTCCTAATAGCAATATATTATGAGTTAGATACACTGAATATAAATAATTAATGTTCATATTTTCATGGTGAATTATGATCAACAGTGTAATATTAAAACTAGCATTATTGGCAGAGATAAAAGAAGAAATACATATAAAATTGGACTTGTGTGTAGTTTGTGGACAAAATTAAAATCAGTATCTCTCAATTCATTTATTTTAGTCAACAATAAGAAATATGTTGAACGTATTTCAAACTTAAATTAATATTTTTACTTTTATTTATGTTTGCTTTTAATATTATTACTTAACATAATTTAATATTTTACTTATTAGTACATATCACAGTAGTGAAGTTTATAATTCTTCTAGGCCTTTGAAATATTTGCTTTATTTCTTAAATCTTTCTAGTGCTGCCAATCTTTCAACAATGTCTAATTGACGTTACCGTGGCTCATAACAAATTTAATTTTTTTTATTACACACTCAAGTCTTAATTAGTTAAAACAGCAATGATAACAAAAAATGTTTCTTCAATACAAAAATCACACACATTTAAGAAATAAGGAAGAAGATTAAGAAATAAGAATTAAGGAAGAAATATTAAGGAATATTTAAGAAATAAGGAAGAAATATAGAACACTACTTGAAACAAGGGTGTCTGATTGTATTAAATTGAATGTTTTAGAGCAGTAATGCACACAAATGTAGATAATTCTTGAGCGATAAAATACACACAAGTAATAAAAAATTTGTAAAAATCAGTCAACATTTGTCAGTCAACAGGAGTCAAATAGCAAAAGAAAATCTGTTTCAAATACAATATTTCTGCCCTGTAAAAATTAAATACCTACACAAGAGCAAAAAATGTGATCAAACAAATTACAGACACTAAACTTAATGTACAATGTCAACTCTGAAATACAAATAGTTTTGCCACCATGATCAAACAATTAGTCAAATGAACTGTTAATGGAAGTCTGTTTTCTGTAATTAGGTTAATAACACATTGGTGATGTTTCACATTATAACCTGATACAATTCAAACACCACAATTTCTTCTAATTACACTAGTAACTCGATATCACAGATGTCTAACCCACTACATCATATATGAAGAACATCAACAAGCCAGAACACAGCTTGGTCAAGATTTACCAACATACCTCCCTGCGGTGGTACACATTTTAGAATACTTATGTTAATTTGGCAATTAGAATTCAAGGTAACAAAGAACGTATACAGAAATGACAAAGTATCGATATTATTTTCATTGCACTATTTTGGTTTGCTGATCAAAGAAAATAGAATATCGAAACAACCAAAGTCAGTTCTCGTCCTAAACCTTGTGTATTTTATTTGAAGCTGCCGCGCTTGGCCATTCACAGATGTCAACCAATCACGGGCCGTAATTTTCTTCTGGTTCCGAATGAAGGTAAGAAATGTTAGTATGCATCCGGATATTTATTTGCCGTGTTCACGGGAAAAGAAAATCATTCCATTTATAGTAGACTCATCTGACGTAGCCTGCTCTGCCTTACGCCGATCTACTCAAACAGCCACTGTTCATCGCCATCGTCCTTGCCCTGTGCTACTGGACCTGACCTCGATACTGCCCGCCTTACCGCCCTGTTGTGCGTGATTGTCATTTAAAAAAACGTTTTTCATATTATGGTTTTAAATAATACACAAAAGTGTGAAACTATACATGCAGACATCGGGGAGAACGAGATTTCAAAGATCGCCTTATATTCTGAGATTAATTGAAAAGTGATATTAACGTAATGTTTTATATATATATATATATATATATACCGGGTCTTTATCGTATCTTGCAACCCAGGTCTGGAAACACCAACTCTTGTTTTGCCAATTTGGCAACGCGTGAAATATCTTCGACGCCCTTTCACTTTTAGCGAAGCCCGGTCGCGTGCCCTCAGATTTCGGGCTGAGAGAATGTGTCTAATTTTAGTTAGAAGAAAGAGAAAGCAAGTATTCTGTCCTTGTTACTCTTCAACGTACTGCAGCCACTACACTGAAAAGAGGTAAACGCCTGTCTCTTCATAAACGGTGGTCACTTTGAGCATTTACTCGACTGTCAGTTTTTTGTCATTTTAAGATAATTATATTTTATTACTTTTTATTAATTATTTTCAATAATTATAAATGTACTACTTAGTTACATTTTATTAGTATTTTTAATAATTTATCGGTCACATGCGTCTTTAGTCCATTTTAACATGCAACCCTACAGGCGTGTACCTATCTGTGTGTTAAGCAATTTAACATCCTTAGCATCGGGTTTTAACGTCTTTGGCAACGTGAATAAACAACCATTGATTCATCGCAAGTCAAATGTTTATTAGAAAGAAACAAGTCGGTGTAGAAAACAAATCAGATTCAAATAATTCAGAATAAAAGTAACTCATATTAGTTTTTGAGATAATTATTGTTCATTGTAATAGGTTTTAATAGTGCAGTAAAAATGTGTTTTAGGTAAATTAATTTCATTTTCCTCGCATTCCATCAAATGAAAGTCTTCTTCGGTAATCATATTTACTGACGATCTGAGGTGTCGCCACTGGAAATCGACGCGCCAACTTCCTCACCGAACGTCATTTCTTTAGTTATCTTAACTTCAGGAGAATTATTTGTATCCATCTTTTTTCAAACCACGGTATACGAATATTGTTTAAATAGATATATCGCAAGCAATACCCCACAATATCATAGTAACATGCCGCAACAACAGAATTCATATGTTTATATGCAGTAATATAAATTTGCGCATAAATCGTGAGATTGACCAATAAAATGCTGAACATACCACAAAATGTTAGTGTTATTACTGCCTCATCCAAATTAAAAATTTCGGCTCCGCTACGCTCCACCTCGATTTTTAACTTTTGGTCTCTGCGGTAATTACTCTCATAACATTTCTAGTTATGTTTATTGTCTGTTACTAAAGTTTTCTTATTTGCTTAATATGCAGATTCCATAATAATAATACATTATTAATAATAATACATTATTATTATTGCTATAAAATGAAGAGCTAGGCGGTAATATTTCACGATATATCTTTTCGATTTCTCTCTGAGCTGGCTTTACTTAAATAATTATTGTTACGTTGCTGTAAATAATCGATGACTCCCCTCCACATCAATATTTCAGTTTTGTTTCTTCAGCATACTAGGCAGAATTGCTTAAAGAGACGTTTTGTTTGCACGCTCATGCCTCAGCCCATCCCACCCCTCCCACTCTGTGCAGCGTGAAAAGATTTCGGCATGAGAGCCGTGTACCTGCCCGCCGACACTCTTGAATGGGATCAACAAAGAAACAGGAAACTTGCTACAGCTTATGACCTGACGGTTGCCTCCTCTGCTGTCCCGACGTGCAAGGCACGGCTGTCTTGAAAGGCGTAAAAGAGACGCGGTTGCCAAATTACCAAATCAAGAACAAGTGCTCTCAGACATGAGTTGCAAGATAAACTAAAGACCCTGTATATATATATATATATATATATATATATATAAAGTCACAAAGCTAATCTCGGGCATGTTACTGTTTGTGTTCTTCGATTCGAGCGTAGATGAAATCGGTGAAGTGTCTCCGTACTTACTTTGTGTGACCGATAGATCAGTTGTAAGATCGCAAAGGAACGGGTTATGCAATTGATTAGTTGTCGTGGAACTCTTGAAATTATATATTTAAATAAACCAAAACGTTTTAAAGTACTAAACAGAAAAGTTTCCGCAGGTGAAAATTTTAAAAACTGTAAAAAATTGCCAAGCCTACTTAACTCGGACCAAGGACGAAAAGAAAGAAGTGACAGGAAAGACGCGAGGGGACGCGATCGCTTAGCTCAGTTGCCATTGCCAGAGCCGGCTGTCCCATGTTAGTAGATTTACTGCATGTAAAAGATCCTGAAGCCTAAATGACGCCTATGAGCTAAATTCAAAATCTCCTGTTTCGTCGCCCATGGAATACTTTCTTTCTCCGCTAGTTGGTGAAAGGAGCGTAGCGAAATTTGCGTGGTCAGACGGAAGGGCAGGCCTCTTGGCCTGAGTCTTGCCACGTAAAATCAGGCAATTCAATCGGGAACAAAGGCCAAGAAATAGCGAATGCCTCTGCACCCTCCGTCACGCAGCGGAGGCGGCTGGCGCCGTTGCTGGGCAGCCAAACGCTTCTGCCTGAGGCAGCTTGCGACGGCTGCGATCCATTCGACCGACTTCCAGAAAAGAAAATTAAGCCTACAGCAATCTTGCGGGACAAGGTAGAATTCACAACCAAGACAACAGAGAAGCGAGATCAATCAACATACGCGAATGGATCACAATAGAACGCTCTGGAAACGTTAACCTGCTTTCGCCTCAAATAACGTTCAGTGAGGAACGGAAAACATTTTCACTTACAACAGCTACAAGTAGGGGAGAAATACACACCCTACAATTTTTTTAGGGCGTTTATAATTCGATCTAAAGTAAAATGTATTCAAAAAACGAGCTCTTCCCTTGGCTGACTTAACAAAATCGTTTAAGAATTCTCGTACACATCCCAAAATTTGAATCCTTCCGTTTGTGTATTCAAAAAACGAGCTCTTCCCTTGGCTGACTTAACAAAATCGTTTAAGAATTCTCGTACACATCCCAAAATTTGAATCCTTCCGTCTGTGTAACTGAAGTGCTCAGAAGTGTATCGAATGAAAATTCTCACAGAAAGTAAAGGAAGCAAGACAGTAAAAGATGCAAGAAGTATTGCTTTCCGATGGCAATGGTCACAAAAAGATATAGAGACGAAAGTTTACAAAAGTAAATCTACATATTAAAAATGTACATGTCTCCAGAAGACATACTATTAGATATTACAGAAGTGGTTAACTTCACTGCTACTTTTAAATGTTTTTACGCAATTTCCATAAAACATCCAATATCAATATTCTTAAAATATGAATGCGCATAGATTCAATCGTATAAAGTAGCAAGAGGTAAAAAATTTCTTTAGGTAAAGTACCTTTACCTAAAGTAAAGTAATTAAAAGTACCTAAAATATGATTCATCCCAAACACTCGTAAAATGGTATGGATGCTATTAACGGATTTTAAATCTTTTTGTTGATATTCTGACAATGGAGTTTATTTACATAAATGGTATTACTCGTTCACTTTACATTTGCAGACGGAACGCTGCGATCTGTTTACATGAGGTAAACGCCGAGTGAATGAGAAACGCGCGTCTGCAGTATATACTGACCGTTTAATATGATATAGATGGCGGTGGGCAGTACACAGAACCCCGGCGGGGCAAGAACATAACCATTAAGCAGATAAGTGCAAAGAAGAAATATAAATATGGTACACGAATGTTGTGAATAGCGTGTAGTGTGATCTATTTTATTGTATATTATCTTAATTATATAAGAGCACGACTCCAGCTCACTGTCAGAAAGGCATAATTCGTCAGCTGTGTCCGTAGCGCTTGTGCTGCCTTCGGCTGATTGGTCAGATGCTGATTGTCATCGGGGCCATTCGTGTATTCTCGTTTGTGTGTTCGAGCCTTCACTTTCAAAACAACATTAGTTCCTAATTCTGCCGTCTGCAAATGTAAAGTGAACGAGTAATAATTAAAAATGATTAATAGAAAATGAGAAATCAAATGCAGCTTACGGTCGTTTTCTGCAGGAACAGTTATCTCCGCCGCACATCGCCAATTGCCTGAGAATGAAACATGAACAGATGTTACGAGTTGCAATTTTTATAAACAAAATAAATTTGGTATTACGAAAGAGGACTCACAAAATACATTGGAATTAAAGACAAAACAGTGAGGTGCAAAACGTGAAATTTAACAGAATAACTATTTAGCTGAAGATTCACCTTTGTACAGTTTTCTATTTGAAGAAAAGTAAAATTTCTTTTCTCTGTCCAAAGGGACTTAAATGATGAGAAAACTGGATGACACGCAAACATCTTACTCATTTTCCTATGTGCGGTTTAATGATAATTTTGTATAATATTTTAACTTAATTATTAATTTGCCTCTTTTGGTGTGGAATAGTGATGTTACTAAAGTTGGTTAGTTTATATTATTGTCTTATTCTTGTCAAAATTGTGTCCTTGTCAATACAATAATTGTTTGTTAAAGATAAAAATTCTAAACATCGCTAAAATTATAACAATATGATACATGTTTATTGTAGGTTAGATTTCTCATTTTAGAGAAAATGAGTTTTCTGTGACATATGTACGAAAAGTTTCGAAACGCTTTTGAGACTGTCAATGCATAATTTGTTTGTTCCTCGTACACAAATGATGCAGTTGTTTCTTCGGAAATTAATAAGTAGCAAGTTACCAACTTTTGGCCTCCTCGTACCTCATCTACAAATAATCGTCATCAATATTTCACGTAAACATTTAGAATTGAATGTTCAATTAGCTTTATATTTTCAATTCGAATTAATGAACTTGCATATAACTAGGATAATATTTGAAAATACTATTCTTAATTTAATACAAAATTTTCTACGTATTTTTGTGCAATATACTTTTATATAATACAACAAATATCACTATACCTGACAATTCACTGTTCTTTAAGTTTGGGTTTTACAATTTTTTTCAAAAATTTTACCGACGACAAGAGGAATGGTGTTGACAAGCCCAGTGGCCGTATGTACAGAAGCACCTGTAATGAATTTAAGCAGATTTATTTTTGCATTTATATTTAACAACACTTTAAAATATCAAAGAGAAATAGCGATTAATAAGAGAAATAGCAAATATTAGCTATTTACTATTATAAAGTAAAATGTTTATTCTTCATATTTCCTGTTGATTTCATTTAACGTACGGAGAGCCTCTGTGGACGCAACTGAAGCAGCATGGATCCCCATCCTGCACCATGGCTGCCAAAAAAAATCCTAAACTTATTAAATAGTATTTTACTCCTTCCAGTTCTAATATTTGTTCAAGTTATATCACATCAAGTCAAATCTACGCATTGGTCTAAACAAGATCTGTGGAAACAGATATTTCAAATAATATTAATTATATGAAAGAGTATGACATAGGATTATTAACATGGAAACGTATAATTACCTGCTTTTTTGTTGTATATTTCCCCACAGTCGGTAAAATCTTATTATAAGGACGAACTATAAATTTATTAGAATCACCGGTGTAGATGGAATAAATTAATTATGAACCCTTATAAACAATTTGTAGTAGCCAAGGATACATTGAATCGTAGTTCTATTATTTTAAGAAAACTTCCAATAGTCGAACATCTACTATAAAGGATTATAAATGTTTAATGGTATTGAAAATATATGTACTTCATATTTTACATAAATTATAAGAGTCTGAAATGTAAAATATTTAGTTTAAATATTTTCCTTCTTTACAAATGTCTATACATACTAGATAGTAGTACGAGAAAGGGTTATACTTACTGATATACAGAAACGTATGTTGTTAAATATTGTATTTGTTATAGTTAATTATCATTAGCTGCAGCAAATATTTGATCTGATCAGGAATGACGAGAGATATGAAGAAGAGGTGATGATAACAGCCATTGATCTGCTAAATCAGAACCCGCCATCAGAATCAATTCAACACGTGAAAGTTACTCATAAAAATGGTCAAAATACATTCTAAAATACGACCATTCACTAACATTTACTCTACAGTCATACATTATATTTCTTTTTATTTGCTTTCACAATAAATTTCACAAGTTCCGAAGCAGAAGTGATTTTATGAGAGTGCAGTGAGAGTTCTAACATATTTCCAGAAAAAAATGAAACAGAAAAGTTGCCTCCATTTCATTTTTATATTGCCTACGAATCTAAATCCGCAAACAGAGTTCACCCACCGGAGCAAAGTTTTCTATATTTTTTTTTAAAATTTTGACCTTTTTCTGAGAAATTTGTAAAATTCTTACTATTTTCAAACTAAACCTATAAAAATAAATATTCGTGAAATTCGGCTAGCTTAATCAGAATTTTCTATTAGAATTGACCAAAACGACACTCATTTGCGTGAATGTGAAAAAAATTGGAATCCACGAATAGCCATAACCAATATGTATTTTAAGAAATATATGCAAAGTATTAGTAAACAGTTGTATTGTATAATTTTAAAAATAACTTCATATGTCTGTAACAAGTATGTACTTCAGCTTCCGGGCCAATGGTCTCCACCTCGAACAGCTGCTTGTCCAGTTTCCTTGATCCATTGAGCAAATGCTGCGATGGCGCTTTTTTTTTCTTCTCCACATAAATGTAGCTTCACTATGCAAGCACGTTGTTGAGCTCTACATTTGCTAGTAGTGGCAGGACTTGAGTCGGGAGTGTATTATCACTTTGGTAGAAAACAAAAAATAGTGATGGTACTGAATCATACAGTACTTTCTCGCATAATTTGCAACTGCTCGTATTATTTGCAACACAATATACAGACAAGCAAGAATAATTTCACATATTAATTGAACAACCATTATATCATATATACAGGTTGAGTCACGTAACTTTATCAACTCTTTAACTTTTGAACAGTTGAAGTTATTGCAATGCAGTGTACAGAGAGGTCGGTCCCGAATCTCACCATCCGTTTGGGGAGGAAAGATCAACGCTATCTCTCGAGGGAGAAAATCAAGCACTTACACATACGGGACTAATGACCTGAGAAGTTTACGTTCCCGGAATCATAAACAATCAATGCAATTCAAGAAGTAGGATGATATTAAGTAACCACTACAAATAAAGTGAGAAAGTACGTGCTGAAGTGGCTCCATAGGTTTCTCTGTTTTTCAGCTTTCAGAAAACCGTAAAAAGAGGAATGTAACAATATTTACTTAACAAAGGTATTATCTGCTTGCGTTTGCTTGTGTAGCGCACAATTCTGTGATGTAGTTCATGAGTAGTCCCAAAATGCATTTTGGTAGGACTGTGTGGAATTATAACAGAGAATAAAAGAACAATCTGGCTGTTCAGGGGGGCATATGTCGATATTCAGAACATATCTCGCGTTTTCAGGACTTATGGCAATCCTACCCAAATATCACTTTCAATTGTTTGTTGGAGAAAATGAAATCCAAATGAAGATAATAACGTTTAACGAGTTCTTTCTCCAAAAGGTGTACGCAAAGCGTTTCGATCATGTCACGGGTACGTGAACACATGGTTTCGAAAACATCACATCACTTTATGGTGCCGCATTCTCTGGCGCGGAAAGTTCCGTGCGGCTGAGCTGCGTTGCGTGAGGCTACATCGGCCCTGCCTTCCACTGGAACGCCCCACCGCCACCACCACCTCGCCCAAGAGAGGTAGTTTAGTGTGATTTTTCTAACTCTGCCTCCCAAGCCCCTGCGGCCACGATGGAATATATCACTTCGCGTCTTTCTCGGTCCTGCCGCTAGGTGTGGTATGATCGCAAGTACTGCTTGATATGGTCGTGTATGCAATATCTAGCCGCATGACTGGGAAAGACGCGAAATACCGTGACAAATTCCATCGTGTAGACGGGCCTTGGGAGGCAGAGTTAGAAAACTCGCACTATACTCTCTGAATCTGAATCAGTGAAATTGTCACTGATTCAATCAGTGAGAGCCGAAGTCACTGATAACTTCAGTCGGAAATGGGTAGTTTCGCTGACAATCAGCGAATATGCGAACCTTTTCACAATGACCGCCAGCATTTCACTGGTCGTCAGTGGTAAAAGTGCCGCGCCACCATCGCTCACTGATCGTTCAGTTGTCACGTGCAACTAGTGTCACACATTTCACTGAATCAAACAGTGAAGTTTCACTGATTCAAAAAGTGGACACAATGTTCACTGATTTGTCCAGTTCAATTCACTGATTGTCAGTGGCAGGGTTATAACTGACCCCATTAGTGAATAGTCACTGTCAATCAGTCGTTTTTCACTGATTCAGACTGAGAGAGTAGACACTGACGCGAACATCGAGCATAGGAGCGCTGGGCCGCTGGAGCGGGGGAGTGGGGAGGGGGCGAAAAGGTGACGGAAGGGGTGCAAAACGGGGACTCTGCTCCAAAAAGGGATGAGACGGTTGAGTGGCGAGGCGGGCTCTGCGTGTAAGATAGAAAATGTGGGCGACGGGTATGGTAAGTTATGGTTTGTATCACACGAGCGTTGTGTTGACGCGCGTTAAGCAACGCACGTCGAACATTAACAATGTACCTTATGCAGAACGGCCATAGCGCTCGTGTGCCGTGTCGCACAAGATACAGTGTTATTCTACAACGCGCGTCTAAACAACGCTCGTGAACAGGGTCTCTAACGTGAAATGTCAAGAAACATTACAAGTCTCAAGTAATCCTCAAATTTATATAATATGATCGCACGTACTGCTTGAGAGAATAATCTGGTTTCGTTTCAACACAAGTCCCTTAGTTCGTACCCCATGGTGATATCACGACCCTAACCTCTCGCAATCGGGTACCCTGTCAGAACGTAAGGTAAATAATCAAAAATGTAAGGATACAAAGATTCAAAAGAGTTCCAGAAAGGAGGAAAGAGGAACTGCAACTTAGGTACTTTCTCTCTCCTCTTTGTTTCCTCTCTTCAACATTAAATGGAAATCTGCCATCACGTTTGCAACCCACCTACGTAATACCGTTTCTCCTCCCTTTGACACCTGTGTCGAGTCCTAGGCATTATTTTCAATATCTACATTTTTTAAAATTTTCTGGAAAAATATCCACACGCCATTCAAGAGAATTAATTATTTTAATGCATTAAATATTCCATATTTTTGTACTATTTCGTCTTTTTATAATTAATTCGAAATCGAGATTCTTCTTTCTTGTAATAAAATTAATTAGGTACTACTTTTTTAAAAATTGGGATAAAATTATGAAGCACAACAAAAAAAGGTATAAATGTCGAAAAACATTTATAGGACATTCGTATACATAATGATTTTTTAAATATCATTTTGTTTTATGAGAAATTGTCATGCAATTCACAAATTCAACGTGAGTGTGCACTCAAAGGACTAAAGTATGTTAACACATTCCACTAATCCAATTTAAAAATGTTGTTGTCATTCAGCGGCTGAATAATGGGAGAACTACGAAATGTATTGGAAGCTCCAGGTAGCCAAAAGAGAACTACATTTTCCGCATTTGGAAATCCCATTGTAACAACTTAAAGCACAGATAATGTGCACAGATAATATTATAAACCTACAAGCGAAAAAGAAAAAGCTTGTAGAGTAAATATTTTCTTCCTTTTCATTATACGAAACTTACAACGATATAAATCCAAAGTGAGATCTGCCATTGCTCACATAAGAATTTGCCAAAATATAGGAAACACGAAGTACTGATCTACAGAGTAGTAATTAAATTTAAAAAAACAACAAAGGAAAAGGAAAAAAGAAATTGACACATTACAAAAAAATTGCTATTTTCATTAAATCTATTCTGGATATTATCAATCAATTAACACACATCATATTCTCGAGAAAATAATTTTATTTACTCAGCATGTAGATTATAAAAACCATCACAAATATTCGAGGAAATAGGCCCGAAGAGCAGCCCGTTGCGAGCCACACTGACCCAAAGACGACTTCGGCAGCAGCCACGCGCGCTCTCGCCCCAGTCGCAGAGGAGGGGCCGCGCCGCGCACCTCCGCACACCGGCGGACATCTCGCGGCGCGGAGCGACCACTCTCGCCTCGCCCCGGCCCCACCGCCCCCGCCCACGCCCACGACCACACCAAGGGCCACCAGCGGGCACCAGGGGGCGGGGCGGCGGGGCCGGCTGCGGCGGCGTGGCTCGGCGCCGACTCGTTTCGGGTTGGCAGTCTCATTTTTCCGTAGTGACTAGAAGGATGTTTTAGTAATGGTTGAGTCCAGCACCAGCTCCCGCTCCGACGCCCGCGCCGTAGCCAGCGCCGAAGCCAGCGCCGAAGCCAGCGCCGTAGCCAGCTCCGTGGCCAGCTGAGAATCCGTGGGCGAGAGGCGCCAGGTGCCCGATGCCAGCGCCAAGGCCCGCCAGGTGGCCGTGGCCAGCACCAACGCCGGCGCCAACGCCGGCACCAACACCGGCCCCGTGGCCGGCACCGTAGCCAGCACCTACACCGGCACCGTGACCAGCACCGATTCCAGCGCCGAGACCAGATCCGTGGCCGCCGTCAAGCCCCTCCTCGTCCTGCTTGCCGTAGCCATGGAGGGACACCTTGCCCTCACGGTGGACGATGGCCTGGAAGCCGTTGTGCTTGTCAGCGGTGTATTCCACCTTGCGGATGTGGCCGTCGGGCTCCACCAGGCTGTAGGATCCCTTGACTTGGTCGCCGTGGCGGCTCTCCTGTTGGCTCTTGACGTCGCCGTGGTAGGTATCTTTGATGGAGTAGTCGAACTTGTAGTTGGGGACGTGGTGGGCGTAGTCCTCGTGGATGGCGAGGGCTGTGGCGGCGAGGGCCAGCACGGCGAGGACGGTGAGGGAGACGGCGTGCATGGTAATGGAGATCGGGCTGCTAGAGGAGAAGCGACTGCGTGGGCGGCGGAGGCGAGAGTGATGCTCTGGCTGCGTTTGGAAAGCTTTTTATACTGGCGGAATTCTCATTAATAAGACGTTTGTTATCTGATGCGTGGCACAACAGAGCTATGCTCTTTCACCGTGTCGAACGAACATGCGTGTTTATGATATAATGATTAGTTTCCATAGAATGTTCAGCAAAATTTAAAATTTAAGTAAAATACTGAAATCACCCTAAGAAACATATTTTCACTCCATATTTGAAGTTTTAATTATATAAGTGAAAATAATAACCTTGAGTTTGTTTTATATTTTGGACTATTTCTTTTCTGCGAGATTCTTTTTATCACCTTATTGGCCTGTATATCTTTCTTTCAATGTCAGGGCTGTACTTCTAGATGTATTCTCATTTGGAAAACTTGTCATGATACTCCCTTGCTTGTTAGTCTGTTTTTATATTAGATTGAACATCCTTAATTCATCAATCATTTCTATTTTTGACTCTCTAATTAAATAAAACGTTAACAGAAGCAAAAATATCACTTCAGGTACCTGAAGATAGATTTTACCATTCTTACAAATGTTATTTATCACCTTAGGTTATCATTACTTTAGGAATACTTGTATAAAATTGTAATTGGATGTCATTATGCTTTCTTTAAAGTTTTTCAATTTGTTTTGAACAATAAAAAAACAGTATCTTCACATACATGTCACATTTGTCATAGAACGAATGCAACCTACGTAATTCAAGTTGTTTTATTATTGACGTTACATAGTCAGCGCAAAGCCGATTTTTCCTCTTACCTTTTCTTCTTGAAGATGAGAAACAGATATTTAGTCTGTTGGGGTACAAATTACCTGTTTTTCTGCCAATAAAATTATATTCACAAATAAGTTGTTTCCTTTCAAATGTTGATATTCTTTTTCTTAACACTAGAATGACAAGGTCAATGTGGATTCGAGGCCATAGCAAAATAATGCAATGCATTGTAATTTAATTATTTGTGTTCAAATCAATATTATTTATAATACACATCGAAGGCGTTAATTTGTGGGTGTATTGTAGTAATTTTGAATTGATTGGCATGAAGACAGCTAAATATCAATGTAATTTGATACATGTTTTACGAATCTTGAAAAACGGGAGAAATACAGAGAATTAATAACCAGTAGTTTTTATTATCAAACTGCGAGCAGTGTGTTTTTTACGTCTATGCTACTTATCTTTCTGAGAAATTAAATAATTCTAAATCAAAGAACCTGTTTGCCATCGGTAAGTCACTTCATTTTCAGTTTTAAATGAATAATGTTACAATAACGTAAAATATTAATTATCTAAAATTAAAATAAATGTTTCAAAACTTCTAAAAATTTTTGACAATATTTAAATCAGATATGTCTAGTGAAAATCTCGTCAAGTTGTACACGTGTAAATCGTCAACTACGCGTTAAAAGTGTTCGAAATCAAATTTAAAAATTGAAAGTAAAACAATTGAAATTACCGATACAACTAGAGTAATAACTAAGTAACTAATTACTTACAAAATACTTTGGCTATTTGACACTTATGTTAGATAAATATAACTTTAAATCTTCAGAAATTAATCCATTCTGGATGTGGCGGCGTCACATTTGGGAAAATGGCCTTTGGTGAAAGACAATTTCGAGAAGTGAAGTCAGTGAATAATCAACCCGAAGGGGCCGTTCCCCGGTGATCCACATCGCTAAGATGCTACAGCAGTAGTGGCTTAGCGATATCGGACCGAAGGATCGCGGGCTGCAATCTTACCTCGAGCATTTGTGTTCTTCCTTTCGCGCCCCCCTATCATCACCATATCGTTTCATCATCACAGATACCATAACGTTAAACCCAATAGTGGTCGCCATTGATCTAGATGTTGATGCGACCTTAAACAACAATAAAAGAAAAGAAAAAAGAAAAGAAGCGATGTCACGCGAGCCAACCGCGACGTGTTTACAGCGCACGGGCTCATTTAGGAGAATCATTGCAGTGTGACGAATCCCACATGCATGCTTCAGCGCTGCCAGGTGGTCTTAAGCATTCTTCACTAGACAGCGCTGCGGAAACCACAAAATTCAAATAATTATTATCTTATGTTTGAAATATGCGAAGAGAAACGGGGATTAAATAAATACGAAAAATAATGTTAATTGTATGCTGTAGTTATACTCTACCCGTTAAAAAAACATTAATGAAAAAAAATTTCTCTTTTTCAGGACGTACTCTTAGTAGCAACTGTTAATACTAAGTATTACTTAATTGTAATTGGTGTGGACCTCAAAACTTTGTCAATATCTGTTATTGCTGTCTGTTTATCTATAAGTATATCTTTATAGTTCACGAAATGTATTTGGTTGACATATATTGTTCTGTATTTATCCCCTTGGAAACTTTTCTCTTATGTTTTGAATAATTATTTAAAATCTTTACAGCCCAAGTGTTGTTAATTACAACAAAATAGTCGCCACACGTACATCATAATAATAATAATAGTTATAATTCACGTCACGTATATTTCCACGCACATTACAAATAGTCAAAATATTCACAGAGGTGAATTTATTACGTTTGCTACAATACACTCAGTGGTTTAGAACATTTAACACAAGGAAATGATGTAGCTAATATCTTACAAAATATTTTGTTGTATGATAACATTCCTACTTTTGCTCCAGTTAACTGGGTAGACGCGAATAGAGGCGGACCATATTGTCTCGTAACTGATTATTAAATATATCATATGGCTCGAAGAGGATTCTCAACTATCCAATATGAACGTGTATACTTGTTTGGCGTGAAACGTAAGTGGCTGTTAAATTTCAGAGTTATGTAGCAAAATAATTGAATAATGAATGGCATCTCTCTGGTACGAATACTTGTAGACTACGACAGTATAAACTCTACTCATTTCTTCCAAGTTTCCAGTGTTAAAATAAATCATGTAAACAATATTGCCAACTAGTAGATAGCTTAAAGGTACTAAATAGCTTAAAGTGAAATAAAATTTGTTCTGAAAGGTTTTTTCATCTCAATTTATGCAGCCTATTTAATAAATGATAAATTATGAATTACAAATGACCTATTTAAGGCATTATGCTAATTTATTATAAACCCTATTTTGGGCGTCTTAAATGGGAAGATTTTAACCCTCCGACGGGCGCATAGCGGCACTCAGTGCCGCATTCTTACATTTTTGTTAATTTCGTGTAAATAATTGGTGTGGAACTATTGAGCCCATAGGTATTCTTTATTCATTATATTTCAATCTGAAATTCAATTATTCAATCTTCATTGAGAGTTAGCTTTTCGCTTTCCTTGATACTCACAAAAATATTAGAAAAGGTTTTTACTTTTGAGAAAGGCAAGTAAAATAGTGCGAAAATACCAGATCGGGCAAGAACAACTCTACTCTTTGCAATATTATTTAACTTTTCTAGATTTGTTATGAGGATCAGAGGGGGTTTTGGAGAGTCAGGGCGCCAGCTTGCTGGGGTGCGAAAATTGGAAAATTATTTGTATACTAAAAAGTATTGGATTATTTTCGGCGTTCTTACGTATAGCAATTCCCAACCAAAAAATAATCAAACTAATATTTTCACCTTTGAGTACTAAATAACATATGTTACCATTAGAAACAATTTAGTAGGCTTAGACTTCACTTCGGTACATGGGAATGTTGCTCAAACGATGTTTGCGTATTGAATATCTAAACGAATTAAAATTTAATATCAAATGGTGTATTATTTATAATATGAGTTTGCAGCTGGGCGTTGATGTACAAACTTCCAGATACCGCCAATACTTAACTTGTGCGTTTGAACTGCGATTGTTGGTGGTTGTCGAGTGACTTGCGCTATTCTTTCTATAATTTTAAATTTCGTTCCTTTCTTCAATTAATTCACGTAGTATTGTCGGCTGTATTTTCACGTTCCCACTGCCGGGATAAAGAAACAATACTTTCTACGAGAATTGCCTTCTGAAGCCAAGACTGTTAAGGATTGATTGATGGATTGATTTATTGATTGCAAATTCATAAGAAACACACTGGTGTGTTTTTATCAGCGGCAGTGACTAACCTTCTACTAATGGCAGCATAGCAGTCAGCAACCGTCATTATGTGACTTACGTTTTATGATGGGAAGACATTCAGGAATCTTCCACGATGCTTTCTTTCTTCTGAAATCATTATGTTAAAATGAAGGAAGACCACACGTACTATTGCACTGGGAACCCAACGTTTTGGGTGAAGACAGAAAGTATTGCGGTAGTTCCGCTAGGCCTTCGCCTAATAATCCCTTATTCTACTGTAAACCTTCTGGCTAAAATAATGACACTGTACGAGGCGGGCCATAATAAATTCTATCTAAAATGTCAGTTTATTTTAGTACACCTCTTTTAAACCGTTCAATGAAAAAAAAACAGGGTTGTAGTAGTTTTGCAGGGAATATAATATATTCTTTAAACATAATACATAACTATTTGCTGAACTCCGCCCTCTGTTTAGAGTTTTGAGTGTCAGATATTGCACGTTCAACACAAGAATAATTCAAAATTACACTGAACGTAAAAAAAACATGAACTTAAAATCTTTTGACATGTTATTCAATAAAAATAACAAAAAACGAAATGGATAAGGCAAATATAAATGTTAGATTAAACAAACAGTCCGACAACACGAAGCTGTCACATTCACGTTAAACAATAAACGCCAGATCTGTTTAACTTCCAAATAAATTTGATTCTTGAGGGCAGATGTTTTTTCATTAGTACTTCGTACACAACATACACTTGTACTCCCATACTAAAATTTCGTAAGATTTACCAAGAAATTAATGGTATTCCTTATTTATCCGACCCAGGATCCATCTAAGTTGCCGCTTCTCCCTCTTCACTTGTCTTTTCATTTGTCTCTTCACTTGTCGCGTCTTTTTCAGTCGTCTTCTGAGTTGTAGGAGACTCATTTTCGGCTGTATCAGATGTCTTTTTCGCTGACGCAGCGGGATCCTCAGTAGAAGCAGACGTCTTTTCATTGTCTTTCAGTGTGGTAGGGTTCGCCGTGGATGAAGTCGGAGTGCTCGTTGTGGATGTAGAAGTGGTCGTTGAGGGTTTCGGAGGTTTCTTGTTCTTCTTTTGCTTCTTGGAAGGTTTCGTTCTCTCAGGATCTTGCGAAATGCTGGGGTTTGGAGGGCTACCGTCATACCACTGAGATGGGAACTCTGGTCGTCGTGGAGGGATCCCGTGGAAAGGAGGGAACCCACCCGGCGGAGGGAACCCATGTGGAGGAGGGAACCCAGGAGGAAACCCATGCGGAGGAGGGAACCCCGGAGGGAACCCATGGGGAGGAGGGAACCCATGCGGAGGAGGGAACCCTTGCGGAGGAGGGAACCCATGGGGAGGACCGAATCCAGGTCCAGGTGGTAACATATGTTGAGGTGGAAACCCAGGTCCAGGTGGAGGGGGAAAACCAGGTCCAGGTGGGAAAGCATGTCGTCCAAAACCAGGATGAAATCCATGTCTCGCAGTACTTACGCCTTCCTCCGGCACATAACCAGAACTCTCGATATGTTCAGGAGGATGAGAGCCAAAATATTCTAGCTCAAACCCAAGTGGAGGTGGAAAAACAGTTCTAGGTGGGAAACCATGTCGTCCAACAGGAGGTAAAAATCCTCCACGTCCCGCAGTACTTACACCTTCCTCCGGCACATAACCGGAACTCTTGAAATACTGAGGACGATGATGACCAAAATGATATTCTAGCTCTAACACAGATAGAGGTGAAAAATCTTTTCCAGGTGAGAAACCATGTCCTCCAACAGGAGGTAAAAATCCTCCATGTCTCGCAATACTTACACCTTCCTCCGGCCCATAACCGGAACTCTTGATTTCTTCACGAGGATGACGGTCAAAATATTCTGGCTCAAACACAGAATCTTGGAACAGTGAAGAGTCATCGGGCTCCCTGTCAAATTCGTGGTAAAAATCAGGTCCTTCCTCCGAGTTCGATCTGGTGCCAAGATCAAACGGCGCGTGCATTCCATCCCCAACGTGATTGAAAGGTCCATGGCCGGTATGAGAAGAGTATTGAGAGTGGCCGAAAGCGAACGTTATAGCTAGAGAAAGAATTGGTATGAAAGTCACAGAAACTTGGCGCATAGCTTGCCAATGTTGCAGTCCTAATATACAGATTCTTTCAGCACTGACTGTGGCTGCGCCTGTCGCTGAACTGAAGAGATTTGGCGAGCCGACAGTAATGAAATGGTTAAGTACGACACACGCTGAAAAAATTTACTTCTCAATAACCGCTAGAAAATGAGAGTCGCGCGTGGCTTAATGTCCATGTTCTACGCATAAATGATTTTGCACTATGGTCGAAATATACTTTCGTGGACGAACTGAGTGCGCTTAAGAGAAAAACATGGTTGCCGTTAAATTCAAATCGTCACACTGATAAACAATAATGAAGAGGGCTGACAGTAAAATTGCCAAAACATAATAAAGTAGTTTCATTAGAATAGTAAACACCATTACATGATCCTTTTAATGATATGCTCATTTTACGTACGCAAATTATTCTAGTGGAATTTTTCGACAATACACTTTTTCATTATTTTCTACCATAGCATAAATGAAGTGAAGATCATCTTTGTTGAACTGAGAGCGTTTTTTTTCTTTTCTCTGTCGAGTCAAAAGAGCAACGTTATGATCGATGATGTATTTTTCTATCAATTTTTACTTTCTCGCATATTACTTATAAAGTATAGAGAAAGTAAACAGAAACTACTTACGTAGAATAAAGAAAATATTGCAATGCTGCGGTAAAAATAACAATTTTTGAAAAACTCTTATTGTGAGGCCCCGATACTGAAAAGAGGGTTAAATATTGTTCGTATATTTAATAAATGTATTCCTATTTTTCTATCCGTTTGTGTGCAACGCCAGAGCGTTAATCCTTCAAATGATTTGCTCCAAAATGTTTATTACTCCATCGATCTGGCAGATCGAGAACCTAGAAACAAATATTTTGATTTTTGTAGGTACTTTACATGAAGTTTTAACATCGATTTTTTGCAGAAATGGCTCCAAACTAGTTGATCAAAGGGTACCTCCGAGTAAGGTGGTGAAAAGTTCTATAAAATCAATTGATATGTGAGTAGTGAAACTATAACTAATTTAAAAATAAGATTTTTGAAGTTTCTTCCCCCCTCTCACCACCATCTTAGACAAAATCGTGCTTTAATTTCTATATTTTCGTAGAACATTTACACTTCTAATTGAAAAGACATGAAAAATTTTAAAAAAATATTTACACTATAAAAATCATTTTTGTTGGCGCTAAATTCAAACGCAAAAACATTTCTTGTAAAAAAACACAAAAAAATATATTTTACTGTGCCTTTCAAAAAGGGAACAAAAATCAAAAATATTTCAAATATTTCTCTCAAAACATTTTTTTCAGATCTTTACGGACCACCGTTGAAGAAAATAAACTATTTCTACACATTTTCCGCGTTTAAAAGTACTAACGACTTTAAATTTACTTTGAAATTGACTGCCAAATTATAATTTAGAGTCTAAAGGTGAAAGCCGTAATTAGGCATTATTTTGACAGCATCAGTGTAGCAACAAAAATCGTCCACAATGAGGGCGTAAGTACAAAGAGATGGTTTGAATGGTCATTTGGCAATTATGAAGTTAAGGCAATAATCTTAATAACACTGTGAAAAGAACAAGCTCCTGCGTCCAGAGAGATTAACAACGTGAAAGAGCTATGGAAACAAAAGACATCGTGCGTGTAGAAGACAAGAGATAATTACGCGTGCAATTAGCAAGACTTGATACATCTGACAATGAAACGGTTGGCTATGACTGTCTAATCAGATTAAGAGGTTCAGATTGCGAAATGTCAGACCTCGGTTCGAAAATAGAAGACGAGTTTGTTTTTCATGTCATTGATGGGTTGCTGAAACAATTTTGTAAAGTGATGTCAGCGTTACATGAGAATCATCTTTTGAAATGATGAGAAAAAATTTGAACAAATGAAATTCAAAACGAAAACAAATATATACAACACAATTACAAACGACATTGCTAAAAATCAAAACTTCTTACTTGACGTGAGCGGTGCCAAAATCTACAATGTTAGGAGTAATTATGTCGCATAAGTATCATTTGTGAATAAATTTTTCGTCTTTCAAACGGAAATTCACAGGAATAATGTCGATGAAGGGGATGTACTTGAAGTTTCGTTTAATTGGAAGTGTGGTGTGCATGATACCAATGTGTTTTTTAGATCGCGTGAAAGTGTTCTAGGTTGCGGCATCGGAGATTAGGGCATGTGAATTCAGATTACATCAAGAAAATGCAGCGACAAGAATTAGTGAGAGGGTAAGAACGTTTTCAAATTGAAAGCGATAAATGTGATGCATTGTTCGCGGTAACGCCACATGTCTAACTTTCAAATAACTGTTTGAGATGCAAACTAGCAATTTCCTAGAGCGTATTCGTGTAGTTTCCTGTGGTTCCATGCGTGTTTTGTGCCTTCCTCTTTGAGGAAACAGTCATGTGCTAACAATCGTTGATGACTTCAGATATTTTGTTCAATTTTAGAGGAATGAAAACGAATCCTGTAGTAAATATATGCACTTTATAATGCAAAGATAAAATGAAACCTGAATCAAAGGACTTTAATACGAACAATCAATAGCGAAAAATTCATGAATTCTTAAACTCTTTCACACTATGTGCCTCGAATTATGCACACAAAATTTTTATCATAAGTAATATTGCGAGAAGTGCTCTGATAGCCGGTAAATTCACGATTCGCGCCGTGAGGAGTGTGAGCTGCGAAGTGTTCTGTATTCGAAGACCTGAGTCCATTCTACATTATCAATGATTTTCATTTTGCATCAATCATTTTGATCAATCATTTTGCAGACAGAGCAGGCAAAAGCGTATTTGTATTAATTTTATAACAATATTACATTCAAAGTCATAAAAATGCAAGGCATTTTTTCCTGTGTCCTCAAAATCTCAAAAGATATTACTAAAATAACGCAACTATTAGGTTTGATGAAACAGAACAATTTAGAGAAAATTATGAAACAGAACAATTTAGAGAACAAGTTAGAGAAATAGAACAATTGCACAAATATTTGCCTTCTTTTAACCGTTAACTGGGAACGTGTCTTCAGACTTCTGTTACCGGTGACGTGCGGTCTGAGGCTCCAAAAGTTTTAGCCACATTATTCCATTTTATGTTGACTTGACAATTTTTTTCACGTAAACAATGCTATAATAAACAAGAAAATAAAATTATTTGTTGTTAATATGTAAAATGAATATAATATAATTATTTACTACTTGCCGAGTAAATTTCTGGCTATAATTTGTTTTATACTGTTTCTTCACTATTAATTATCTTAAAAACTCTTAGAAAGGTATGAAATAGTATTCACTACATTAAAAAACATTAATTTAAATACAGCAATGCATTTATATACGAAAACAATCCATTAATAAAATGTTTGCAATGCACATTCACTGTGGGAAGAAAAGTACTGTACTGATGATGTCTGCGAGACCGCTCCTAAATTTCAACTGGACCTCAAAGGCGAAAGGCTGTCACTGGATCCGCTGCCCCGTGTGTGAGTGTAGTTTAGAAGAAGATAGCAAATGGTGTAAAAAAACTTATTGTATGTACCAGAGAGGAGGGCTACGCGTTTATTTTTCCTCAGCTGTCTCAGAGACCGCATATCACCAGTTAAGGGTTAAGTGTGGTAGTTGAGGTTTAGAAAAAAAGAGTGAGGTTTGCCATTCGAAGAGTCAACCGAGATATTTAGAGTTTTGCGTTTCTCATCAGGGAAAGAATTTGAGCATATTAATGTATGGTTTATTACATTTTCATTTATTATGCATGTAGTAAATAATCGCAAAAATAATAACTACTTCTTTAGGCCTTTTCCTTAGCTACCTTAAGAAAATGTACGATTTTCATGAGTCTGAAACATCAAGAATTTGCGATTATTCACTACTATGATACCACATGTACATTGTACTCCATGTTTAAACAGATTCAAAATGTATTTATAACAATTAAAATACGACTGAAGAATTGTAACAGAGATATAAAGATTTACGGACATGAGAAATACATGATAATTTGTGTTCCATACAAACGTTTTTTTAATATAAGATGACAAATCTCGTTTTGTACTTAACAATTAATAGTCTGGGTCATTTTCTTCATTTGAAAAAAGTGACGGAAGCTCATTGTATACCTAATGATGATATTCTTGTATGTAGGGCAGTACACTCATAAGATCCTTATGTTTTCTAGCAACGATATTCATTCCAGCTGATACTATCTCTTCAAATTATTAATTTTGAAATATCTGATAAGATATTTAGTTGCTTGCTGCAGTTTTGTTATGGTCTTACTCTTCTTGATTGATCGATTTAATCAAAAAGCAGCAAAAATCTATATGTGATGTACGGGGGAGAAGATCATCTGCGCACATTTTCTTAAGTTCCAGAACCTCTTCCCAACAGTTTAACTATAAATAATTGAACGATCAATAAATGTTTAAAAATAAAATAAAAATAAATAATAATTAAAAAGAGCGAGATTAATAACATTTGAAAAACTAGAAAGTTTCGTTTCCCACTGATAGAAAACATATTTGCAGCGGTAAACAAACTACATTTTTTATTTTTCTGCATTGCTAACACAATAGTAACTCACCCCCAAATCTACTCTTACCACTTTATGCAAAGGGAAACAAATTGCGTGTCCCCTAAACGTGCGCATAGTGAAGCTATATTTATTACTTTTCACACCAACTTCCACCTCCTACCAAGAAGCAAGTGATAAAGAATGAGACTGTTTTGCTTTTCCGGCACAAGTTTACTTGTACTTCTTACGTATGATAAACCTCTGTTTATTTTGGATTATAATTTCTTCCAATCACTCTCTTTTCTCCTCCGTATCTTTAATTTCTCACAACTACACAATCATTTTCAGTGCCATCCAGGTTTTAAACCAATGATCACGTGACCATCCGCGCGGTGAAGAGAGACGATGACGCGCGACGTACCTCAGCACAGCAGAAATCCAAATTTTCATTTTAGTGATTACACACATTTTGGTGCCTCACATGTTAAACGTTTTCTTGGATATTTCGATGCTACTGATTCCAAAAAATGCGTCAGTTTTGTCCCATCAGCACTAGTTTTGTAAATACAGAATTATCGTAGGTAATACCACGAGTGCATGTGAATTCATCTGGTAATTTCTAAAGCACGAGTGAAATTTAATAGGACTATTCCACGAATTAAATTACGTCCAACAGAGTTACAAAATGAGCCAAATATTAATATTATATTAATGTACTTTATTCAATTACCTTTCATATTTAGCTAGATCTACTATGACCATCTGCTAACGTAGTAGGTGTGCAAGGTTAATCCTCGCGGTCGATACGTAATCAAAATCGAGATAAACAAATGAATATTCAGACGATGAGATGAAATGTATGTTCATTTTACTTTAAAATAACAAACTTTTGATGTAACACACATCAACATTTAAAGTAATAAACATATATTCTTTCAGTTGAAAATATGTTTATTGAACACGTCCATTTTAAAATTAAATGTTGAAGGTTCTTCTTTATTTTCACTAACAATCGTGTTGGATTCTGAAACAGATGGGTTTGATGATGAATGCGCCTGTCTTAATTTATTTATGATTCCGATTGGCGTTGCTTATTGATTTTTAGGTAGGGCTTCAGTGGTGATGTACCAGCATCCTCTCCTCTATTATTTCAATAGTGTACATACCTTTTGCGGATCTCACACGTAACTAATCATTATAAATCTAAAGAAAGGTCTCTAAAGAAAGATAATTTCATGGAGACGTAACGAATCGCACTTTGACTTTGACTTTAAAAATATTAAGTATTTGTTTAAAAAACGCATCTAAATATTCATACGTATTCTTTCCGTTCATAATATTTTTGGCAATGGGTACATTTACAATGCGATGTTTACACCGGCGCACGCTGAGCTAGAATCCTAAATACCTGGTGTAGCGTCATAGCACTGGGCGCGACCGACCGCACAAGTCGTGCAAGGGGGAGGGGTTGGTCCTCTCGTGCCGCTCAGGGGCGGATGGACCCCCGGGGTCTCTCGAGGGTCTCTCCGCCGGGGGCGTGTCTGACAAGGCGGTTGTCCGTTCGCACTAGTGATGTGATGTGATGGACGGCAGGCTCCATCTGCAGCCGGCTCAATTCTCGAGAAGAAATGACGTTTTGTGCTTGGGAGGTCGGTCACGTGATGTCTCGCAAGGGAGGTGGGTGGAATAAGCTTCCATGGCATTCGAGGTGGACCGTAGCGATGTGTGGAGGTGATCGCGAGCAGCGTCTTGCGGGGCGTGGCTTTTCGCCACGGGACAAGAGACCAGGGGCGGCGCTAGTATAGCGAGCTGGGGTTCTCTTGGCAAATACTGAGGCGGCTCGTCTCATGAGTCGGAGTGCTGTGGAGAGCAGCGTTCCTTAGGAGTATTCCTTAGGAATGTACATGCTGTAATAAACTATTGTAATAATAAACTAAATATGTACAGCAAACTCCGTGTCTGTGTTCTTCCTCATCTCATGACAACGTCACACTGACCAGTAAGGGGAAGAAAAGTTTCTAGATGGGAATTTTGGACTATCAAGCTGGCTACAGTAATGTTGGATTACAGCATGCCGGTTGTGCGGGCATTCAGCGGTTCATTTTGTCCTCTGTATTCCAGATCAAATGCGGTAATTCTTTGTTAGCAGTGCGTGCAGCCGGCGGGGTCACAAAATAGTATTGTCGTTGAATATAAAAATTTGTGTTCTGTGTAAGTGAAGGGAATAATTTCAATATGAAAGGTGTTCCAGGAGGTATGTAGTAATAAAAAACATTTTCATAATTATTATATCATTAATTGTGCATGTGTTTTGTTTAATTAACTAAATACCGGAAAATTCATGAGAAAATTGTAAAATGTGGTTAAAAAATAGAGATAACTTACGCATTCCACGACATTCCGTTTTCTTTTGCACTTTGTCCGCAAGTATATGTTGTTACCTTTGTAAATTAACCTGCAAATCCACCTAATGTTAGCGATTCTGTCTTTGAGCCACATTTTAAGCGACGCTTGCAAAATGTCGTTATTGAGACATCTTGAACAATGACAATTAACTTTGTAGAATTTAAATTATAATCGATGCCTAGAAGCATTTTAAAGAATATAATAAGTAGAAAAAGGTCGGAAACAGCGCTTTCTCCTTCACAGTGGGATGAATAATTTACAAAAGGTCAAAAGGTCACCGCGACTCGATTACTATTATCCATTCTTTAAGAAATAATTGCATTTCGGCTTCATATTTTAAACTGAATATTTTGGTTATTTTTTAATGAAATTAATAATATTATGTAACTATTTTAATTAACCTTTCAACGTGAGGTACCGTCCATAGACTACCGGGTTTTTGAACTTCTACATGCAGGATGCAACCATGGAGGAGACGTCATGAAGCGCCTTTTTCGAGAGCGGGTTTTACGATCTGAGAGGGCCGGCCCTCTCCCCCTCGGCATGGGGGCCGAGAGGATGCAGCCGCGTTCCCTAGGCTATTTGGCGAAGGGAGTTTTTTTTTGGGGGGGGGGGGTAGCGGACCCGCCGGAGCAGCTGTTCTAACGCTGCGGCTGGAGATTTTTAGAGTGAAAGAGGAAAGTTTTCAAGCTCTGGATGCTTTCCATATGAGTGATGAACCCAGTTACCAAAAACTAGTCTCTAAGTCAGGTGCCCAAGATGTACTAAGGGAATTGAACAAATTCCAAATTGTTATTTTTCTAATCAGGAAAACAGTAAAGCAGTAAATTCGAAGAAATGTCATTTTAATAATAGATTCTTTTTACTTGTCGTTGATAATCTTTTGACTAGATTTTGTTATCTAAATGCCAGGATTATTGCGTACATTTGTTAATTTTTAAAATAAAATGTTGCAAATTATTTATGCATAATTCTCGGCGAAGCATGGTACGTTCATAGACGACACCCTGCTAATGTAAGGGAAACAGTTGTATGTCTAAGAACGGCACTTCGTGAACTGAAGAGATGATACGCCGCAGGTAGAAGTAAATGTCGTACGTCTTGAGATGGCACGCACACCGCGCGCTGATCTGCACTCCTGTTTACCTACTCCCGCCTTGAAGTAGGAAAGTGATTAAGGTAGTTAGAGCGAGATATTCCCTAGTAGTAAGAGAGTCCACATTACATTCGAAAATATTTATTTGCGAGACTAGTGGTTATTGTGAGACATGTATAAACAAAATAGGAATTATTGTCAAGAGTTTTATTTAATTATACAGATGAAATTTGTTTTATAGATGGAAAATATAAATATTTCAATACCATCTAAAGATCTACAGTTGACTAGTTTCTTAACTAGTACCAACAGAGCGCATGGCCAAGGAATGAAAAATTGAGGTATAAGATTGAATATAAAAAAGCACTATTAAACAATTAGCAAGAGCAGAAATATAAAAAGTAACGCAATAGACATATATCTATATATTGTTTTACAATGATCGCTCATAATCGGCAAAATTTTCTGATCTGAATAGGGCGAAAAGTCTTCGGTAAATTGGGCAACGCCGTAATATCCTTGATATTGGCATACCTGCTCAGTGCTCATGTTCATTCAAATTCTTGTTGTTTTGAGCCACTTTGAATACTGTTCTTCATAGTAGTCGACACGTGGTCTGAGCGAATCACATTTTTCATCATGTCTGAACGAATTGGTGGAAGATTTGCTTCCAAAGCGCAAATTGAGAGGAGACGAAAGTGTTCTGCTTATCTTCACGAAAGGCATCGGGTGGAGAAGCATACAAAGACGAATGAAGCAGAGTACGTAAACAATGTGGGACCACGAATAGTCGATATTCAGTTACTTGCTGAAACCATGTGGTGTGATACTTGCGACGTTCCCCTAAGTTTTCGCTTCATGGAAAAAGAAGTTAAACGTGGTTTGGCTTCAGTTTTCTGCATTCGGTGCCAGACTTGTTGTGAAGTGAAGGAAGTGATGAGCTCCTCTCAGGTGCATACGAGTTCGGGAGCATTTTATCCTGTGTATTCTATCAATTGCAAAGCAGCTTTAGGTAAGAATACAACTTATACATCGTATGAAATGTATTATTATACTGTTTGTCCAGAATTAGTGTTGAATAATCGATGTTGCAGGTTGCTTGGACTCAGGAATTGCTCACGAGCAGTTCAATAGCTGTCTCTCAGCCATGAATGTTCCCCCAATAACACGTTCAACGATGAAACGTGCTGAGACCCGTGTGGCTCCTGCTGTAGTAGAAGTTGCAGAAGAATCCTGCAAGAAGGCTTTACAGGAAGAGAAAGAACTCACACTGTCTTTGGGGTAAGAAGTGTTAACTTTTTTAATATTTTTCATGTGATGCAGATGTAAACATACTTAGCTGATTTTCATTTCACTAGCCACAAATATATTAATGATGCCTAGTTTCCAAATTTGTTGAAATTCAGGTTAATCATTTTATGAATTCTGTTTTGTACTTTATTTTAATGCACAACTGCTCTCATCCAAGGTCTAGAAATTTCATATATTTTTAATTTTATTTTACATAAAATTCAGGCAAACACCTAATTATAATTTGGATATTAATAGATTAGAAAGCATATTGAACTTCTTGTAAATCATGTGGTTGGTTATTCATTGATGTGCCTTACTGTTTTACAATATTACTGTATAAAGTGTTACTGTACAGAATTTATGTATTTTAGTATAATATAGCACATAAACAGTTTCTCCATTTTGTCAACTTTCTTAAAATTAAAGCCTAAAGGCATTATTTCTTGTTCTTAGACTATTTGGAAAAAAACATCCTTTTTGATCAAATAAATATATATTTCAGTTATTTGCTTTGAAAACATTCCAATATTATTGAATGCTTACTGAAATACTACTTTATGAAATGGCAATAAACACACACTCTTATCTCCTCAAGATATATGTATTTCACTATTAAAATACACACAATGGAGAATAGTTCTAATGTATATTGCAGTTATTCCTGGAAATTTTCTCTCACAATGTGTGTTAACATTTGCTTATTACTAAGAATTAAACTTTCCAAATGATTCATATTTGTTTTCGTTTTTTTAAATTTATATCTCAGTAATTTACAAACTAATTTTGCTGTTTCATATTGCATACTATTATTACTGAATGCTGACTGCACTCTTCCATTCATCCACTATCTTCTCTCTTTTATTATTTCTGTATTCAGCAATATTGGAAGTGTCTTATGTTGCGTTTATGTATTTTAATCATTAATTTTTTTTAGGACACCCATACGAAGAAGTACATCTGCTGATGTGTCTGATGAATATATTACTTCAGATGTTGAGATTATTGCCACGTATGACTTTGGTTGGTGCAAACGTGGAAATGGTCGCTGCCATGACAGTCCCAATGGTAATATTTCTTTACACAAAACCTTATTATTAACATATAATTAAAGTAGCTTATTTAATTTATGAAATTGTCATAAATTATATTATGATATAATATTCACTGATTTTGCATCTTTTGTGTTTCAGGACAAGGATCAGTAATTGGTTTCCAAACGAAAAAAATTATTGCCTTTGACACCCGAAGCACACGATGTGCCATGTGTAGCCGGGGGCACCCACAGAGTGACCACTTCTGCAGGAAGAACTGGAGTGGAAGTTCCAAGGCCATGGAACCCAACTGCGCAGTTAACCTAATTGCCAAAAATCCTGCCTTTAAAGAATCTGGCGTTAGGGTTGGAGTTTTAGTAGGAGATGAAGACTCTTCGACCATTGCTGCGGTGCAGAAGGAAACTCCACATCTTGTGGAAAAGTGGGTGGATACCAACCATAACACCAAAAATTTCAGCAACAAGCTGTATTTAGCTGCCAAAAAGTACACATTCCTCAGCCAGGGCGTGATCAAATACTTGAAAAGGTGTTTTTCATATGCAGTAGCCCAGAATAAGGACAATATTGAAAATCTGAAGAGAGCTCTTCAAAATATTTCAGCTCACACTTTTGGAGAGCATGGTATGTGTGATGAATGGTGTAAAGCCAAGAATTCTCCTAACTATGTTTTCAAGGCCCTTCCAGGAGGCAAACCTTTCCAGTGTGCAGCGTGGCGTGCTGACTTCGATGTTCTGCTAGCATCGCAGGTTGCAAAGGCAGCTCAGATAGCACCTGGTGCATCGTCGCAGCAAAATGAATCTTTTAATAGCATGTGTGCAGCAAAGGCCAGCAAAAGAATCCATTATGCTAATTCTTATGCACATCATGTCCGTGTGAGCTGTGCTGTCAATACAAAAAATTTGGGATCAAGCCACATTGTCCAAATTAATAAGGCAGCAGGACTGTCTCCTAGAGGGGTAACACGTAAATATAGAGAAAGGCAGCAAAAACTGCGTGAGAAGAAGGCGAAGTTTCAGAATTCAAGAACATTCAAAGGCAGACGCCTTTTTCTCAAGTCGCAGAAGTCCTGCAAGACAGCGGGGTTGCAAAGGAAGGAAGGGTATACGTATGTATCTGATATGGCATCCACAATGGAGAGATCAGTTGCTGTTGCGACAAATACAGATTGGGTGCCTGATAACAAATCCTTTGATGAATTGTGCAGGTTTGTTGTGATAGACACAGAGACAACTGGTTTTGGATCCAAATCTGAAATTACACAAATTGCTGCAAAATGTGGGAACGTAACCTTCAACCAGTACATGCTTCCAAGGCTATCCATTGATCCTCGGGCTACTGCTATTACCGGACTTCGTGTGGACAATGGTGCATTGTACCGGCACTCTCAAAGGCTTGAGACATCACCCGCTGAAGATGTTGCTCAAGCCTTCCTTACTTTTTTGAAGAGCTTGGGTTCTCAAACCTTGCTTCTGGGCCACAACATTGTAAGGTTCGATGCACCCCTCATTGTGAAGTGGCTGAATCACTGCGGTCACAATTTTGTGCAAGAATTTTGCTCCAACGTGTATGGCTTTTGTGACACTGTACCACTAATCAGTCAAGGCGATGCAAGAAAACAAGATTTGCTTGCCAGGACTTACCTAACCGGTCCTGAATGGACACCTATTATTAGTGGTGCCCACTGCGCTTTAACTGATTGCATTATTTTGGAGGGATTACTCCATCACTTCCAGGTGGAGGATTCATCCTTTCAAAAAAATGCAATGACAGTTCAGGCATTTTTCAGGAGACTGATTATTAATAAGCGCAGGAAAGATAATTTGGGGCAATTATTGTGTATGAGCAGTATGGGACTCTCCAAATTTATGTTGGGCAAGATGGCTGGCCATGGCATCACAATTGATGAACTTGTCCATGAATACAAATTAAATGGAAAGAAGGGTGTTGCAGTTTGCCTTGGTGTTCAAGTCAATGGCAAACCACGAGTTATCAAAAACACCCGTGTTTTGAACAATGTTATTAGATATTTGGAAGCAAAACTTGCTGAAGAGGAGTTGAGTGTACGTCCAATCGCTGGCAATACTGATTGATGTTATTTCAGAAAACTCTGTGTTTAGTGTTGTTTTTTTTCTTCTTTCATTGTTCATATGTATATAATGTTATTATTTCATTGTTATTACGTTATATTGTTTTATTTCATCTAATTGATTTGTAAACAGCCATTCCGTTCCTGGTTTTGTCCAGTTTCCAGGATACTTCGAGCAAATGCTGGAATGGATCCCTTGATTGCTTCTGGTCAGTAAAGTAAATAATACCTCCCAATGTCACACAGTGACATAATAAAAAGTTTTCAGATAATTCCAATGCTTGTATCTCTCTGATTTTTTTTCTTTTATTACCCATGCCAATGATAGGATAAACCTTAGATTATTAGATTGCTCAACAAAAAGATCGGTAGTTTGGTTCTCTCCAACACTACATAGCATTATAGTGTTAGTTAACAGAAATCCTAATCATTGACTCCTGCTCCTTTATCCTCATCCCAATCCTTTGCATTTTTTTCCTGATATTCCCCTATTTTATTTTTGCTTTGGTAAAAGAACTGCAGGATCAAATGTTGTGTTTTAATATTTTTTGATTGGTTGCAATATTGGCAATGTTATTTTCAGCAGTAGAATTAAGTAATGAGTAAGTTATTTGCTGGGTGCAATGTTATCACTATAATTTTATGTAATGTTAATGGTATTTATTGATTTAAGTTTTAGGTGCAGAATGTGTAAAGTACCAAGCTAAAGCTGGAATGAAATTTACTGCTTGATATGTCTCAGAGCTGTATCATTTAGACCTTCAATAATAAAATTATATCATTGGAGATAAAATCTTCAAAAGAGATTTCCATGTGACATAGTTTTTGTAATAGTTGGTCTTGAAGAGGTTTAAATGTTTTGGAAATTAGTCACAAGACCCGTTCAAAATGCATTACTACTGTGCAGGGAGTGCAATATTAAAACCAAAAGTTTTTGCTGTAGAGAAAAGGGATTTTATTAAAATACGAATACTAACTAAGGCTGAATTTATCATTCCTCATATAATTTCAATTACATTTGCCCACAGGTGGTTTTAGATACGGTAGACCTTGCACGATATTGTACTGGGTATTCCTTGAAAGAAAAAGTAACTAAAAATCTCTTATGATAGAATAAATCCTTGTTCAAATATAAATTAACAAATAGCTTACAAAGTGGAAATTACATTTTTTATTTCTCATTTAAAAATTATATTTTGTTTCTTATTGTTCCATTCAATTTATTTTTCAATTCAAACAGTCAATAAAATTATTTATTAATGGTTATTATTCACATAAAAACCTTTCTGGAAGCTTTTAAGAATATTTTTTTCAAAAAATTCAGGTGCCGTGATGGTAGTGATAGTTCATATTTTGCTAGTAGGGAAATCCATCTCTACATTATCTATACCTGGAATGGTTGATATTAAAGCCAGCAAATACATATGTATATAATCATTTCAACCCATTTGATGCCACTAAAAAGTCTGATTAACTAAAAAGACATTAAGTATGATGGAATAAATCATTGTACAAATGCTGATGTAAATTAACAAAAAGCTTTCAAAGAGGAAAATACATTTTAATTACTCATTTACAAATACATGTTCAATTTCTGATTGTTCCATTCAAGTTATTTTTGAATCCAAACTTTTTAGTTCAGTAAAGTATTAGATTAATGATTATTATTTAGTTTCATATTTTTCCATTCAATTTAAACAAGTCAGTTAACTATTTAATTCATGAAGTTTTTAAGAACATTTATTTTAAAAAATCTGAGCATGAGGATGCAAGTCCCAAGCATTCTTATTTTGATAGTATGGAAATACAGCTCTCTATTTACTGATACCTTGAATTGTTGACATTAACACCAGCGATTGCTAATTCCTTTGTGAATTGAATGCCCACTCCAGTAACTCTACTGAGTATATTGCAATTATTCTTAATTACATAATTATTTATAATATATTAAAAATTCTATCATGTGCAAATATGTAAGTATTTAAAAAAAAATAAAATACAATTATGCAGCAATAGATATTTTTGTAGTTAATTTATGGGGTGGATGGCACCAACTGAAGCTATGCCACTGTCAATTAATAATAAAAACGAATCACTTTGATCAGGAACACCTGGAGGTACACACCTCCAGGTGCTGACGTATGGGAAAGGTTGCAATGAACGTTATCTCACAACGGTGGTGTAGGAGGCATGTGCAATCCACTCTGAATCTTGTATAGCAAAAAAGAGAATATGGGTCATTTTTGAAGAATTAATCAAAGTTCAGAAGCTAAAGCCAAAAAGCGGTCATACAATATGAAATAATAATGCTGCAATAAACATATTAAAAAACTCAAGATCACCTATTTCTTCATAGACTTGTCTCAAAATGATTTACCATCATAAACTTCAGGTTGCTAGGCCTATCGCCTGTTCCTGTAGACCAGAAGGTGTGTACCTCCAGGTGTTCCTGATCAAAGTGATTCGTTTTTATTACTAATTGACAGTGGCATAGCTTCAGTTGGTGTCATCCACCCCATAAATTAACTACAAAAATATCTATTGCTGCATAATTGTATTTTTTTTTAAATACAAACATATTTGCACATGATAGAATTTTTAATATATTATAAATAACTATGTAATTAAGAATAATTGCAATATAATTTTTAAATATCTTGTTTCATTTTAAAATATTTATCAACAAATGTATGTTATTTATAAAACCCCTTTACGAGATTTTAGGGCAACAAACTTCTTTATAACTTCATTAAAATCTATGCTTATTGCAATGTCATCTTCTACTGACAATAGAGCCAAATCAGGTAATCTTGATTCATATACATTTTTAAGTAAATTATTTAAATTATATAATTCCAATTATAAAATATGTAAATTGGTGTCACCCGGAACGCGCCGCCCCCCCCTGCCCAGCCCTAGCTAGGCCACTGTTAATTGAATTGAGTTCACTTCAGATCCCACAAACTCTTATATCTATGAAATTGAAGCTTTGCTAAATATCTGGTTAATATCAAAGGCAATGTTTTCCAGGAGTGAGGATGTTCTAATTGCGTCCAAAAGACCGAGAGGAACGTGAGAACTCTTGCCGGAGGCTTGTCACTCGATTTGAATGAAGCGCGCTACGCGCACAGTGTTGTCGCGTTGGGCATTACCGCGTCGTTCCTCCAGAAAGCGCGCGAATGTCTCTCTTAGGAGTCATTTAGGCATACAATTTTGCAGAATTCTCCCATTTGAAACGGTAGATGTCCTTCAAATTTCGCATATTGATTCTTCTAGATGCTAGCTACCTAAGGGAGAGTTTTTAAAAACATTTTCAACAGTTAGTTTTCCCACAATTTTAAATTTTCTGGTCGTCTCTCGCGAGTCACCATAAGAGCCCATGTTAAAACTACAAATTTTACGGTCTCGTTTCTCAAAAACTAGACGGTGAAATTGATTGAAATTCTACCAGAACATAGAAGAACCTCTCATCTTTCGATTAATACAATAAAAAAGGCATGTTAAACATAAGACATATCTCGCTCTAACCACCTTAAGAAAACTTTGCGAAAGAATGCTGTAGCTTCCTTCTTCGTCACTACGTTGAAGGGTTAATAATTATAAAACAATACATGTTTCTTGAAACACAAAAATTTTACTACTGTATGGAGATGCTTTTTAACGTGTGTGAAGAAATAAATATTAAATGAATGAATGAATAAATAAATAATGCATGAATTGGTCATTAAAACAAAAAATTTCATTTAGAAATAAATTTCGTAACTTAAATAATATTACGTCAATGAGCACGAAGAACACAAATAAAGAAATAAATTATAAACAAATAAATATCACGCAGAAGCTGTTTTTAAATTTCCGGTTCATCTGATCCACTGGGTTTCGTGAAAGGATCTTTGAGAAAAGAGATTATTCTAATTGTAATAATCCCCCACCCAATCATTCATGGAGGAAGATTACTAACTAATTTAGTCCTGTTCTTTTATACTGCGATTTTTGTAGGAAGAGCTCTCAAAATAACTCAAATCCCATCTTCGCGATGGAATATGTCACGGTATTTCGTATCATTCAAAGTCGTTCCG
The DNA here is from genome assembly GCA_031308135.1 of Acheta domesticus. Lineage (NCBI taxonomy): Eukaryota > Metazoa > Arthropoda > Insecta > Orthoptera > Gryllidae > Acheta > Acheta domesticus. The sequence goes on along the minus strand of JAHLJT010004567.1, from coordinate 198,246,382 downwards.
CTAGATTTCGCACGATCGCGACCGTATGAAGCAGTGCTTGCGATCATGCGACTTCTACCAGCAAGTCCGAGAAAAGACGCGAAATGCCGTGACATATTCCATCGCGAAGATGGGATTTGAGTTATCTTGAGAGCTCTTCCTACAAAAATCGCAGTATAACTTCGCGGGATGCGGGAAGGAGCAGGTCTTGCAAACATGAATTGCCAAGAAACACATTATTCATTCTGGTGGTAACTTTATAATTACAATTTAAGTTACACGGCCAACGCTCGGCCCGCCTCGCAATAAAAAAATAACTACAAAAAGTGCGTATTGCTGACGCAAGAGTTCATCACACCCCTTTTGAGATGGTCCTCAGATGGCAGGTAAGCGAGCGACCCTTCGCCCTGGCCCGCAATGTTGGTGGCCGCACAAAGGCTGCGGCGGGGGCGGCGGCGGCGGCGGCGGCGGCGGCGGCGACTACAGCAGGGCGGGGTGCGCCGGCGGCAGGGATACCTCAGTGACGTTGAAGTGGGCGGATGTTGACCGCCGACAGATTGTTATGTGAATCTACTAAGCTCGGGCAATGCTGGCGAGTGGCATCCACGCAACCATCCGTTACCATATAACTCCGCCACACTTGAAGTGTGAAGAGCGGAATACTACTGCTTGCTCCACTACATGAGATGAACAAGTCAAGCGCAAGTCTAGCACTTCGCGATACGCGGCAGATACCGCGCTCCCCTTCAAGAGCCGGAGAGGCCGTTTTGACGTTGACTCGTCAGTAAAATCTCGGAATCTACATTTTTGCCTACAGCTACGCTCACCACCAAACTTCTGTCTCCCACCATCCCCCTGTGAGGTTCTTCTCTGATTCGTTGTATTAAACGAAAGATGTGGGAGTGAGGCCTCGCTTTGACCAATAGAAATATCGGCGCATGTCCGTTGGAAATAACATTTGGGGTGTGAGAATTCTAGGAATAAGTTTCCCTTAATGTATTTCTGGGAAGCGCAAATCTCCAACGTCCGGCAACGGCTGCGCTAAGAGGCCTAATCCGTCGATGGGCGCTACCCTTTTGAAAGTAGTGAAAGGTCTTAAGACGGCGGCAAAGAAATCTCTAGTGGGCGCGGGCGCCGGGGCGGCGCGGGTGCGGGCGCGGGCGCCGGTGGCGATATCGGCAAAGAGCGGCTCCTCCACCGGCTCATATCACGTATACACGTGTGATATGATGGGGATCGATTTACTGTTACATTAGCAATCCCCTCCTTCCAAGAAAATTCTAAGATGACATGAGGGATTTTCTTCAAAGAAACTAACAGTACACGATTCCACGCTACGTTGAACTTCACGTCAGGCAACATACTAAATACATCGACACCAAGAAATCTACACTAAAAAGAATCATATCCTCATAAATCATTTACACATGACAATAATTCTACACAAAAACATGCAAATAAACAGATTAATGGATTTATCTCTTAATCATCACATCGGTGCCAAATAGCACTAGCGAATCGGCAACTCCGCCGACTTAATGCGAAATACTAATAAGAACTGACAAAATTTCATTCTAAATACAACAATAATGATACGACGGTTACTCCGCTGCACACCTATATTATACCTAAATTAATCTACGCTTAATCGTAATGACACGAATAATACCAAACAACAAAAACATGGCGTATCGCCGATGACAAACACAAGAGACAAGACCTGTGCTGTTACATAATAACACAAGAATATTTGTCAAACGATTTGCAAGTGTTCATAAAACATTTAGAAAAGTTATTGACAGAAAAGAGTGGACATGCAATAACAATTTCCGGTGATATGAGTCCTACCGTTTCGATTATACTGACAAAATTAAGAAGCAAATACAAATAAGCATCTCGAAATCAAAATTATTTTTTCAAGAAGAATGAAAGCTGGTTAAATACAATAGTATATTTTCCGATTGATGCGAAACCTGCAACTGTGAATAAATGAGCAGGCCGACCTGCTGGAAACTTTGAAACATTGTCTGAAAGGTCTAAAAGAAGGAGAACTGAGGAGATTCGTACGAAGTTCAGTCCTGCGGAATCATCGTTCGCTGCGCAAATGAGTCTTCGATCTTCGGGGCACTCAGTCTCTGCGAAGATTGTGAAAGACCTTACCCTGTCAAGTCCATCCAAGGCGAGAAAATATAAGGCAGGCTTGCGATTATCATCATCGCCAGCCTTGTATGATGCAAATGAAGCTCTAGCCTTTCTGTTAGACTTGAAATTGTCAAAAGAATCATATCCGCATTTGAGAAATGGGGCAAAAGGAAAAGGATTAAACACACTTTATCACCGTACTCAGCTGTATTGACGGCAAAAAAAGCTTGCTGCCCTCCAGACAAAACCCTCACTTTTACCGAATCAAAAGCTGAGGTACGGTTGCAAGCTTTGTTAGACCATACCACTGAACGTGTTTTACTGCTAAAACGAGATGAAATTGCATTTATGAGTGATTCAGAAATGTCGAATATGGCCTTCATTTGTAAGTGGGGCTTCGACGGAACGTCCAGGCAAAGCATTTACAAGATGAAGTTTGCAGATCCGAGTATTTCAGATGCAAGTTTATTTTTCACTTCGCTTGTTCCACCGCAACTTACAAGTGTAAATCAACGAACGTAAAAAGAAAAGATCTTATGGAGTAATCCGAGGCCGTCTTCAACCCTCTTTTGCAGACCGCTTAAATTGCAATTTACAAAGGAAACTGAGCAAACTTGTTTTAAAGAGAAAGCGTATTACGACAAAAAGATCGAACATCTCCAGGCATTCAAAACAGTCATTCATGGGAAAGACATTTTAATTCAATATAATTTAAGAATGACAATCATAGATGGTAAAGTATGTAATGCTATCACCAACACAAAATCTGCCAGGCAACGTATATCTCTGCCAGGGAACGTCGACACAATTTAATAACATTGACGAAGTTTTGCAAAAACTGGTGACCGCCGATTATCTGCAATACGGACTGTCAAAATTTCCCCCGACTAGTAAACCATAAATTATAGAATAATTTAAAGAGTTTATATTAAATATTAGCATGCAACAAAAAAACGAATATCGACAATTTCATAATTTTTTGCTCTATCGGGGCCCCTTAAAGTGACACTCAATTTCAAATACTCATTATTGCTATCAATACTATTTTGAAATTATTTGTATTGGCTCTCTCTCTCTCTCTCTATATATATATATATAATATATATATAATATATATATATATATATATATATATATATATATTAAATTCTCGTGTCACAGCTTTAGTTACCATACTCCTCCGAAACGGCTTCACCGATTTTGATAAAATTTTATATGTATATTCAGTAGGTCTGAGAATAGGTTGTTATCTATTTTTTATACCTCTTAGTGATAAGGGTGGTCCACCCCAATTTTTTTTAATTTTTGGGACTAAACTTTTTAGGCAACCCGCTCCACAAGGCTGGTATTTCACACGGCCGTATTTCACCCGCTGCACGGCGTTTCTCGATATTACGCACCTGCTCAGCGATGTGCACACTGCTATTAAATGTGAATAGCACGCAGAGAGACGGTGAAAGAGAGAGACGAGAAAAAGAGAGAGACGGAGAAAGACAGAGACGGGGAAAGAGAGAGAGAGAGAGAGAGAGAGAGAGACGGAGAAAGATATAGGGGCAGAACAACGTCTGCCGGGCCATAGACTAAGGATGTACATCTTTACATACATCTTTACTCTATGGCCGGGCTCAGCTAGAAAAATGTTTGTCTCCGCGGTACATTGTTGCGTTAGGTTTAAGGAGTCTTAAGCATATAAGAGAGTAATATATCATTAATTCTATAATTAGCAGGAAAGAAAGCAGAGCAATTACTATTTTACTACAGTTAGATATGACATTGGGACTAGGAACTTTGTTTTAATAATTTGTGATGTTTGTTAGCCTTCGGAAGTTGATATTAAATTCTCGATTGTACAAAATGGGGATAAGATTCATTGGTGAACAGTTAACAATGTGTACATGTATTTTATAACAATTTTTTAAATGATTGTTCTTTAGAGAAGATTTATTTATGATCGTTAATTACTTTCTCCTGTCGTCTTTTACTATATAGATTTTCGTTTTCATTGCCATTTAGTGCAACAATAGGTAAAGAAATCCCTGATTCATTTACATGATGTAATGATGTAATTATCACTTGATCAGTATCCCCGCAAGGCGTCTACCGGCGTCACTTCTGACCAGTGTTGCCAGATGTACCGCATTTCCGCATTTTATACATCATTATTAACAGCTAATCCGCGTTAAGCGATGAGGATGCCTAAAAAAACTGCATTTCCATGATGGTGGATTAAGATCCTTTTTTTCTTTCATTTCCTCAGTTATTACATCGATCGTTAGATGTCCCGCTGACTATGGTTGACAAAGTTTGAATGTTCAAAATGCTGTATCTCTCTATTCGATTAAAGTAGAAAACAATAAAACACCAATCATCTACCAATCATTAGGGCTTTATCCAATTGCCGTATTCGAAAATTGATGGCCAAGCACCAAGGTGTTGTCATGAACTCCATCCTTTATTGTCTTACGGTTAGAGATTCAGAGGACAAATAGGTGACCTGGTGGTTAGTCGTTTCCGAATACGCCAAATAAGAATACGGATCGTCGTTCGGATTCTTACTGCGTTTATTAAAGCCGGACAAATGATGCACTTCGCGGGATATTGAATTTAAAAATGTTGAAATCACGTTACTTGGCTTCATATTAAACTGAGATTAAAAATATATTGAAAGTACATTTATAACAAAAAATACTAATATTTTATATTTTTAATTTCTTGGGTGAATCGAAAACATTATATATAGTGAGAACAAACATGGAACAAATATAATGAGTCAATATCGCATTTATTTAATTAACAAAACGGATTCTTCATTTAATTAAATTAATAAAACGGAATTCACAAATTCATTAATAAAACGGAATTCATTAGAAGAAATCCGCATATTCGTTTCACATCTGGCAACATTGCTTCTGACAGTATTCTGCAGCACGGATAAGGGATGAGATCTCTTACACAATAAACTGTTTCTCACTCACTACAGTTTTCGGCTATTATTTTTATTGTGTGGGCGTTAATCGTAGTTTTACAATTAACATTTTCCTATTTCGGAGTAATTTTTAAATAACTTATAATTAATTTGCAGGGCTGTAATGAAAAACGTTATCGAAGCCATCATTTTAAATGGTGAATGTCGAGGTAAGAATATATTACTGCCACGGATCTCTATTATACCCACAAACGTGCCAATTCAATTTAAACGTCTTCAATTTCCGTTAAGATTGGAATTTTCGATGACTATCAATAAGTCTCATGGACAAACGATGTCTGTTTGTGGCTTATTTTTTGGCACACCATGTTTTTCACACGGTCAATTATACGTAGCATGCTCTCGAGTGGACAAACCATCCAGATTATTTGTGTTAGCTAAAGATGGGATAGCAAAAAATATTGTACACTCTATTGTGTTGACGGACTGATATGGTTTTTTTCGTATAATTATTATAATTAGCAATGTATATATTTTCCAAAAATAAATTACAATACATTAAAAATATTAATATTTGGTATTGTGTTATTTTTATATTTCATCATCGTTCACAGCGCTTCAAGCCTCTTCAAATCATATATACCACATCCTCAAACAATGACAATAAGTTAGTTATTTTTTTCTACTAAAATAATTACAGGAATAATTTATATGGCAAAACAAAGTTTGCCGGGTCAGCTAATATTCCTATAAAATTAATTCTGAAACTGAGGAAAGGTATTTTTTAAATTTCTAATGTACATGACAAATGTAACTTTTGAACTTCCTTGATTTTATTATACATTGCACAGATAATTAAAATTATCGTCATTGAATACACATTCTCCTTATGAAATATCTAATTTTTAAAACTTAAGAAAACCGTTCATATCCAATTCCAAATTAACAGAGCCTCAGTAGTTCTTCAATAAAACAAAAGAAACTTCCTCAATTGGCAAACAGTCACGCTTTGCTAAAGAAGCCGTTATACAGACCGGAGAGAGCGGAACGTTTGCTATATAAACCAAATGCTGAGTTGTGAAGACATCACTCTCGCCTTTGCCACCCACGCAGTCGCTTCCCCGCTCGCAGCCCGCCCCCGCCACCATGCACGCCGCCGCCCTCGTCGCCCTCGCCGCGCTGGCCGTCGCCGCCGCCTCGCCCATCCACGAGGACTACGCCCACCACAACCCCAACTACAAGTTCGACTACTCCGTCCACGACGGACACCATGGTGATGTCAAGAGCCAGCACGAGACCCGCCACGGAGACCAAGTCAAGGGATCCTACAGCCTGGTGGAGCCCGACGGCCACATCCGCAAGGTGGAATACACCGCTGACAAGCACAACGGCTTCCAGGCCATCGTCCACCGTGAGGGCAAGACCTCCCTGCACGGCTACGGCAAGCAGGACGAGCAGGGTCTTGGCGCTGGATATGGTGCCGGCTATGGCGCTGGCGTTGGTGCCGGTTACGGAGCTGGCTACGGAGCTGGTGTCGGTGCCGGCTTCGGTGCTGGCCACGACGCTGGTGCTTCGTACGGCTTCCACATCCCCCACGCCAAGGCCAGCGTGTCCCTGGGCCACTACTAAGCGTCGTGCTCCGAGAGGAGTCGGCGAGCGCGCGGCGGCCCCCGCGGGCCCCGCGGCCGAGTCGGCGCCGAGCCACGCCGCCGCAGCCGGCCCCGCCGCCCCGCCCCCTGGTGCCCGCTGCTGGCCCTTGGTGTGGGCGTGGGCGTGGGCGGGGGCGGTGGGGCCGGGGCGAGGCGAGAGTGGTCGCTCCGCGCCGCGAGATGTCCGCCGGTGTGCGGATGTGCGCGGCGCGGCCCCTCCTCTGCGACTGGGGCGAGAGCGCGCGTGGCTGCTGCCGAAGTCGACCGCGGGTCTGTGAGGGCCGCAGTGGGCTGCTCTTCGGGTCTATACCCTTTATACCCTGTCATGGTTTAAATTGTCATTTTCTATTTTATTAAAATAACTGTTGATTTGAGACTTTGTTTATTCAATTCCTTTTTTATATTTTATTTATTTGTTCCTTTGTATTTTTGGGGTAAGGCCTTTTACAACCTTATGATCCATTTCCATATTATTGAAATCGTCGACTACTCCACCATCTCTACTATCTCTCCAAATCTCCCGTTTTTTGTCGATTCCCGGGGCACTTCACATCGTTGCGAAATTGTCTTACGTGGCCAAATTGTCTATCGTATGCCAAATTGTCTTACGTGGCCGGGATGGGACCCCTCCTGCTCCCCGTGTGCCGCAGGTGGACCGCAGACCAAATCATTAGAGGCACTTTGAAGTTTATCTGTTAGCAAACGTAGTAAAGTATGAAATATATTGATAATGTATATTTTACCGTCTTGAGAGACATTTCAAAACTAGTGGTGCTGTACACTAAACCAAGAATAGTGTGTGTGTATGTATATATATATATATATATATATATATATATATATATATATATATATATATATATATATAGAGAGAGAGAGAGAGAGAGAGAGAGAGATGTAGATATATATAAAACCATAACTAATTTACGGTCACTGTTGAGTAATTTTGTTCAAATAGTTGGAACGAATACTTGGACCGGCATCTAAGGTTGGATAAACATCCGTATTACAAGATACTTTAGATTTTGATATTCTTTTTAGGTAGGACACACAATCCAATGAGCTTGTGCAATTCATATCAATACTACAGTTTTAAATGTTTGTTTTTAATTTATATTTGACTAGGAAAGTGAGATAATAAGTGTTTAAGAACTATTTAAAGATAGATTTGTATTTATACAAATTCATATATCATTTTCTTCACTTGCGTTCATATAAAAATCATTCCAATGTAATACACTCAAAATTGCTACGGAATTCTTTGCATAATACTCTACATTATCAAAAACTTCTAAATTAATGTGTAAACATTAACATTAATATGAGAAATGGTGCTATGACAATACCATTAGGTTCCCCTGTGTTATCATTAAACACATCACTGAATGTCTTCACTTCTATTATTTGAGGTCTATTATTTAAAATGTCTGAAAACATTTTTAAAGTGATACCTTTAATACAAAATTAGGAAGCTGAGCAAATAGTTTGGTGTGATTTCCTGTGTTCAAGCATTTTTGTGTATCTAAAATTATTTCTGAATATTTGTATCTTGAATCCAACCCAGTATTATTATATTCGTAGTAACTTGCCTGATAGCTTTCCCCATCGTTTCACTATTTCTTAAGCCGTATTGATGTTTAGTCAATATTTTTCTGAAAGTTCATTACCCTAGTTTCCAAACACTTTTGAAAAAAATTGCACAAACTGGCAGAAGGGATATTAGTAAATGTGTATTTACATTTCTATTATGACCTGATTTGTATGCTGAAACGATAATAGCATGTTTTAAGATTAACACAAGTTGAACAAGATAATTATATTTGGAATATTATTTACTCTGTCAATATCGGGAACAGTATGATTTTATAAACATTGACTTTACAATTCCAAATTCAGTTCCTGATTGCATAAACATTTAAAACGGTGAGGGAACCATTTCGTAAAAAATTATCCGCATGAAAGATTTTTGGGTTTGGTTTTGATATTGCGACTACCCTTCGTCTTCGGTTGGGCGCCTCGGACGGGTAGCCGGCTCGCTCAGTCGATAGACAGCCTGGCCTGAAATGGCGATGATGGAGGAAGCTGGCGGTCGGGGTCAAATGAGAAGCATTGCATTCATATAACAACATAGGGGATTTATTCAGTAATAAATCACGAATGAACTGGTACCAATCATGTCGGCGAGCATGCTCCCCTTTACCCAAATCAAAAAAAACATGTCATGCACACACACAAGTTAAAATTAAGAAATACAAATTAATACAATTACAATGACAAAGATTTTCTCCTTGCGCAAATTCCCTCTTGGCGGCCAAGCGTGGCCGGGGAATCTCTCTTCGTCGCCCGGTCGAAAGGTAATTAGCAAAAATTGTTCGCCACACAGTTTATGACTTTCGACCACGGGCGCACCACAAAAGCAAAATAAATACTGCCTCCGCAAGGCGGCTTGCACAACCCACCAAAGTTGAATAACCTCGGACCGTCAGCTGACTGCGAGGGTCGTCACGGGCGATGAGGCGCCGGAACTCGGGTGGGGTGCGCAGGACTGAACCAGGTATGCAGCGAGGGGGCTGCTGGGGCTGGCCCAACACACAGCGCCGTCCGCTCAATGTTGTGAATGATTAGGTAATGTTTGCTCGAACGAATGATCTGCTCACTCTCGATCTATCACACTGTATTTTGGAAATCGAAGCGAGTTCGTGAATCATCTGATAATCTCACGAAAAAAAAAGTCCCGAATTCGAGCACAAGTCGGATATTAACACAGCACAATTCACTGTCAATTGTCCGTCACACAGCCCCGCGGTCTACAATTGTTAAAGGGGACTTGCACAAATTCTCCCAAGAAAACTCAATGTTTTTTACAAGTCCATCCAATACGAACCGAACTCTGTCTCCGGCACCTAGTGCCACCACAAAGGCAACTTGTCCCCCCTTGACCGCTACTCGCGTCCTACCCCGAACGCAACTCTTTCGCTTCTCTCCTCGCGTCGCCTGCTTCGAAGTCCCTCGAAGCTTCTTTCCCCCACCAAAATTATCCCCAAGATTCTGGAACCTTCCAGAACATTGCCTAATTCCGGCGGCTATTGGCGCAAGGGTAGTGCGTCTCAAACTATTTCTGCCCAATCGTGGGGTGTTTTTGAGGCCGAGAAATGAGAGAGAAGCTGGCTATCGCTCCCTCTCGCTTCAATTTTGCGTCAAATAGGGGCAGTTATTAATGGCTGGGGGTGTGAGGGGCTGGAAATCTCAAGGGAGGCTGGGGGGGGCTCTGAGCGTCGCGGAAAAATACCGGGGGTGCCTTGCGCACGAAACGACCACCCAAGCTCCGGGACACGTGGCCGTGACAGATTCAAAAAAGGTGAAGGGGGGGCGGCGAGCAGCCGCCGCCGTCCTGGCGCCGTCGGCTGACCCTCGCTGTCGTGCGACGCGGAGTAATTCTTAGGCGCGCAATTAACCGTAATATATTCGGTATCACTACAATATAATGTTGATATAATGCGATTAAATAGATAATAAAAATCAATTGCAAATGTGTTTTTGTTACACATTATTTCACTGTCATTTTTCATTTTTATGAAGAATAATTAATGCAGTCAAAATATACAATATTGCATGTTGTTCATTTTCTTCACTTGCGTTCATATAAAAATCATTCCAATGTAATACACTCAAAATTGCTACGGAATTCTTTGCATAATACTCTACATTATCAAAAACTTCTAAATTAATGTGTAAACATTAATATTAATATGAGAAATGGTGCTAAGACAATACCATTAGGTTCCCCTGTGTTATCATTAAACACATCACTGAATTCTTTACATCTATTATTTGAGGTCTATTATTTAAAATGTCTGAAAACATTTTTAAAGTGATACCTTTAATACAAAATTAGGAATAATAATGCTGGATTATGATAATGCTGGATTCAGTGTTTTCCAAAAATGTTTCGGATAATTTTCGTTATTAATAAATTTTCTTATAAAATAGTTTTCGTTTTACTCTCTAAATTCGTCGGGATATTTTTGTAATTCTAATATTTGTTTTAGTTTTGTTTTGATCATTTCTAAGCTCAGGTGCGGATCCAGACTTCACTTTTGGGAGGGGTCAGGTTATGACTCAAGTGCATTTATTTCGGAAAGGGGGAGGGTACAGAATATAATAACATACATTTGACGTACGTTATATGTACATCAGATTGACTTCATTATATTATAAATATATTAGAATTTCAATATACCAATAATCAGATATCAAATATCAGCTTACTATTGTTACAATCCTCACCTTATACCCTGGGGGTGAGGCGGATGTAACTTAGGAATTTTAAATGGTAATCCCCAGTTTTTCTTGCAGATTCAAATTCTGCCTACGAAAATATTTACATTTTATTCGGTACATTTGTTTTAAAAAATGAAAATGTATAAAGTTATTAACAATAACTTTCAAATTAGTAAAAAAAACTTTCATTTGATGCAATATGAAACAATTTGTGAAGAAACTTACATGAAAGAAACATCTAAATGTGTGTAATGAAAAAAAATATTTTTAATAAATTATTATAATTAATATATACAAGCATATAATAAATAAACAAACTAAATTATACTTTTATTTTTTCTCACAATTATTTTTCTCGTTTTCATTTTTCCTTTTTAATCATTTTTTTTCGTTTATAGTGCTCTTTCGTATATTAATAAATTTTCATATTTGAATCTCCTTCAATAGCGATTCTTCTATAACAATTTTGTTAAATTCATTATAATTTTGGGGACAACTACAGCAAGACATACAAATATCTAATAAATTTAATTTAATGCAACATTTAATATATTGCAAATAACTGATCTGATTCCTTTTGCATTGCCAAAGTGCTTTCTATAATTAAAACTCAAATAAAGTAACATCATTGCATTACTGTTCATTAAGAATGTGAGCTGTTAAAAGATATTTTTGATACCGGATTCGGACTCAGCCACAGCAAAACATTACAATAAGGTATTTTAGGCGTAAAATAGGTATTTTTTTTAGATTATCCTTGCTCATGACCCGAACTAAAATTCTCTAACCGGATTCGGGCTCAGCGACAGCAAAATATTCAAATAAGGTCTTTTAGTATTGGCAAAGCTGCAGGGTAATCTGGAAGCCTTGTAATACCCAAATTATTTTTCAATAAAATCTGTCTTTTTGTGCCATTTTTCAATATTTTTCTTACTGAATCGTTGAAGAAAAGTAAATGTGTTCGACTCCTTTTCCCCGTTTCCGCGCGAATGAATGAGCAGGGCTGCAGAGATATACTCTTTGGGGCCGGTAGCTGAGCGAGGAGTCTGCCAGTGGATAGACACCGGCTGGCTCTGCCGCGCATGCGCACAAGAGAGTGTGCGCTATCTCCTTTTCACTTGCATTTACTGGGCAGAGACCCCAGCTAGAGCTTAGGCTCTCGGTAGGCACACTCGGTAGGTAGACTTGTACAGCGATGCACGCCCACGTCTCGACCAGGCAAATTCACTTCATCACCTGACGTTGTGGGAAAGGTGAGTTGTTTGTGTGCCGTTTGTGTGATTTTTGTTGGTGTTTTCTTTACGAAACAATTAATCAAGCTAAAGATGTAGTGTTGCGGACAATGTCCCACTGACTGAGCGTCAGTCTCACAACTTCTAAACGGTTCACGATACCGAAATGAAGATTTCGCTCAATAATGCGGAATCACGAGTCATGCAATACGCCGTAGAGATAGAAATAGCAATACGTAGTAATACACCGTGTTAGATATGAAGAGTATTGAAATCTGCATCAAAGTAGACATGACTATGAGTGAACTTTCAGGGGGAGAATTGTTTGAAAAATACATAATCGTGTCTTCTAAAATATTGATACAGTAGTGACTCAGATGGATTACAGGTTTCAAGATTTCGAAAATTTTCATTTTATTGAATTTCTTGACAAAAAGCAGTTTTCCACCTACAAAGCGTCCTTTCGTTCAGAAAAGTTTTCTTTCCTAATAAAAGAATATATCCATTTCTTGACAGTGAGCAGCCTCGAAATGAACTGACAAATATATACATTAATAAAGCAAAATACATGCCTGCAGTTTTTTTGCTGATGTATTTGTTAGACAAAGTGGTTTAGAAAAAATATCAAGAGACAGTTCGGTTGATCCAAGTCAGTCTAACTTTCCCTTTATATACAGCATTATGTGAAAGGAGTATGAATACATTAAAGAGTTAAGACATTCTTGAGAAATTCCATGGGAAATTAACAGTGCAGAAACGAAAGCTTTGAAGAACAAATTATCCACGTTTTTGTTGAATAAAAAAACCACGAATGGACCTAATTTACAAAAAACTGTAAGATAAGATTTTCAGAATACCCAACTGCATGACTAGCTTCGCCACTGTATTTTAGGCGTCAGACACTGTCCATCAGCCAAACTAAAATTCTCTAACTTTAATTCTTTTCGAAAATCTTTATCACTAACCCCTGTTGATAGCCTTAACTTGTGCTGAAAGCGGCTTCTTACGTTGTTACAAAACTAGAACTGGCATCAGGCTTCAATGATCAAATTAGGTTCGCCGTCACTTATTACATTATGCATTTTTAGGTTAAATAAACATTGAGTTTGATAGGAGCTCCGATACTGAATTGGATTTTATCATCGAAACTGAATTCTAACAAACATCTGAAAGCAAGATTGTTGCCAATTTGATGTATATACCATTATTATTATTACTAAGTATAGCTAGTTCTATTCCCTTTGAACAACAATTGTGACTTTTAAGCTGAGTCCATGTGTTGACGTCCATTTTTACCACAATTCTCTCGTTCAATTAGTGACAAATATTCACATTAAATTGGCCACACTAGTAACGGGCAGCGCATTTGATTTCGACTTTAGATATGCTACCTGTTTAGATATATTTATTTGTACTAAAAATACTTTTAACCCTCCGGCGGGCGCGTCCCATCATTTCCCACCAGCAAGCGCGTGCGGCACTCCGTACCACATTTATCACCTTCGATTTTCGCGTCAATAGTTATTATTTTGTTACTGAATGTGAACGAAATATTCTTTATTTATGTTTTTATACATTTTATTTGATAGTAACCAACTAAATACCAAACGAAATAACAATAATAATAAGAATCTGCTCCATCACTCACTCCCTCCATGTCTTGGTGCGTGTTACATGTCGGGGAATGAATACGGTGCAAACGTGCCTTCTAACGTTTCTTCGCAAACAACGCATTTAACTTTGAATTAGTAGCTAGTACTCCAAAATCTGTCACAAAGCTCAATAACAAAACAGCAGTAAGAATTATATTATGCAATACGCAAATACATAAAAATACGTAAATATTATACTTCGAATTGTTAATGAATAATTGTCGATCTCCAGGGTCTAAAATCGTGATTTGAGTGTCATTCGGTTGAAAATATAATGACTGAAGAATAACTACGAGCTCAAAAGTGCGACACCAATTATTTACACAAAATCAACAAAAATGTAAGAATATGGCACTGAGTGCCGCTACGCGCCCGCCGCGGCGGGCCGGAGGGTCAAAGTGATCTTGAGCCCACGTGTGCTTTTATGCAAATTAAATTCTAATTTCTATATAAATTCATAAGTTTCAGTACTGCTAAATTTTTAGAAATTTCTAGAATTGCCTGAAAATATCTGAAAATGTCTCGGTCAGTCCTGATTCTGAAGGGACACTGAAAAGGTTACCAGTCTCTCAGAGTTTTTTTTTAGATATGTTGGAGTTTCCCACAAACTTGTGACGGATCATCATTTTTTGGGGGGGAGGGGTCATGACCCCCGTAACCTCCCCTTGGATCCGCGCCTGTCTAAGCCTTTTAGTGAAAATATTTCAATTTTTAATTGAATCACCTACGTCAATGCCAATCCATGGTTTTATTTTCTTTGATTCACCGCGAGTTCGAATAACAGGAATACTAGTTGACCATTTAGTTATTAATTCATATAGTTCTATGCAAAAGTACTTGGAACTAATTTCAGTACATTCATAGTCAAGAACTTCAATAGATGGTCCATTGTTAACATGATATAATAATTGTTCCTGGTTAGGGCATTTAGGTATCAGAGAAAACAGTTCTTCTACAATAAACTTCAATATAAAACAATAGAAACAATAAACTTGATAACATTTCAAATAATTTTTCAAAAATCTCTTTTTCTCTTGACAAAAATTAGAACTGGAAAATTATTCACATTATTCGGGTGATAATTTATATTTCAATATGAACAATGGATATAAAGTTTATAAATAGGAACGAAGGGTGGAAAAATTAAGATAAATATTTTTAATGAAAAAGAAATTTATTCACATAGACAGTAGCTACAAAGACCTCCACGTTGCTTTAGAGAACAGACCCTAGAGCAGCCCGCTGCGGCCCTCACAGACTCCATCCATAAAAATACACAAAAAATTACAGAAAATGGGTCCATTCTTTTTGTCATAACATAAAATTAATTTGGAAGCTAAAAGGGCATTGTTCTAAAGTAAAAAGAAAAAAATTACATTTCGTTAAATCCGCCACCTATTGATTATCGATTATTAGGAAATATTCTATTTTCAAGAAAAGGAAGAGACTCAAAAAGAAATTGCACTTATTAATGGCTCCCAGAATAATTAAAATTGTAGTGCATTCAAAAACATAATTACACTTCAATACATTCACGAAATGAAAATATGAAAGAATTTTAGAATTAAAGGAAATAAGTAATTTTGCCACATTAGTACAAGGAAACGGTTTCTGTTAATGGTAGGTTAAGGTAAAAATCAAATATAAATATCATAATTATGAATTTTTATTCAAATATTTACATAGAAAAATAGAATCAGACCATCAAATAACTGAAGTACAAAGGCCCGAAGGGCAGCCCGCTGCGACCCTCACAGACCCGCGGTCGACTTCGGCAGCAGCCACGCGCGCTCTCGCCCCAGTCACAGAGGAGGGGCCGCGCCGCGCACCTCCGCACACCGGCGGACATCTCGCGGCGCGGAGCGACCACTCTCGCCTCGCCCCGGCCCCACCGCCCCCGCCCCCGCCCACGCCCACACCCACACCAAGGGCCACCAGCGGGCACCAGGGGGCGGGGCGGCGGGGCCGGCTGCGGCGGCGTGGCTCGGCGCCGACTCGGCCGCGGGGCCCGCGGGGGCCGCCGCGCGCTCGCCGACTCCTCTCGGAGCACGACGCTTAGTAGTGGCCGCCCAGAGACACACTGGTCTTAGCGTGGGGGATGTGCCAGCCGTAGGAGGCGCTGCCGCCATGGCCGATGCCAGCTCCGTAGCCACCATCAAGTCCGGCACCGAAACCAGCGCCATAGCCGCCTCCAACGCCGGCACCATATCCGGCACCATATCCAGCGCCAAGACCCTGCTCGTCCTGCTTGCCGTAGCCGTGCAGGGAGGTCTTGCCCTCACGGTGGACGATGGCCTGGAAGCCGTTGTGCTTGTCAGCAGTGTATTCCACCTTGCGGATGTGTCCGTCGGGCTCCACCAGGCTGTAGGCGCCCTTCACTTGGTCGCCGTGGGCGGGTCTCGTGCTGGCTCTTGACATCACCGTGGTGTCCGTCGTGGACGGAGTAGTCGAACTTGTAGTTGGGGACGTGGTGGGCGTAGTCCTCGTGGATGGCGAGGGCTGTAGCGGCGAGGGCCAGCACGGCGAGGGCGGTGAGGGAGACGGCGTGCATGGTGATGGAGAACGGGCTGCGAGCGGAGAAGCGACTGCGTGGGCGGCGGAGGCGAGAGTGATGCTTCTCCGTTTCGTAGTTAGTCTTTTATACTCTGAGATGTGCGTGTTGTTTTCTCTTCACGCATCCAAGCACCGTTACGAGCGGTCTGGTTATGTCGAGTTGTAGTTGCGTTTCTCGTGGTCATTTCCTTTCCCAGTGTTTGCAAGAATTTTCCGTTGCAGGCATTTTCTGTCTGTTTGCTTGATAGATTCTTTCTCTTGTACGGAACTAATTTAAACGGTACTTTTTTTGTTTGTTTTTGAATGACGTACAAAAATTCAAATTAATATTCCATATTTGAAGTAGTATATTTTTTAATTATTGTTTCATTTTATATTTTGTAAAACTGGGGCACAAATAAAAGAAAATGAAGAATTTTGAATAGCATAGTACCAGGAATAGCAAAGTACCTGGAATTTATCGAAATTTTGATATATTTGTCGTTAAATAAAACGTCGCCAGAAATTTTTTACTAGTTTGGTAAAACAATCAGTTACGATGCGTAATAATTCCCAGATTACATTCGTCATATACAGTTTTTACTGTTTTTTGACAAATAAACAAATAAATAAATAAATAGAATGATTAGTTAGTAGATCGACATAATTTTTTTTTGTATTTACATTGTTTCACTACTTGGTATTTTAACCTAACTTTATGATGTAAATGTAAGAAAAAATTCACCTTGACCGAAACAAGAATATTATTTTTCTCTATATTTACTGAAACATTACATTTCGACCACGGTATATAAACGTGGCTTATATGTGTACAGTAATTCCTCGACATTCGCGGATTTGCTACTCGCGAGTTTCGAACATTCGCAATTAGAGAAATGCTACCGGTTTGAACATTCACGATTTCCACATTCGCGAGTTGGTCTTTGGTCGTACATTTTCTTTGAAAGCGAGCACATTTCATTTCCTTTATCATCATCATCTGGGAAACGAACTCGGCTGATCGCGGAGCTCACAGTATAACTTTCTTCAAAAATTACACAGATGAAATGTCAATTCACATTTATAGAATAACACAATTGTAAAATAATTCAATTCAGTTGCGTCGAATTGGAGGTAAGGGTTTTGGCCAAATGTACAGGAAAGCCATTCAGGATCTGTGCAACTCTCATAATAATGAGCTCATTGTAGAGGAGCTTCGGGAAATCATCAGTGAAGAAAACCTCATCGACGGTAATGATGTAACGGAAGCGAAACTGCGTCCTGGAGCAACTTCAATGTCAAAACTGTTGGTGACGTTCTAAAATCAACAAGCTCTGGTGGAACTGGCATTCTAATGTGATCCAAACATGGAAATAACTTCGAAATTTAAGAGAGAATAGAAGCAGAATTCTTTCATATTTGGATATTAGAATAGCGAGAAAGATGATAAAACAAAAAAAAATATCAAATCCTATATCCAATCGTTTTCAACTTCAAAATAAGTTTCAAACATTATTTTATTTCATTTTGGAATGTTAATTGTGAATTCTGTTTGTAGTAGCGCTTAATAAGTTCTACTGTAATTGATTGTCAGATTTTTCTTTCTTTTTTAAACAGTTTTTCGATATCCAAGAACCTAAGCCACCTTTCTTCATTAAAAGATAGACTTAAATTTCACGGATTTAACATTCGCGAGGTTTTTTGGGAACCTAACTATCACGAATGTTGAGGGATTACTGTATTTTCAACAATGGCTTCGCAAAATTCCCGGTCCCTGGATTGAAGGTGCAAGACGTCTGGGGAGGGGACACCCCTGCGGACGCCAGCCACACGCGCTGGCCGCAATCGCCATGGGGACACGTGTACCTCGCTCGTAAAGTAGCCGGCGGCGAGGGCGGCGCCCACGCCCCCTTGCCTGGCGCTCGGTTCATAACGCCGCACTTCTCCGCCGCCCACGGCCTCGTCATCTCCGCCGCCTCCCCGCCTCCGCCGCCACGACTGCCACCCGCCGTCACCGCCTCCGCCGCCACCGCCTCCGCCGCCACCGCCTCCGCCGCCACCGCCTCCGCCGCTACCACCTCCGCCGCCACCGCCTCCGCCGCCACCGCCTCCGCAGCCACCTCCTCCGCAGCCACCTCCTCCGCAGCCACCGCCTCCGCCGCCACCGCCGCCACCGCCTCCACCGCCTCCACCGCCTCCGCCGCCACCACCTCCGCCCCCACCGCCTCCGCCCCCAACGCCTCTGCCGCCACCGTCTCCGTCGCCGCCTCCCCGGGCCACCACCTCCGCCGCCACCGCCACCATCTCCGCCATCGCCTCTGACTCTACCGTCTCCGTCGCCACCTCCCCCGCTATCACCCCCACCGCCACTGACTCCGCCGCCGCCGCCGCCACCGCCTCCGCCGCCACCACCTCCGCCACTTTCGCCACCACTTCACATTCCGCTTCCACCTGCATCTCGGCCCCCGTCGCCATCACAATCACCGCCACCGCCGCCCCTCGTCGCCGGCGCTTTACCCAACGGCCTGTTGATGAGGGCGGGCCGTCCCTTTATCTCAAGCGGCTGGCGCCGGGCGAGGAATATTGCAGCACGTGGGGGCGGGGGGAGGCGGGAGGGGGCGTCTGTGCACGTGCAGCGGCGACCGCGACACTTCATTTCCGACTGCGGCTGTTGGGGAGGCCCGCGCTTCCGAATGCTCCCGCCAGATGGAGCGTTTGGATATTATAGGCGTGGCACTCCGATCTTGGCACTCCAATGTGCGTCGTTCACGAGGGCGAATGTCGTTTCTAGTTAAATATGTGCGATTAATTCGCTGAGATTGGAAATCTCTCACTGGACGGATGGATTTAATTTGTTTTAAGGCAACTCCAAACTTTGTACAATTTGTACGTTTTGGATAGCTGTAGAATGTAATAATTGTATAGTTACCACTTACACCTTTCATTGTTTCGTATTTTAATTAAATTCATGGTTTAATGAAGATTATCCAGTTACGTCAATGATGCATTTTTAATGAAAACTTAACTAAATATTACGGTGTTAACTCTCCATTGTAAACTTCTTTCTAACAAAAACACCACTACGATATAGAGATAACTATTGTATAGTTTGGTCGGATTACTTGATAAACCTTCAGCACTTTTTCCGAATATTCACAGAAAAATTTCAATAACATGAAAGTACTCTTACTCGGTGGCTTGAATTTTGTTTAATGTTTAGTTTCTCCAACAATTACAGAACACATTTTACGAACTTTTAGGGTATGTAGGCGGATAGAAAATTATCTGTTTGCCAATGAATATATGGTAAGACATTTCATAATACGAAGGTAGACATGTGAGATTTGCTCCTTATCGTTACGAAACTCTTCATGCACTAGTGCTGGAAGAGGTGGCTCAGGGCACCAATCATGTCACTGCAGTGCCTCTGACCGGGAGGTCCTAGGTTCGAGTCCCGACGGCGGCAGAAATTTCGACACAAGCTTGTCAGCTTTTCGCTGTCTAGTGGAGAATTCTAGCGGCCGTCTGCTCTGATCGGTAGTTTTCCGTGGTTTCTCCGATCAACACCAGGCGAATGCCGGAGAAGTATCCTAAAAATTATCTAACTAGCTATTACCCGATTAGCTTGCTACCCATACTGGGAAAGCTATTTGAAAAATGTGTACTCTCCAGGCTAAAGTCTTACCTCATCTCACTCAGAGGGCAAATGGTCAATGCTAGAATAAATAAAAAAAATAAAAAATAAATATCTGAACAAACGGGTCACGGACCACGCGCGATCTTTTCTTCCTCTTCCTTGTCCTATCCTCACCCGTTTCTTATACATTTAGAGCTTGTCCCAGCTGGGAAGGCAACACGCTGGTGGGAGATACCTGGTTGAGGAAAACCACGGTAGCCGACGGTAGGTCGGCGCCGGATGTCGCCATCCAGCGGGGAAAGATCATCACCATCTCCCAAGGGGAAAATGTGCACTACACTTAATGACTAATGACCTCAGCAGTTGACGTGCCCGGAATCACTAACAATCAATCGATCAATTCATGCACTAGTGTTCCGCAGGTTCCCTGACCCTACTTCGAGTAGAAGTTGCCTAGCAACCGGAAGCAAATGCAATTCATTGGTAAAAGGTTTGATCTCCTCCTACATGCTTCGGAAGTTGTATCATTTTTTCTTAAACACGCCGTACAATCTACTGGAAGTGTTTACATTTTGCTTCTTTTTCGGATCGTACATAAATGATAAACAGATGCTGTTTATCATTTATGTTAGTACTGGGTGTTCGGATTTTGGTGATGCACTGGCCGTGAAATTACGCTCGTGGGAGGCCCGGACCTTCGAGGACAGGCCTAGAGGCGCCCAGAGCAGCACGTGATGCTCTTTGGCAAGTGGCCGAGGATGGCGGCGCGATTTATCGTTATTGTTACACACAGAGGGCGGGGCGAAGGGCGAAGGGCTAGGGCGTTATTGGCCGCGTCGTGCCCTCATCCCCCGCAGGAGGGCGCGCCGCGACGCACCTCGTAAATGAGAAGAGCGCCAAACGAGAAGTGGAGACAAATTCCGCAGACATGCGCTTTGTCCAAGGCGTCCTTCTGGAAAGCTGGAGCGCGGTGAGGGTTCGGAGCAGGGTTGCCAACCATCCTCCATTTGGGAGCCCTCCATTGACATCAATTGTCCTCTTGTCCTCCTTGGCATTTTACATGTCCTCCTTTTAGTAACATTTGTTGTCATTTATTTTATCACGTCACTAACATCTGTTACGTTATATAGTTTATTGTTTAATTTAGAATACAATAAATTAAAATCCCTTTTTCTGAACGCTGACACACGCATCCGTGATAGCGTCTCTGTCTATAATAAAAAAAACGCTCAAATCATCTTCATTTGCATTTTGTGACGGAATCTTTTCACTTGAATCGAAAATGGAGAGAAGAAAGAAATAGAGCTGATGTACGTTTAAATCAAATATTTATAAAAGGATATGTGCTCTTGCGTTGTTTTTTTGGCTTATCAAACTTACATTTACATGAACATTGTTGGCAACCCTAGTTCGGAGGGTACCGTGTGAACGGGAAGGACGGAGGGAGGCGCTGTTCATGAGAACAAGGGCGAGAGCAACGAGACCTACAACACGCCGGAAGGGAACAAACGCTACATGATCAAGTCGGGGAAAATCGTTTTTAGTAGTTATGATCGCGTGTCCTCGAAAGTCAAAGTTTAACGACGGGTTACATTCACCGACCGATCGTGAAAACGAATGAAAAGAGGACATACGAATACAGGAGGGATACGAAGAACAGTCATGAGCATTGTCCAAGGCGATTTATTTATTTACTGCTTGACAGGGTTGGTCAAAATACTTTAAATTTAGTATTTAAATACTTCGCCAAAATACTTTATAAATAAGCCGTTTCCGGGAAGGCCCTTGAGCTTTTGCTTCTATCCCAACAGAATTCAGAACTGTTGAAGGTATTTCATGTGGGTGCTTGTTTGGATGTTTCGACTTTACATTTTTGCATGTTATTTGCCGGTAAGGAGGAAAGTAACTTCACTCAAACAACAAGATAATAATAATTTTAAATAATAGTTAAGTCCATCAGAATAGCAAAAGAAATAAAAACAAGAATCTTTGGTGCTAAGAATCAGGCCGGCAGGCACTTCAGCACGCTTGTGGTGCAAGAAAACGAAGAATTTTACCTCTTTCACAATTAGCCTAAATAGCACAGTTAAGATCAAGTTCTCCCCGTGCATAGTGCCTTCCAAATCCATTCCACGCTGGGAAGATCGCGCACGCCACAAAGCTCCTGCCACTATCACTATTCTAACACTATCATAGAAAGATTAGCGAAATCTGTTTGCATCTTTCCGCTTGCATCTCTCTGATATTGGCGTTTTATCCCAGTTGCTATGGTCGTTTACCGCGGCATCAGAATAGATAGTGCCATATTACAGAAAGTTTCCGAGAGTTTCGCGATTCGGTGGCGAGTCGCAACTTGGGAAGTCCTGCGACGCGATAGAAAAATGAACGTATACATGCAACTGTAAATTACTCAATTTTAATTTTTACATTAATACGCAGTTAAAGAAACGCACAAATTGATAACATGAGAGAAGATTTCAAAAGTTCTGTGCTTTTTGCGTATATCCGCAAATTTGCAAATATAACGAAGGTAACTGTTCATTTAATAACATTAAAACTGTTAAAACGATAACATGGTATAAACAAAAATCTTTTGCCATCCTACTTTGGGCATAAATGCGTGGGAAAGGAATAATAACAAGATGTTTCCGAACTGGTGGGTTGATTTTGTGATATCCGGTGACCCTGCATTTCATATCTAACAGAGAGGAGCAATGTTCACAACGCTTACTACCATTACTGCTCTAATCGCAGCCACTGTCACCGTGTCTGCCGACTTTTCTAAGTTTATTCAGAGAGTATACTTTCGAATTCATCAAGACTTGCCACATAACTTGAGATTTTTACTTTACCGCGCTTAAGAAGGATCTTATTAAGAAGAGAAAGTTATGTAAAGCTTCGCTAAAATATGGGAAATTTTTACTTTCCCTTTTACATACGTATATACGGATATATAGTAGTATATGGAAAGTTATGTAATGCTGCGCGAAAAAGATGGGATTTTCAGCAGAAAAAAATTCATTGCCGGGCCCTGATAGCGTGAACGTTGATAAATCCAGTTGCTAAATTAAGAAAAAAAATCCTCTAACATGTGGTGAAGTCAGAACCTCTGTTTTGTGGATCCTTGACCTCGAAAAACCAATTGACGGTAAAACGTCTGTCTGTCCGTCTGTGAACACCACTAGCGCCTAAACTATGCGTCGTATTTTTTTTTTCAAATTGAAGAAACCCCGGTCCATCAGACTCGAGACGAAGCTTTAAGATGTAGAAAACCATTCTTTAAAATTTAGGGTACTTTACATGAAGCCCCTGGGACATTTTCAAAATTTTCTCAAAAACGGCTCCAATTTTGTTTAATCTACCACGAACACCCTGTTGACTTCAGTGAATCAATAAAAATAATGCCATGACTTCACTAAAATACTGGTGAGGTTCCCATTTCTTTTGATTCCCCCCTTCCCCACCAAAAAAAGTTACTGCCTGTGACGTCCTTGTTTATTCGATGCTGGAAAGTGGGCGTAAGATCCAAGCTCGCAGCTCGGAGTGGATGTAAACCTCACGCGGACGCAGGAAGTTCGATAACAACCGCTTTGCGCAATTAGAGGATCTCGAGTTTCGAAGACGACCGCCAGGATGTGAAGTAGGATTCAGTCAGGTATTTTCCCGCTCTAAGAGTTCCGGTTCCTGGACTTTCTATCCCTCTTATTTGTGCTGAAATTTCACTATTGTATCCATTAAAGCGAGGAAACACACCAGGGAGGATAGAAAGAATTGAAGACAAATGTGAGTATTTAGGAGACTATTTTGTTGTGTAATTCTCTAAAAAAAATAAGTAATCTGTGAACACAACTGAAGGAATGTTAGCCCTTAAATAGTCGCATGGGGACTGAAAACGTTTTCACACCATTTGTAATAACTCCAAAATAAATTAGTATTCTTCTAAAGTTCTAGAATGCACGATACGTTTCAACACCTTGTTTACCTTCCCTCCAAGAAAAATAATATTTTTAATCTATATATGATAGGGTAGAGTTCAAAAGGGGCAAAAGCAAGATAAAATGTGTGAAAATTATATGGAAAGGAAATATTTTAGAGATGGTGAATGATATTTAGGGTTTTAGTCTAACAAGGAAGAGATCTACGAAAATCACATTGTAGAAATAGGTAAGAAGGGGATAGTGGCTATGAAACGAATGTGGGGAATAATTAAAAGAAGGGACAGTGGTTTCTGGGCGAAGGGGATGAGGATATATGGTAGTACTATTGTTTCTATTTTGTGGTGGAGGCAGATATTTGAAAATGGAAGGAAGGAAAAAACCGGAAGCAATACAGGAAAGGTTTTTGATATGGAATCTAGGAGTACACAATTGCATACCAGGTTGTATAGTAAGACCAAAAGACTTTTTAAGGAACGTTTGCTGGGAATCAGATAAAAAAAGAGATCGAGAATTCTAATTGTGAAAATTGGAAATATAAAGGTTATTCATTGGAAGTGACAAGGTTAAGAGGAAAAAGGATTAATTTACTAAAATGGATATGAAAGGAAAGTGACAGAAGAAGGATTGCAAGATGCGAGTAGATATCCGTTAAATAGTGAATGGGAAAAATGCAGGCTCTGTGAGATGGCAAAGGAAGACTGTAAATACATACGAGTACTACAGAGATGTCCAGTTTGTGAGGACAGAAATATGTGGGAAAGGTGGAACGTTCAGGATAAGATGGTGTGAATTAGAGAAAAAAGGTGAAAGGGTAAGCATGATAGAGAGGTATAGGAAAGTACAAGGTATTTAGCCTTTTATTGTATATATCTAGCAAATCCAACCATTGAATGTTTACAAAATTGTAAAATAAATGTAATAATTAAAGACCGGAAAAATATGTAGTATCAAACGTCAAAATATGTACATGGATATGCAATAAAGACAGTGAGAATATGTAATAAATATGTAAAATGGGATATAATATGTAACATTAAAATACATTAATTATAAAAACACATTTATCTAATTCGATATTACATTCATGAACAAATTCCTAAACAATGTTTTAAAATCCTTTTGAGAGCACAAATTAATGCACATTTTGCATCATACAATATTTCTTGTCAGTAATAAATCATCTATTGCTATCCAAGACGGTAGTTTAGCAGCCGGGCTAGACGCAATAGAAGCCCTCGTTCAAAATTGGCGATACCTACGATCAGGAAACAATCACTGCAGCGTACAGCATTCTCATCGAAGTGTTACAGGTGGGCGATCATCAAAGTTTCTTGGAAATTAAGGTTAAATATCACGAAAACCGGCGTCCGTGATACTTTTCATACCTAACGGTGAAATTGATTTCAGTCGTTGGCGCGCACTTCCCGCCACTGAGATTACTGGCGCAAGCGCGCCGGACTGTAAAAAACGTAGCGCATCTCCATTCAACAATACTCAGAAATAATGTAGGAGAAAAATCTCATTACTTAAAATACTTCTTTTCATAAAAAATATGTATTAAAATAGATAAAATAAAAAAATGAAAATACCAAAATATGTAATATAGTACTAAATACGTAAAAATATGTTACGAAAAACACTGGGTATATTGTTAGGGACGGCGAAGATTCGCGAAGATACGCCAAGTGTTGAGAACGGTAGATAGAAATACAATGCAAGAGACCGGATTTTCATGTAATTACAATTTTTTGTATTTCTATCTACCCGGCCGGATAGCCGAGATCGCTAAAACAGCGCCGCGGCGATCTCGGACGGAAGCATCGCAGGTTCGGGTGTATTTGTGTATGTATCCAGTATTGTATCTAGTAGACTCGTACGTGAGTCGTCCTTTCATCCCTCATTATCATCATCATTTCATCTTCCACGCCCCCAGGGCCAACAACCCTGGGGGATAAAAATCGGATCCAGCTAAATGCTGATCCCTAGAGAAATTACATGCACCTGCCACCGAGATAATGTTAATGAGCCCGGTAAGTGGAGAATGCATGCACGAGTGGTGCAAGGCGGAACTATTCGCGAGCAGAAAAAAATAGGACGATGATTACATCGAAGGACACCTACGACAAAAACCGCTGACACCTCGTGTGTCCAAAAGGTGGGCCAGAAGAGCCCTAACATGAGTGACGGAGGGACCGATACACGCAGTTACTCGGATTATTATTTTATGTAAGATTAAAGTGTTACTAGCATGCCCTTGCGAGAACTCTCACATGCTATTCTCCACCCTCTTTCTTATTTCTTCATTTCCATATTATGTCTGTAATATATATGTTACAAATCGCGTCGAGAATCTGTGCGAACAAAGCGGCAACGCCGATCCAACGCTCACCGAGCCGACACCGCTCCAGCAACAGCGCAGGCCGGGGGCGGCGAAAAATACGTTACTTTTGGTCGCAGGCAGTGTCTGGCTGGCAACCGCTGTGGGCACACGCACTCGAGCCCTTGCGCTCACAAATTCATTCAAAACATTGTATTTCATCATTGTCTATACAAAACGTGTTATATTGGACTACTTCAACTACAGTAAATGTTCAAGTTATACCTGAATTGTGTTGTGACCACACGTTAAGTAATTCATTGTGCATCAACTTCATTACGTCGTAGAATGGAAGGAACTACCACTGCAAACTTCTCACCTTAAACTCAGGAAGCACGGTTGTATTTTAGCTTTAAGTATTGTACCATGTTATACATCAAAGGAAGGTCAGTGTTTTTTTGTATTTATGTATTCATTTGTCACTCAAATTTCTATGTAGTAAATTCAATTTAAACTGCAAAATATCACTTATTTCAGTTACCGCCATTCACTTCCTCATTTCTTCACTAATCATTTTGTTTTTATCTGAAACCTCATTTCGTCAGAACTACCAGAGATGCAAAACAGCAATCTTAAGTCAATTTTTATCATTGGCCACATGGCCACAACTGTAATTTAGACAAAACATCGGTCCTCATGGCCTAATGTTAAAACAAACATCATTAATCCTCCCGATTCAAATAAGAACATTGTTCTTCCGGGTCTCGAATGCATTTCAGATAAGAACAATATATTTTTCTTCAAGACCCTCTTATCCTCCGTCACTTGTTCTATATGTCACCTTGTAACTGATAACAATGTAATACACCCTTTACAATACAAATTATTCTTATTTAATTTTATTATCGAGCAAAGAGGTACGCCCGTGCATTTGGCTTCACGCACTACAACAAATGTCACCGAAACATTGAAAGTAACCCTGCCTTATATGAAGAACATCACGGACCGTGTAGGGAAAGTACTAGAAAAACATAACGTAAAAACCATTTTCAAATCTACTTCACAGCTTCGAAACTTATTTCGATCTGTCAAGGACAGAAGAAATCCGTTAACAACAGCAGGAGTCTATAGAATCCCATGTTCCTGTGGCGCTGTATACATTGGCACTACACAACGGAGCATCAACATCAGGCTTTCAGAACACAAGCGGAACTGCCGTTTTGGCTGCACTTAAAAGTCGACAGTAGTTTAACACGCTTTCTCTCGCCGTGAACATGACATAATGTTCGGGGACGTGGATGTTTTAGCCACCACATCTCACTACCATGCAAAGTTACACCGTGAAGCTATTGAAATTCACAAGCATCCCCGGAATTTCAATAGAAAGGAGGAGGCAGTAAAAATTAATCCGGTTTGGATCTCCGTTATCCGCCAGACAAAACCAAAACCTATTTACAAACAAACACGTGACAGTAGTAGCGTAGGCACGCGAAAACGTAACAGTCACGAACATGCAGCGAGCGTCTCCGCCACATCGCCCGATCCGAGCCTATCAACAGCCGGCCCCCACCACAGTCCCACTGGTACGAATATCCCCGCGGACCGGGCGGCTCCATCAGTCATCGAGGAACCATCGAAGTGGATTCTTCGTCCGCGACCACATCGCCACTGAGGATGTCCGTCGCAGTTACGGACGAAAGGTTTGGAAGTATATTTTCCTATAGACCACGGCCCCCTAGCCCGGAAGAAAATGTTGATTACAACTCCGGCCGTGAAAGCCTACATTGTTATAAAATAAAATCGTTACTAATGCAGGCAAAAGCCTACTACCATAAACCACAAAGTGTCATAATGTACTTCTTGCTAAATAAGTTTTCTTAATCACACAAGTGATGAAAGATACATTGTACTACAAAGTCAAGGTAGTACAATACAGCAAATTACTGAAACTTACAGAGAATACAGTACGTCGTACGACAACATCATCTGAAGTTAACTATTAGTTTGAATGAGCCTCATCGTAAGATACAGCAAAAATTGGAGTCTTCCGTATTAGAAAAGGAAACCTTCCAAAGAATTGTAATAAATTCCGCTTGGGAGTCACTATTCCTTGCCATTCGCATTACAACAAAATATACGAAGTAAAGCTGTTGTTATTAGCAGCTGCGCAAAAGAAGAAGTTTTCAAAGAATTTCAATAATACCCAGAAACTATCCATTTTAATTGAGACTTCATTTTACCGACAAATAGTGGCAGCCCTTTATAAAAGTAGGTTTCGATTTATGTAGGAGTTGTTTTAGTAATAGATATATGTAGCATGCTCTTGAGTGAGTTATTCCCAAAAGTATTGGTCCTCGTTTCTGACGTAAAACCAAAAACATAGTGAATAAAGTGTAGCGTCACAGCACTGGGCGCGACCGACCGCACAAGTCGTGCAAGGGGGAGGGGTGGGTCCTCTCGTGCCGCGCAGGGGCGGACGGACCCCCTGGGGTCTCTCGAGGGTCTCTCTCCGCTGGGGGCGTGTCTGAGACGGCGGCTGTCCGTTCGCACTAGTGATGTGTGACGACAGAAATCGTTCGCAGATGGACGCCAGGCTCCTTCTGCAGCCAGCCCAAATCTCGAGCGGAAATGACGCTTTGTGCGTGGGAGGTCGGTCACGTGATGCCTCGCAAGGGAGGCGGGTGGAATAAGCTTCCGGGGAGTCGAGTTTTGACCGTAGCGATGTGCGGAGGTGATCGCGAGCAGTGTCTTGCGAGGCGTGGCTTTTCGCCACGGGACAAGAGACCAAGGGCGGCGCTGGTGTAGCGAGCTGGGGTTCTCTTAGTAAATACTGAGGCGGCTCGTCTCAGGAGTCGGAGTGCTGTGGAGAGCAGCGTTCCTTAGGAGTGTTCCTTAGGAGTGTATATAGTGTAATAAACTTGTAAATAAATATGTACAGTCAACTCCGTGTCTGTGTTCTTCCTCATCCTATGACGACGTCACAAAAGAAGCTTCATTGCAAATTGCATTGTAATATTAATATAAAAAATTCAAAGTAATTGTTTTCACACATTATTTCTATGTTTTTTCATTAACCTACCTAAATTAACCTATCATATTGCAGCCTCTCAATTAGTCACTTTATTTTACATATTCGTCTTCGTACAAAGAAAGTAACTATTACATCTTATCTAAATGTGTACTCTTTCTAAAAAGAAACATTATTGTTAATTGCTCAAAGAATTGATGCTGCAAGGAGGTAAAAGGAGGAAACATTAAATGGTGGCAGCGGTTATAACGTAACCTACGGGGAGCATTGTTGCCTACCGAACAACATTAAATGGTGGCAGCGGTTATAACGAAGCCTACGGGGAGTATTGTTGCCCACCGAACAACATTAAATGGTGGCAGCGGTTATAACGAAGCCTACGGGGAGTATTGTTGCCCACCGAACAACATTAAATGGTGGCAGCGGTTATAACGAAACCTACGGGGAGCATTGTTGCCTACCGAACAACATTAAATGGTGGCAGCGGTTTACGGAGCCTACGGCGGAGCATTGTTGCCTACCGAACAACATTAAATGGTGGAAGCGGTTATAACGAAACCTACGGGGAGCATTGTTGCCTACCGAACAACATTAAATGGTGGCAGCGGTTATAACGAAGCCACGAGGAACATTGTTGCCCACCAAACTGGCATTAAATGGTGGCAGCGATTCATTGGGTGGTGACTATTAAAACATTAAATGGTGGAAGCAGTGACAACGGACATCCACGCGAGTGACCAGTAATGCATTAAGTGGTTCACGCAGTCGTGTTGAACCAACATTAATTACGGCAGCAAGTACCAAGTTGTGAATAGTGCGGCTACGACGAGGGAATATGCAGCAGTAACGGAACTGAGCGGAAGCTGTCGCAACACCAGTGAAGCGCGAGGAAACATTAAATTACGCGTCGGCAACGGAAGCACCAAGAAAGAAGACTGGTCCGAACCCTGAAGGAAGGAAGGACGTCTGCAAGTGTCTCCGACTCAACCCTGGGTCACATCAGCGCAAGCGGCACCGAGGGCTCCCTGTACGTAAGTGTGTCTTTTTGTACTCACCTGGATTAATTCAGGCAGTATGTCGTATCTTGCGGGATTCAGGAAGGAGGTGTTGGTTCGAGTGGCCAAAGAGATGGGGGAAACGCTTTCAGGTGACGAAACGGTTGTTGCACTAAAGCAAATAATTGTTAATAGCGCGGAATATGAGGAGGAACTGGTAGGGGAGCTCGCCGAAGCGACTAAGGAAATCCTCATTGAAGAACGCGAACGAGAACGCGCGGAGCAGGAACGGCAGCATGAGTTAGAAAAGTTACGTATCACGACGGCAGTCACGGGACGGGAATCGGTAGGTAGTACCAGTATCGCAACGAAGGCAAATGTTCAAATCAAAAACGTCATGGATCGGTTTAAGGGCGAAAATGATGATATTACAATGTTCCTTAGTGTGTTCGAAGCACAGGTAGGGCAATTGGGAATACCTGAATCTGAATGGGTGACAAATCTCATGGCATTATTGCCTAATCAGGTAAATTCATGGTTGATGCTTGATTCGGGAACGGGTGGCGTAGAATATGAGGAAGCAAAAACGCGGCTGTTAGAAATGTTTAAATTTAACGCCGAAAGATTCCGACAATTATTCACATCGCACCAAAGGCGTGCGGGAACCACGTGGAATGTATACGCGCGAGAATTAAATAACTATTGCAAGGAATGGGTAGCGGGGCTTAAGATTACTGAATTCCACGAGCTCTTAGATTTAATGGTTACGGACCAATTAAAGCGGAGGGTACCGGCGGAGATGCGTGACCACTTTATCGATGAGTGGGGAGATCTTGCGTCGTCTCTCGAGCTAGCCAAGAAACTCGATTGCTATGAGAACAACCGAGCAGGCTGGAAACGTAGCTTTACTAAGTTTACTAGCAAAGAGAACACGCAGGTAAAACGGGTGGACCAGGCGACGGAAGGCGCGCCTCGAGCCTCAAAACAGCCGGAATCGAACGTTAACCACACAGCCGAATTGGAAAGGCCTAAGGCGGCCAACTGTTTTAAGTGTGGGGAAGCAGGTCATTTTCGTAGGCAATGTCCGGAAGGTAAAGGCGTGGAAAAGATAAATTACGTGGCCCAAATGCAAAGTCAATCATTGTTAAATCCGTTCACATTAGTCGGAAAAGTAAATAATGTTTCTGTTAACATACTTCGTGATTCTGGCTCTACTTATGATCTCGTAAGTGGTAAATATGTAACGGATGACCAGATGACCGGGGAATCCGTTTGGGTGATGCAACCACTTGATTCAGAACCAAGGAAATTGCCGGTGGCGCGCGTCACGTTAGAAGGACCCTTCGGCCGGTTCGTTACAAAGGCGGCCGTAGCGAATAGGCATTGCCAGCTCGATTACTATTTATTAAGTAACCGTACGGCCACCTTGATGAATGAGATTCAAGGGGGGTCTGTTGAACCACAACTAGCATATGCGGTACAGACCCGGTCGCAGAGTCACGAAAAGACGCGTGCGGAAGCGCCAGAACACCGAGAGTGTGAAGAGCTGCCGCCGGTGTCCGATAACGTCACGGATGGAGCGGAAGAAGCGTTGGCGGGCGAAGAAGTCGAGGAAAGCCATGCGGCAGAGTTAGACGCAGGCATAGTAAATCCATTAAAAATCGACAAACGGGCTTTCGCAACCGCGCAGCAGGAAGACGACGAAATTCTTTGCGTCGCGTCAGAAGGAACGACGGAGGAAGATGACGAGCTAGATCGGTACGCGTTGAAATTAGACTCAAGTGATTTTGACATGGAATCATTGCGTAAAGGCACTAAGGTGGAGCCGGAATTTCGGGCGGCGTTGAAAGATGTAAATTTCAAATTCAAAGACATTTTTTCAGAAAAACCAGGAGTAGCTGACGTCATAACAATGAATGTAGAATTCACTGATCATACGCAAACAGTTAGGAGCGCGCCGTACAGAATGTCACCTAGACAAACAAAAATCTTAAAGGAATTAGGAATAATTTTAGCTCAAAAAGACGATGTAGGAGATGAACATCCAGTATTGTATATAAGTAGAAAGCTTACACCAGCGGAATCCAAATTTTGTACATCGGAAAAAGAACAATATTGGATAATATGGGGTCGCCAAAAGCTCAAATATTATTTGGATGGACAGGTCGCCAGAAAAATTGAGACAGATCATAATCCGGTGATATGGCTACTAAGAATTGTACAGGGAATAATCCTAGATTAATGTGCTGGTCACTGTTACTGCAACAATACGACATCACCATTGTTCACTAAAAAGGGACAGAGCATGTCAATGTGGATGCACTGAGTCGCATGTACTAGCCTGGAGTGGTCTACGCGAGTGCAAGGGGACACCACGACAGTGGAACCTAAATGTAAAAAAAACGGTGCAATTGTATAAAATTGTAAATACTTTAGTTTAAGAGTGTTATTGAATGTAATGTGTTTTTCTTCTAGGACAAAGTTTTGTGGTATTGTTAACATAAGGCCCAAGGTTATGATCATACGATAAAATTGTAATATTTTGGAGGACACCTGGGTTAAATTCAAATTTATGGATGTTATTGTTGTATTTGGGGCAAAAAGTCATTAAAATGTGAGAAACTGATATGAGTGTATATAAACGGACATAACTGTGTATATAAACGTATATTGATATATATGTGAAATGGTACTAGGTAAAGCATAGTGTAAAAGGAGTAGAATATTTATGTAATCAAAATTTGATAAGAAAATTTAGTTATAGAAAATTCATAGCTTTGTGAAACGGTATTATAGGTGATAAATAGCTAACTCTATAAAGTTAGTATCACGAGACCAGGGATTTAATGAGCGGTCGGCGTACAATCCGGGAAATTTTTTCTCTGTGACTAATAAAGTCTGCGAAAAAAAATTTCGCCCCAAGTATGGGAGAGATTGTAGCGTCACAGCACTGGGCGCGACCGACCGCACAAGTCGTGCAAGGGGGAGGGGTGGGTCCTCTCGTGCCGCGCAGGGGCGGACGGACCCCCCGGGGTCTCTCGAGGGTCTCTCTCCGCTGGGGGCGTGTCTGAGAAGGCGGCTGTCCGTTCGCACTAGTGATGTGTGACGACAGAAATCGTTCGCAGATGGACGCCAGGCTCCTTCTGCAGCCAGCCCAAATCTCGAGCGGAAATGACGCTTTGTGCGTGGGAGGTCGGGCACGTGATGCCTCGCAAGGGAGGCGGGTGGAATAAGCTTCCGGGGAGTCGAGTTTTGACCGTAGCGATGTGCGGAGGTGATCGCGAGCAGTGTCTTGCGAGGCGTGGCTTTTCGCCACGGGACAAGAGACCAAGGGCGGCGCTGGTGTAGCGAGCTGGGGTTCTCTTAGTAAATACTGAGGCGGCTCGTCTCAGGAGTCGGAGTGCTGTGGAGAGCAGCGTTCCTTAGGAGTGTTCCTTAGGAGTGTATATAGTGTAATAAACTTGTAAATAAATATGTACAGTCAACTCCGTGTCTGTGTTCTTCCTCATCCTATGACGACGTCACAAAAGAAGCTTCATTGCAAATTGCATTGTAATATTAATATAAAAAATTCAAAGTAATTGTTTTCACACATTATTTCTATGTTTTTTCATTAACCTACCTAAATTAACCTATCATATTGCAGCCTCTCAATTAGTCACTTTATTTTACATATTCGTCTTCGTACAAAGAAAGTAACTATTACATCTTATCTAAATGTGTACTCTTTCTAAAAAGAAACATTATTGTTAATTGCTCAAAGAATTGATGCTGCAAGGAATGTCGGACTACAGATGCAAAAGCATGGTCTTAAAAAACTTTACGCCTAATTTGAAAGTGACAACTTGCTTTGTTTTGAAAAGCAAATACCGTTTATACAAATTATATGGTGAAATGTGACCACAGAATAAAGAAAATATTTACTAAAGAAAACTGACGAATAAATGACCGACTTTCTAATCACACCATTCCCCACACGCACCACTAATTGTATCTTCTTATACACTAAAGAACTTTCTAGATTTTCAATAACCTGTCATTGCCTTCAATCACTAGCACGTTTCTCCCCACACAACACTTCCAATGTCTTCCAACGGTCTTTGTATAATCAATTTTCTTTTAATCTGAAAAGGTAAACTCATACAGAAACTTTCTTCCGGGCTTCAAATTTTTCGACTATAGTCGACTATAGTGCTATAGAGGGAATGGAGCAGATAACGAATAAAAAGAGCGGGGAATGAGTAATTTGAAATCGTATATGAAAAGCACGATTAATAGCTATTAATCGTGCTCTTCATGTACGATTTCAAATTACTTATCCCCCGCTCTTTTTATCCGTTATCTGTTCCATTCCCTCTACAGTACATCCTTATCTTCATTATGATAATGACGCTCTTTTCTCAGACTTCCTCTCTTTCTCCTCTCCCTCTTGCCTTCGCCCTCTTCCTATTCAAGTTGCACCTTTCTTTCGATGCAATATGCATTTTATAAGCCATGAAATACTAAGTGTTGCTTTGGACACATTTTTTTCTCGGCATTATCAAATAGGTTAACAAATAAGTGTTAATTGTTCATGAGGGCCGTCATCCCCTTAAACGTTTAAGACAGTTCTACAAGCTAAAGGAAAAAAACAACAAGAACGACTACTGGTATTTGGAGCTCAAAAAGAAGTAGGACGCAGCTTTCATTCACAAAGCAAATGAATAACAGGAAGAAAGCAAACGAAGTAATTCCTTTAATTGCATTTGCATGTTCTTGGAAAACATTTCCGAAACAACTTCCGCAGAAAAATCTTCCTGTCATCCCCATGAGGTGTTTACGTAACATTATTTTCTTTTCTTTCTTTCTTTCGTAGTCTTGGAGTTTTAACTTGTTTAGAAATAGCTGTCTCAAATTCAATAGGCTCATAGTTGGAAATAATTACTATTTTTACTATACAAATTTATTAAACATGAATTAACTGGTGCAATTATTTACAAAATTTCTTTTAATTTTCACTTCTGTTTAATCACTTCTGTGGCTTTTTTCTCTTTTCAAATAGTTTTTCTTACATGGGAGATACTATTTGTATCAAATTTTTACCAAAAACGTCGGTTTCCGCCTGTACATCCCTACACATTTCAACACACTATGGTTTAGGGGTAGAGATAACAGAATTTTAGAAAATTTGCGCAGAATACAGTTGTCCCTATAGTACGTTACACAAAGTTTTTGTCTGTTTTTTTACGTTAAATAATTTTAAAAAAACTTTTTAACCGGGTTTGGATGTCTAAAATGTTATTTCATGTGGTACTTGATGTTATATCTGAAATGGATGTAATGTTTTTTCTGTGATTTTTAGACTACCAAACAAATACCCTTTCTACAATTAGAAGGGTTATTTGTTAATATTATACCCAAATGAAATTGTATAATACAGCTAGCCATACTATCATACAAGTGAAATATTAGTATTATATTTTATTGTATTTTATATAATTATGTTATAATGTTATATTACACAATATTTACATTCTGTTATTACGCGACGTATTGAATTTAACCAGTACATAATCATTTAATAGACATTCCATTCCAAACCCATTATGAATTTTAAATAGACTACAACTCATCAGTCAACATTCATTTGGGAATCAATATCTACAAAAATATACAAGTAATTATTTTTAAAAATAAAGCAACATTCCTTTCTTTGAAATAAAGAATTGTGAAGACAGTAATTCACAGGCTAATTATTGATCATCATAACAATGATTGATTATTTGCCTGTTCTCATTAAGAATCTTTCTGTGATTAATTTTGCAAGAACATTGAACAATCGTAACGTCAGCTCGACAACTGCTGACAATTGCAAAGCTTCGCGCCTTTCCGTACGTTAACATGAATTTCCTGATCATCAGACAGCTGCCGAAGTGTTTTATGTAAGGCACGGAAGATCGTATAAGTGTTGCGTTGTCCAATTAAGGAGCAGCCTTCTTCTCGCCTGGGTAAGCGGGCGTGTGGGCGGACGGGCGAGCAGGTGGGTGGGTGGGTGGCTGGGTTAGGCGGGCGGACGGCGTCACAGTACGATTCCTCGCTTCGCGCAGGTTCCTTCCTGCGCAGACACGATCCTCACTCCCCTGCGTGCCTCGCCCGCCGACCCGCCCACGCACACTGGGCCTGAAAACGCCAACAGGAAAAAAAGTAGTCTTGCAGTTTTAACTTGTTTAGAAATAGCTGTCCCAAATTCAATAGGCTCGTTGATCGAAATAATTACTATTATTATTATTATTATTATTATTATTACACGCAAATATATTAAAAGTAATTATGATAACAGATTCTACTTAAATTTAGGGAAAAAATCCGAAGAAACTAGTAGTGCTAAAACGCCTGTACTTTCTCGCCCACATTTACACTCAAAAGTATGTGAAAATTACTCCAATTCTCAAAAGATTGTTCAGGAACTTATTTCAAAATCTATCTTTACGGAACAGATTTCGTTATGGGAAAAATTTCTATCTTCATAATTTTTGTTGTAGCAAGACACCGAAAATTTTTTGAATTTTTGGAGTTTTCAAAACTTTAATTTTCAACGAACATGAGACCTGCATCATTCTTTTAAACGTCTTTCACAGTATCCAACAACAAAATTTAGTAAAAAAGGATGAAGCCATTTTTTTGAAAATGTTGAAAATGTCCCAAGGAGATCATGTAAAGTACTCCCCAAAATCAATATATCGGTTTTAATTTCAAGGGGAGGTGGCACCAGCCAAATCAATTTATATCAATATTAATTTCAGAGAAAATCGGCTGAACAGTTTATTTGCTATGCTTGTTCACACACGGACGGACAGACAGACACACAGACAGATGGTCAGATGGAGAGACGGACGATCTTCCAAGAAACTTTCGCGATCGCCGTCGTGTAATACTTCGATGAGAATATTGCATGCTGCAGTGATTGTTTGCGGGTCGTAGTTATCGTCAGTTCGTACGACGGCTTCTATTGCGTCTAGTCTGGCTGTGAATCAACATACCTGCATAACAATTTGTGAAGCTTTTACTGCTGGTGGAAAAGTTCTATGGTGCAAGTGTACTTCAATTTGTGCTTTCCAAATAATTTTTAAAACGTTTTCATTGTTTCAAAAGAGTATGTAGGATTTTTTTATAAATGTAAATTCGTATTAAGTAAATGCATTTTGCAATTAGAGTAATTTAATTTTACATATTATATCCTATTTTACATATTTTTTACATATTCTTACTGTTTTCGTTACAAATTTTGACGTTTCATACTACGTATTTTTCCAGTCTCTAGTTATGACAGTCGTCATCTGGCGTTGTGTGATATGCGAGGGGTGCGTGTTTCCATTAACCCCCTCTGGGATCAATCACTTGCTACACGGAACGACTGTTCACATGCGTACCGGCTCCTTGGAAATAACTTCGTATGTTCTATGTACTTATTTTGTATTTCGTCTAAAGTTTTGTGTGGAGAGTGAAGTGTAGTAGAGTGAAAGTGTAGAGAGGAAGGTTCTACGAAAAATTTGTCACAAAAACCAAAGGAACGTAGGCTGAATGAACGCGAGAAACGATTGGCACTTCAACGAGTTCGTAAAACTCCTCGGTTAAGTGCTCCTCAATTAAGTGGGGACTGTGTCTTGGCCATTTGCTTGGCCATTTCGATGCCGACTGGAGCCTACGGGCGGAACGCTCCGTACAGAGCGCATTGAGACCTAGGGAAACCATCGAGGGTCGAGTAACTCGACGTGGAAGAACGGCATATTGCCACTCACTTCAAATGTGAATGATCGAAGGCTGTGTTGCCGACGTTTTGACAATGTTATCGTGGTCTTGAGGAAGAACCACGATAATATGGTGGAAATGTCGGCAATGCAGCCTTCGACGCGGCGTCACCCGGACAGCCAAGATCATTCACATGACTCCGGCCGCAGAAGTCTAGGACTTCACTCACGTGGACTGTTCGAAAAGCAAAGTTGTAACGAAAAAGGTTTGTTTTATTCAATATTAATATTATATTAAACGTTCATGCATGAAATAATTTTTTTGAGATTAAATATTTGTTACTAATGCAATTGGTGCACAATTTCAACAATGACAGTATTTTAAAATTTTTCCGACGAAATATGATAATTTTTTGTTCCTAAATCTGAGCTTATGAATAAGAATGGTAGGTACTGTAATTTGTTGCTGCCGCAAGCCCTTTAACTTTTTAACTGCGCATTGAAACCTCTCCAAAGTATTTCGCGTAATTTTGTGTGGACCCACTGCGAGTCCCCTCTACTACCCACCGCCCCCGCCTTCGCCTTCGCCGCCGCCGCCGCCACCGCCCCTGGCGCCGCGTGCGGGAACTGGAGCATGGCGCGGGAACGCGGAAAAATGGGGAGTCCTTCGCTCAAGGGTGTTGCGTACCGCGCCGGAAGTCCGCAGCCTGCGTGCGCTACTACCGGAACCAGCCCCCCACCACCCCACTGCCTGCCGGTGGTCTGACCGGGGCCGCGCCGCGACGTACCTAACACGGAGGGGTTTCTTGAAAAGAAGACGTAACCCATAGGGAGATGAGGATGCGTGCCGCACACATTTCTTGGTTCGCAAAGGAGGAGAATTACAATTTGTACGTTGTTTCCTTTCCTGGAGGGTGATTAAAGTGGTTTTTGTGTTCGACTTTCAATGTGCGAAGACCGGTAGAGGGATCGTCTTAGATGAGTGTCGATGATAGTTGATGTGTAATGAATATAGAGAACGTAAGAAAAGTAAAAGTCAATCCCGCCCTGTTGAAAATAACCATCGCTTACACGGGATTAAATTCTTTGGTCGCTGCTTCAAGTTCCTACAGACTGATCCCTGGCTAAAAGAAGAAGAAAATGCAATTGAACAGCTATTGCTATCAGTTTTGATGCCAATAATTGTTCAATTGGATTCTCAGTGTATATATATTGCTGCTATGAAGAAATACGTCATACGCTACGTAGATATGGAGACTGCTTACTTAAATGTCGAAGTTGAACGAAACGCATTCATGAAGATACCAGATGGCATAAATGTTCCCGATGATAAGGTGTTGAAATTGCGTAAAAGCCTGTATGGTCTGCCACAAGCTGATAGGTGTTGGTTCAAAAAGTTAGGTGACATTTTTCGAGAATGCGGACTTAAAGCCTGCGAGACTGATCGTGTGTCTTCACAAATCAAAATCCTAACGAATTTGTTGGAATTACATTTTAAGTAGACGATTGTTTAATCAATGGTGAAGATCATCACTTAATCGATTTAATGTGCAAGCTGAAAATGAAACTTACAATTAAAGAAGTGGACGGGACTGACACCGAGAACTTTCTTGGAATTAGAATAAAGAAATGCTCAAACGGATATACATTGGACCAAACAGATTACATAAATGAAATTTAAAGAAAGTATAGCATGGAATCGTGTCATCCTGTATATACTTCGGGAGTAGCTGGACAAAACGGTGACGATTGTGATGATACCGAAAGAGTGAATCAAACCACGTACCAAGAATTATGAGGTTGTTTAAACTACTTAGTAACTGCTACACGTCCCGATTTAGCATATTCTTACAGCAGCCTGTCATAGTATTCGCAAAATCCGAAAAGTATTCATTGGCAAGGGTTGAAAAGGATATTGAGATACTTAAAGGGTACTGTAGATCTGAAATTAAAAATAGATGGTACGATGGGAATGTTGAACATGAGCTCCGACGCAAGTTGGAATACTACCAAGGATAGTAATACATTTACTGGCTACGTTGTCAAACTTGGAAATTCCCTGATAGGGTGGAAAAGCAGAAAACAGAGAATCATAGCCTTTTCTACTACGGAGGCCGTGTTAACTGGAATTGAAGACGTCATTTGTCAACAAAAATGGATTGTATCACTACTGGAAGGTTTAGGTTTTAAAAATTTAGATTGTTCACAGGACTTCAAAATAACCAACCGCAACAAACACATGATACGGAGACTCAATTTTGTATAAGAGAACTTGTTGAACGGCGAAATTCAGTTAGAGCATGCGAAGTCAGCGGACCTGT
The DNA here is from genome assembly GCA_031308135.1 of Acheta domesticus. Lineage (NCBI taxonomy): Eukaryota > Metazoa > Arthropoda > Insecta > Orthoptera > Gryllidae > Acheta > Acheta domesticus. The sequence goes on along the minus strand of JAHLJT010004567.1, from coordinate 198,206,026 downwards.
AATCGAACATTTTTACCAAGCACCTAGATTGGACAACTTGTGGAGACACATCAAATCCCTTAATTTAATTAAATGAATATTATTTTGGTATAAAGTTTCGTTCGAGAATTGTTATTTTTCTTGGACCAAAATTCTGCAACGAAAAGAGGGGGATTGATGACATGTGAGGATTGATGAGATGAGACTGAATGAAGTCGTCGACAGTGTCACCCGATAGTTGTGCACCCCCGGCGCATTGAAGGACAGTTGAAGGTGGTAACTAGGTACGTGTTTCTTGATACGTGTGGTAGTCAGTTGATTTTGCGAAGAGTATGAATTGTATGAGAATAAACTCTTGTTCTTGTTAAATGATATCACGATGTATATAATATATTAATACCGAATTATAGTATGTTACATTAAAACCCCAATGAAATGTTACAGATCCAAATCCTTATTTGAAGTCATCGCTGTTGAGCGAAACCAAACTTCTGGCATCTGCGTACTGTACCGCTGAGATAGCTCACAGTAACAACTATTGTCACTACAGCGTCTCTTTCCAGTATATTCAAGGTAGGGGCTTTGCCGAGTTCCAACGATAGAGGATTTTGGACAGTATAGCTAAACCACTCGCAAAAAAACCCATCATGGTGGTTCAGGAAATCTCGTAGGCTTCCCCACCCGGCGGCAGCTGAGATTTCCCTTCTCAGCGATAAGGAAGCGCGGAGGCGACAAAGAGAGGCGACTGCGAGACGCAGCGATCGCACTGGCCATCACTCGTCATCACTACTCTTGTTGTCAGAGGAACTTGCACTGCCAGGAGTGTCCAAAGAAATGACCAATTCATCAATGTTTTGGTCCACCAGGGGGAGATCATGACCACGTAGGTGGGCGCGGTCTCTGCTGAAGAATCGTAGACGATCACCCGAACCCTAAGTCTCGCGGGCCCACTCAGGTCGTTAGCCTAGCGTGTAGGCAGTGAGTAGGCGATGATAAGCTCCTGGTTGTCGGTTCAACCCGGGAACCTACCACTTGGGCCCGTGGCGCGTCGACCTTAAGTCAGGATTGGGTGAAAGAGACGTCTTGAGATACTCTGCAATCCACATATAGAAGTCCGGCGTGAAAGTCCGGCGAGAAAGTCCGTCAGGTTGCCTTGGTTACGGTCCGAACCAGATCGTTAGCCTGAAGGTGCAGGCAATGGGGAGACGGGATGGGGGTCCCGAGCCGCCTGGACCTTAGTTCAGGTGGCCCCCAGTTGGGCTCTTGGCTTCATAGTGGCAGTGGCCCAATACTCTGGGCATAGAGGAGGGACTTGGTGTCCCTGCGCATTTGAGTGGCGCGTTGTCATACAGGCAACATTGACTCCAGTACTAGCCCAGATAGCTAGTAGCTCTGAGCTAGCAGGGCGGCCCTAGATCTAGGCATTGTATGGAGAGGTTGCCGCGAGGGTTAACTGCGGTTCAGCGAGATCCGGATATTGGTCAGAAGGTGTACTTGTACACCTGATGAGGGTGAGGATAGAGGCTAGCGCCTAGAAGCCTACCCTCAGATTTCAGTCCTCTTTACAAGTGCGGAAGTGCCAAACTCGGCATGGCACGTCTACATATGTACGGTCCACCACATTATATCACATTACTGAAACTCTTCTTCAAGACACAGCTTATTTTCTGTTGATCTTATGGAGAATCCTTACTGTAGAAACACGTAGGCTGCCTTTCTTCTGATCCTTCTCACTCTTCAGTTTGTTTTCGCCAAACTCGCAGTATTGAATTACCGCGCGACCCACGACAGAAAGACAGAGAGAACAATGTTGTGAAAAAGAGCGCAAGGAGGCGCAGAAATGTTTGTGTCTTTGGAGGAGGCCACGTTCGGGCATGCGCAGTGGAAGGTTTTTCTGACTCTGGTAAAGCTAGGTAAAGGTATAATTCTGCCGCTGCTGTCTGGATAATTCGGGGTTCTGAAGTTTGGAAAGTTAATTGGCTGGTTAGGCTCGCATTGTATAAAATGCAATCAACGATCAATTACAAAGATACTGAAAAATAAAATAAGCAAGTAATGGAAGAAAAACAAAACCATATCTCATTATTAAATTGAAATTAATTGAACAGTTCCAGAACCTGAATAAAATATTTTGAAGAATGTGTTTACTGTGGAATCTTGTTTTTCCTTTCAGTTAAGGTCACATACTGAAAAAATCTGATAATTCAAACACAACCTGCCATTCGAAATATCTTCTTACATTAAAATCAACAGCTTTCATTTAGAGAATTATCACGATATGATTTCCCGTTCCACTGACCAGTTTATCACCGCTCATTCCTTTCGAGAGAACATTCTGATTTATTTTCGATGTGATAAGAGCTAACGTATTATATTAATATAACTATTGCATCATTATAGCAAGAATTTGTAATCTCATTAATATAGTGTACAAATTTGGTATTTTAGGGCCAAATGCATTCGACTTCTGCCAGCTAGCGGTCACGTCAGACCTTGGCCCTATATTTATTATCCATGCCTGGGGAAAAGGCAGACATGTGGAGAGAACGGTCATTCCCATCACAGTGTCTAGCATATTTTCCCGCCCTGAGTTTTTCTTTCGTCACACAGCTATAGAAACAAACGATTGAATTTACAAAGCTACAGCTCCACTTTTGCGTCCACCGGGACTCGAACTCGGTATCACTCCACGGAAAGCTAGCATAGTATCTATGAGCCACCCGCGGGGCATTAATATAATTAATTCAATAAAACTCTTCAAATAGATTACCCTGCAATCAATTATAATCTTCTGAAAAAGAAATACGAATTCTTTGGGAAATAGAGATCTTTAGAACCCGGGAAAATATTTTGTATGAAACGTCAAAATATGTACATAAATACGTGACGAAAGCATTAGAAAATGTAATAAATATGTAAAAAAGGATATAATATGTAAAATTAAATTACTCTAATTGTAAAATACATTTACATAATACAAATTTACATTCATAAAAAAATGCCTATATACTCTTTTAAAACAATGCAAACGTTTTAAAAATCATTTGGAAAGCACAAATTGATGTAAACTTGCACCATAGAACTTTTCCATCAGCAGAAAAAGCTTTACAAATTCTTAAGCAGGTATGTTGATTCACAGCCAGACAAGACGCAATAGAAGCCGTCGTACGAACTGGCGATAACTACGACCAGCAAACAATCACTGCAGCATGAAATATTCTCATCGAAGTGTTACACTACGGCGATTGCGAAAGTTTCTTGGAAATTAAGATTAAAAGTCGCCAAACGCGGCGTCAATGTTACTTTTCACATCTGAAGGTGAAAATGTTCTCAGTCACTGACGCGCACTTCCCTCTATTGAGATAACTGAAGCAGGGGCGTTGGCCTATGAGATCACCTGACCGAGTCGTCACGTAGTGTACCTCGAGTAGACAGTACACAGTATAAAGTATAAAAAATGCTGATTTATTTTAAAATACTTCTTTTTATGAAAATAAATAGATTGATAGAACTGTAAGAAAATTGGTTGAAGAAGGAAATATGTTGAGAAAATAGCAAAATATGCAAAATATGTAATATAGTACAAATTATGTAAAAGTATGTAACGAAAAAATTGGATATTAAGTGAGGACGGCGATAATTAACCAAGATAAAAAATTTTGAGAATGGTAAGTAGAAAGACACAAAATATGTAATTACATAAAAATCCGGTCTCTAGTTTACTTATGAAAGGAGACAACGTATCCACACATGAAGACGTGGTGATTAATTTCACCTTTCTTCCCGATTATCAAATATAATGCAATTAATGGTACGGTCACATCATTTTTTAAAAACATCCTAAGTTAGAATCTAGGCCAATCAGTAAAAAATTTTCTTTTAATTTTGTATTGAAAAAAAGTTTCTGCAATTATGCAATTCCAATTGTTGGATTTTACTGAACTATTAATTGTGCTGTAATATTTCCAGGTTCTGAAGGTGAAATTAATCACCAAAAAGGCGTGAATGTTGGAATGAAATACGACAGGAATTGATACAGAGTATGGTGTAATAACATTTGAATAAAGTGTCAGTAATTAGGTATTACAAATTCTAAGAAAATGAAGATGAAAGCTCATTTTTCTATTCACGAAATCAAGTCTTAGAAATATTGCGCCAAGAACATTGATAATTTCTCGTCACTAGCACACAATTACATTTATTATTTCGCCGATTACACTAGGGAACACGCTTTTTTCCTCCAGAAAGAAGCGTAGATTAAAATATCACAACAAAAACTCATTTGACATCACAGTTTTTAAATATACCTATCTTTATACCGTATCTTATCGTATTTTGCTATGAATGGAAATACAGTAAAATAGCACCTGTAAAATACATAGGTAGAATCAATGCGCATAAAATTTAAAAATAAAATATTTGTTCAGTTCATCTATTTCACTTTTATGAGATATCAACAAAATTCGGTTTTCGTGTTTGTTTGTTTGTTTGTTTTTAGTTTTTGTTTTTTACCATATGTACTCAAAGATTGTCGTTTTTATTCTCGCGTCTGGTAATCGCGCTCAATTGTGAACAGGTTTTAGTAGATGTTTTGAAAACAAGCCACATGAACCCTCATATTTATTACTGTGCATCAGTCGTCCAAAGGAATTATTTTAGTCACTTACCTTATTGCAAATATACAAGTATAGAACTGTTGGGGTGGCAGGTTCTGAGTCAGTCGGTGTCATGTAGAACTGTGCCCGAAGTGCGCCTGAAGTTCGTGTCCGGTTTGCGTATGTCTCAAATATTATACAGTCCTGTGAAATTCGCCACATGATCTTTTGAAGTGAATTAGTTCGATAAAATACAAATCGTAATTTCACATCGAAAGTGTGCAAATAAACCCGATAACTTCCGTCATGTAGTGGAAGATTTACACCCAACCTTCAAAGGAAAAAATATACATGAAATTACATAACTTGCATATTTTTATACTTTGGTTGTCGTGTTTGTGATCAGGACAAACTGTTAGCACATTTTTTCTCGGCGCGGACAAAGTTCCAGTGACTTCCGCCCACCTGGACACTCTTTGTGGTACTCCCGCCAAATTATGGGAGTTCCATGCTGCACCAGTGTGATATGGGGGCGCCAACACAAAATTTCGCGTCCCACTTTAAAAAATTAATTAATTAATCATTGTTCCCCCGCGCCTCTACGTATGGGGGCGTCTTCTTCCGCCGCCCGGCTTCACCTACGCCGCCGACACCGATGACGTCACGTCGACATCGTCACCGTCACCGTCACCGCCGCTGCCGCCGCGGCCGCCGTTGCCGCCGGGGCCGGCGCCGCGGCCACCACCACCACCGTCGCCGCCGTTATCTCCCCCTGCCTCCGTCCGTCCGCCCCTCCCCCGGCCGGCCGGCTAGCCACCCCCCTGCCATGCGCCCGGTGTCATTCTTGGGGCGGTGGTTAGAGCTGGCGAGGTTAGCGGGGAGTGTGCTGGGTGGAGCTGTGCAACGACGGAACGGGCAGTGCGGTGGGTAGCTTATCGCTCCACACGGGAATGCTCAAAAACTTTGGCATGAAGCATTCCCGTCGGCGAAGGACATTTTTTCTATGTGCATTGAGACCCTCTACTAGACAGCTGTGTAAAAAGGAGGAGCTGTGGTACTATGAGAGTAGTCTGGTTGGAAAAATCTAAGCATGTGTGCCTCGTAACCTTCAATACATTCTGCAATGTTTACACTAATTTAATTTTTCTTACTGTATCAGTCAGGTAGCCTCGCCTAGTCAGTGTCCCTTTCATTTTGTGTTTTCATAGCAATGCAAGAGTTTTGTGAAATTGTTACAGTTTTTTGTATTCTTTGACACAAACCATGGGCTTCTCACCAGAGTTGTGTCACCCGCACAAGGAACCTTACGTTGTGGCTGTACGGAAAATGCCCACAAATCATAATCTCATGTTGGAAAAAATATTGCGAGACTCTGAATTAGAAGTTTGGCAATCCTTTAAGAGAGTCGTGCAGTTTGTCGGGAAAAAGAAAGACAATAAAACGTTGGTCATCGAATGGTTAGAATGCTCTTAAATTTTCCCGCAGATTTTGGATAATATTATTGATGAAGGTTGTGCACATACATTCATCAAAGTATTGTTACAATGGAGAGTGTAAGCATCCTGCAATGATGGAAGATTATTGATTGTTTCCTGTCAGAGGCTGTGAAAAGTAATACAAGAAAACCTGATAAGGCGTAAAGCATTGTTAAGAAATACAATAGGAATTTATCCTTCCGAGATGTGTCAATATTATTGCACGAACATGTTTCTTTCATTTTTAACTTCTTCTTACCTGATATGAAGGATATTCATATAATTTTGTAGTAATATAGCCAAAGTGACAATGCGTAAATTAGTATATAATTTGGTTTCTTTCAAATAATAAATATGTTCATATCTTTTGAACTTTGCGTGATATAATATTTATATAATTCTTTTCAAAATCACCCACTTTCATCCTGGAGGCCTTAAAAAAATTGTTCCCTAGTGTTAGTCATTACTAAGTGAAGGGTTTTGATGAGACAAAACATTGCCAAAAATTATCAAAAACATTCTCATAAAATGTTTCTAAAATGCCCTAAAAGCAAAGAAAAATTACGTAAAAAATTTTATCAAAACCAGTTCGGATGAACAACTGAAGCTGTTGGATATGTAAATAAAGTAATCGAGATTTCATCTATTCGTCCTAGTGCACTCAGCTAGAAAACATTTGGTTTGGACTGTTCTTCACTAGTAAATCTCTGTCTTCAGTTATCCCAAAAATCAGCCTAACGGACAATAGACTACATACGATGGCTGACAATAGAATTTGTGAGCATCGAAATCAAAGAGGCTACTTAGGAATTCTGTGGAAAACATTTGTTGCATCTTGTAAAAATTATCTGAAGCAATTACAGATAAAATAATATTAAAATCGATGAAATCAGCAAAAAATGCTTTACGATGACGTAGAAGATATAAAATGACCTATTAGCCAAAATCCATAAAAATGCACAAAAAAGTTACAGAAAATGGGTCCATTCTTTTTGTCATCACATAAAATTAATTTGTAAGCTAAAAGGGCATTGTTCTAAAGTAAAAAGAAAAAAATACATTTCGCTAAATCCGCCGCCTATTGATTATCGATTATTAGAAAACATTCTATTTTCAAGAAAAGGAAGAGACTCAAAAAGAAATTGCACTTATTAATGGCTCCCAGAATAATTAAAAGTGTAGTGCATTCAAAAACACGATTACACTTCAATACATTCACGAAATGAAAATATGAAAGAATTTTAAAATTAAAGGAAATAAGTAATTTTGCCACTTTAGTACAAGGAAACGTTTTTTGTTAATGGTAGGTTAAGGTAAAAAATCAATATCAAAGGTAATAAATATCATAATTATGAATTTTTATTCAAATATTTACATAGAAAAATAGAATCAGACCATCAAATAACTGAAGTACAAAGGCCCGAAGGGCAACCCGCTGCGACCCTCACAGACCCGCGGTCGACTTCGGCAGCAGCCACGCGCGCTCTCGCCCCAGTCGCAGAGGAGGGGCCGCGCCGCGCACCTCCGCACACCGGCGGACATCTCGCGGCGCGGAGCGACCACTCTCGCCTCGCCCCGGCCCCACCGCCCCCGCCCACGCCCACGCCCACACCAAGGGCCAGCAGCGGGCACCAGGGGGCGGGGCGGCGGGGCCGGCTGCGGCGGCGTGGCTCGGCGCCGACTCGGCCGCGGGGCCCGCGGGGGCCGCCGCGCGCTCGCCGACTCCTCTCGGAGCACGACGCTTAGTAGTGGCCCAGGGACACGCTGGCCTTGGCGTGAGGAATGTGGAAGCCGTATGAAGCACCAGCGCCGTGGCCAGCGCCGAAGCCGGCACCGACACCAGCTCCGTAGCCAGCTCCGGCACCAGCTCCGTAACCGGCACCAACGCCAGCGCCATAGCCGGCACCATATCCAGCACCAAGACCCTGCTCGTCCTGCTTGCCGTAGCCGTGCAGGGAGGTCTTGCCCTCACGGTGGACGATGGCCTGGAAGCCGTTGTGCTTGTCAGCGGTGTATTCCACCTTGCGGATGTGACCGTCGGGCTCCACCAGACTGTAGGATCCCTTGACTTGGTCGCCGTGGCGGGTCTCGTGCTGGCTCTTGACATCACCGTGGTGTCCGTCGTGGACGGAGTAGTCGAACTTGTAGTTGGGGTTGTGGTGGGCGTAGTCCTCGTGGATGGGCGAGGCGGCGGCGACGGCCAGCGCGGCGAGGGCGACGAGGGCGGCGGCGTGCATGGTGGCGGGGGCGGGCTGCGAGCGGAGAAGCGACTACTGGGTCGGCAGAGGCGAGAGTGATGCCTGTGTGGAGCGCCTCTCTCTTTATATAGCAGCAGAAGGATCGCGAATCCGCTGTTAGGTAATTGAGCGCCCGCACTGCGGAACAGGAGAGTGAGGTGTTTGAAAGCAACTAGACCGTCTCGATAGGCAATTTAGAAGATTCCTGAAGAAGATCGTTACACGCATTTATAGTTAATTTCGTTTCTAAATGATACGTTTCTAATTGATGATTGATTTACGTGATCTAAATACGTTTCTAATTGATTTCTGCGTTTTGAAATGAATAGTGACTCGAAGTGTCTAATTTAAATTTCATGATCAAATAAACACATTGTTAGATACATACTCTGATGATAATTTCTAACAGTCATTGCCTTCGAAGTTTTTATTTACCTTTTACCTACCTATATTTAGAATTATTACGCAGTAGCCTTAGAATCAACAGAGAAATGTAATAATTCAGAAACTCGAAATAAACTTTGGAAAGAGTATGTGTTGTGCCGCATAGAATGTTATTTAAAAACAATCCGCTGGGTAGTTTGTGTAAACAAATTTCCAAAATCGCAGAAAATCTTAAAACTACTAAATATATTAATTAATATTTCGTTAATAATTATTTTCCCTTCAATAAAAATGAAAGTTCTGTTTTTTGTTTCGTATCTATTACTTTGACATTGTTTTATCCTTTTCGAAGTTTGAACATCTCAAATTATATAATATCTTCAGCAGCATTAGACTTGAGAACTAAACAGTTTGCCTAGGAAAACACCAACAATAGATATTTTTTTAATTGATGAATTTTTACAGTATAGCTTATTCAGTTTTTTATTCAAGCAATTGAAATAAATTACATTTCCATCCATCTTCAGACGATCATTGGTGCTAATCCATTGTTTGAGAAGCTTTGCATGCGAATCATTACAAGGGCCCATTCTATCTTTAACTTAATAATTAATAAACTTGGTGTTAAGATTCTGTTGCACGGAAGCACACAGAGTTCGCCCTTAACTATTTTCCCTTCCATAGTCAGTTATCAAAGGCACTGAGTCATGGCTTCCAATATCTTCCGTATCATATGCAACGAACATATGTCGTTAATAACACAGGTCTACAAATTGAAACGTTTTGTATCATCAATATAATCATATTTTTCCAAAACATTTTAACATAGATTATGATTTTACATTCATATATTTGGGCTAAATGGGTTAGATACAGTCTAAATAGGCAGTTCCAATTAAAAAAAATCATTCAAACTTGCATAAATTTCTCCAAAAAACTACCAAAACATGCAAACATGCACGGAAAAAGTACGCATTTTTAAAGTTTTTCTTGAAATATATATTTGCAAAGTTTGAAATCCCTAGGAAGTTTAAATAAAAACATGCATGTCCATGAATATCCTGTCTCCAGTTATGACAAACAATCACACAATTTTAAACAAGGGAATTCATTGAAATGATCTTTCACGCCTGCAAGAGTTTTACTAGGTTATGTTATATTTGTATATACATATCTACAAAAATAGTAGATAAGTATTTTTGTTTTTTAGTACACCATAAATATTTTTTTAGAAATCAACATTTAACAAACTCAACGAAAACCCTAAATAATTTTGTCCACTACAACATCCACTGAAGTAAAAAAATCCCCTTTACGGGGAAAACCCCTAACCTGGCAACACTGGCGCTGTGTAATAATCAATATTCCAGAAGTTTATTGTTAATGTTATAGAGCTGCATGAGGGAAAAGCTAAAATAGAGAGGTTTTATTCATTTAACATTGGCGTTACAGTGTTTCTATGTTCAATAAAGTGGCATTTTCAATGTTATTAAAGTCGGAAAGAAAGTTTATACAGACATGCATAAAGTAATGAATGATCTCATATTTTCGAAAAGCATTCATAATGCGATATATTGGATGGCCTTTAGTTCTGAATGTTTAATTTATAGTGCGATTTTTCTAACTCTACCCCTCAAGCCCCTTTGGCCACGATGGAGTATCACACGGCATTTCGTGTCTTTCTCCGTTGTGCCGCAAGAAGTCGCATGATCGCTAGCACTGCTTGATATGGCCGGGATCATGCGATACCTGGCGGCACGACTGAGAACGCCACGAAATACCGTGACATATTTCATCCAGAAGACGGCCCGGCAAAGTTAGAGGCAAAGTTAGAAAAATTGCAGTATATATGTGAAATTAGCCTTGCGTGCCTACATGCTGGTGTAGCACCACTAGCTTACTTTCTCGTTCTAACGTATGTAAGAAGAGACTATTGCTATTGAGCGCCAGAAAACGGAATTTTTCACAGTAGAACTGTTATTGTCGGGCCGTGGTAAAGAAAAAACATAATTACATTTAATATGTATTATAGCCACTAGCTTACTTTCTCGTTCTAACGTATGTAAGAAGAGACTATTGCTATTGAGCGCCAGAAAACGGAATTTTTCACAGTAGAACTGTTATTGTCGGGCCGTGGTAAAGAAAAAATATAATTACATTTAATATGTATTATAGCCAGAATCCATGTTTTGTGGGACCTGGATACCAAAAAAACGATTGACGGCAAAATGTCTCTCTCTCTCTCTCTCTCTCTCTCTCTCTCTCTCTCTCTCTCTCTCTCTCTCTCTGTCTGTATGTTCTTCAACGTTTAGATGAATGTGATAAATCAATCAATACTAGACAAGCAAAATTCAGTTTGGCTTTATACTCCCTGTGCGATTGAAGAACACGGGTATACATTAGAATGAATGAATTATAAAGAACAAGTGACAGGTAAGGGTTAAATCTCCTAATTTTATTTTATTAAAATATGGAGTTTGTATGAAAAACTGTTATTTATAGCAGGCGGTTACGCAACTAGAGCTCATTACTTCTCAAAGGAATAAAAACATGAAATTTGTTGGTTAGAAATTTCAAATTCCTTTATGAGTGAAAACACTTAATATTTTAAATATATAGACTTTGGAAAACAATTATGAAGAATGGAGGGCTCCACTAAAACTACAAGGGTAAAGAGATTATCTTCACTTCCTTACGTTGATTAAAAGTCACATTGAATACCAATAATGTAGGTTTGGCAAAAAAAATCGTTCTTTCATTATTATTGTAATATATAAAATAATTACAATTTTTAGTATTTTTATTATTCTTTAAGTTATTTCTTAGTTTAATTCATCAACATATTATTTTCTCCTAGGGATTTTATCCAGCTGACAGACTCTTTTCCTTTACGTCCCCAAGAGTTGCATATTCAACCATACATCCAGTCAGCAACACACTTGCGGGCTCCTCTGATCTGGGGTCAGCAGGACGCGCTGCCTTTCGCGACAACACATACATGAGAGACAAGGGACAATCATGCCCATGGCGGGACTCGAACCCGCGGACCTTCGGACCGAAGCGCTGAGTCGGTACACGCTCGTGGCCAGCTCAGCCATACAGATCATCCCAACATATTTTAATTCATTGAAATAAACTATTTTACGAATGGAAAATGTTGATACCCAAAAAAACATTTAAATTTGAAAAATATACGTTTGAATGTAGTTTATTTTTTAATGAAAAGTTTTCTTAATTTGCAAGATGAATTTTTAATACATTTGGAAAAATATTCACAACAGTTTGAAAGCGACTTCAAATTTTCGGTTAAGTATTTTGTGAGCTTTCAGGGTTTTCGCCCCACACCTCTCCATTGTACACCGGAAGATCACACTAGCTTTAATAAATGTCACCATGGAAGAACTGTGTTGCGTCAAAATCATATAAGATGTTTAGTTACGATATTTCTAAACCCTTCCATACATAATCCACCCACATCATCTCCCATCATCTTCTGCAAGAATGCGCAACGATTCCTGAACATTCGTACTGTTGCGTCCCGAACAATACCAGGTCGGATTGTGAAAGAATTATTGTTTCAACAATTCCGGGTGCGAGGAAGTAAAGGCGTCGTATTGAGCGATAGTTTCTGTCCAATAATTTGAAACTTCAATAACTGCCAAAAGTAGACTAACATAGATTTTTCTGTCCCTTACCAAACTAATGGATATATCAGCATGTACTTTCTCGCAATATTTTTAAATTTGCCAGTTTTGAAGATTCAGACAGCTCAACGAAAATGATATCAGCGCCATTCTTTTAAGAGGCCCTTCTATCTATGGAAAAAATTTGAAGAATTTTTGGAACGTTTTGTTTAGAAAACTGTTTTAAACAATTAATAATTGCCTCAATTTAGTTCAAAATTACATAAAAGTACCATAGTGTCGAAAATTTGTACAGGATTTTATTTGAAGAACTGTCTTTAAAGAAAAGATTTCATTGAAGAAAAATCTGTATCTTCAATACTGTAGTGTGCATTTATTTCGCAAAATGCATTTATTTCGCAAAATTGCACTGTTGCGAAAAATAAGAAATTTAAGCAATCGTGAACCTGTGCCAATATCTTAAGCGTGCTTTACGCTATCCAGGAACGAAGTTTAATAAAAAATAACTTGGAGCAATTTTTGAGAAAATTTTGAAAATGTTTTTGACGTTTCATAGAAAGTATCCTCAAAAACAGACAAAAAGGCAGACAGAAGGACAACTTTTTTGCCGTCAATCGATATTTTGGTGTCAAGGACACACAAAACATGGATTAAGGCTACATCATGAGCCAGAGGTAACTATATATTACAGGGGAAGGATTTATCCAATTTTTCGTTACCAGGGCCGGACAATAAGAGTTTTCCTGCACACGAGAAAGTTGCAAGTTCGCCGTTTTCCGGCACACGATAACAATACTTTCTCTTCCTACGTACTCCAGGATGAGAACGTAAAAACGAAGGGAAGTTCCGGTCAGTGTAAACTTTTTCTGAATTTCTAGTTGCACGGATAGAAAAGTTTTAAAGGGGCGTTTATGGAATTGTTACTTACACTTCCCAATAACACTTTACAAGTTTAAGTAACTTCAAGTATGAATGTATTAAATTGTCTCTCATGTGAAAATAGAGACCAGTCACGGGCGTACAGCTTCAACTGACCGAGTCGATGCCTTGCTGGGGGAGGCATCTTGACGGGGAAATCGCCGGCAAGTCGAAGACGTGTAGATCGGAATTGAAACTCATCACTCAGCGATGAAAGAGTAACGCCGTCCCTCGGGTTAACACATTCAGTACACCAATGACTTTCACAGTCGACGATGAATAAATTTCAATCAATTTATTCGGACCATGAGCAGATAGGTAAAGATACGGCGTAAGGATGGCAATGTGCTAACGACACGTACTCCTTAACCCACGGCCGCAAGGCTGGGTCGCCGCTCGCTGGTAGGCGTTGGCTCGTGAAGAGCTGTTGGGCCAAAAATACTATACTATACTATACTACGAGCAGCTAGGTTTTGAATGGAATACCGAAACAATCCTTTGTTTCATGTGTTTACATTTGGACAAATTTATAAAATACACCACCTGCCTCATAAAACGTTTCCATACGTAAAGGGATACGTATTAACAAATTTGGCCGGCGCCCCAGAACTTGAATTTTGTAAGAAAGGATTTATTTGTTGGGTTTACTAACATTATGCAGTAAAATAGTATTTACATGAAACACAAGGAATAAGTGTTCATTTTCTAATACCACACTGATAATAAAATTAGGAGACAGGCGTATTACATAATTTAGAACTTTATTCAAATATTTACATAGAAAAATAGAATCAGACCATCAAATAACTGAAGTACAAAGGCCCGAAGGGCAACCCGCTGCGACCCTCACAGACCCGCGGTCGACTTCGGCAGCAGCCACGCGCGCTCTCGCCCCAGTCGCAGAGGAGGGGCCGCGCCGCGCACCTCCGCACACCGGCGGACATCTCGCGGCGCGGAGCGACCACTCTCGCCTCGCCCCGGCCCCACCGCCCCCGCCCACGCCCACGCCCACACCAAGGGCCACCAGCGGGCACCAGGGGGCGGGGCGGCGGGGCCGGCTGCGGCGGCGTGGCTCGGCGCCGACTCGGCCGCGGGGCCCGCGGGGGCCGCCGCGCGCTCGCCGACTCCTCTCGGAGCACGACGCTTAGTAGTGGCCCAGGGACACGCTGGCCTTGGCGTGGGGGATGTGGAAGCCGTACGAAGCACCAGCGCCGTGGCTAGCGCCGAAGCTGGCACCGAAACCAGCGCCGTAACCAGCGCCGTAGCCAGCTCCTGCACCAGCTCCGTAACCGGCACCAACGCCAGCGCCATAGCCGGCACCATATCCACCACCAAGACCCTGCTCGTCCTGCTTGCCGTAGCCGTGCAGGGAGGTCTTGCCCTCACGATGGACGATGGCCTGGAAGCCGTTGTGCTTGTCAGCGGTGTATTCCACCTTGCGGATGTGGCCGTCGGGCTCCACCAGGCTGTAGGATCCCTTGACTTGGTCGCCGTGGCGGGTCTCGTGCTGGCTCTTGACATCACCGTGGTGTCCGTCGTGGACGGAGTAGTCGAACTTGTAGTTGGGGTTGTGGTGGGCGTAGTCCTCGTGGATGGGCGAGGCGGCGGCGACGGCCAGCGCGGCGAGGGCGACGAGGGCGGCGGCGTGCATGGTGGCGGGGGCGGGCTGCGAGCGGAGAAGCGACTACTGGGTCGGCAGAGGCGAGAGTGATGCCTGTGTGGAGCGCCGCTCTCTTTATATAGCAGCACAAGGATCGCGAATCCTGCTGTTAGGTAATTGAGCGCCCAGCACTGCGGAACAGGAGAGGCAGGCGTTTGAAAGCAACTAGACCGTCTCGCTAGGCAATTTAGAACATTCTTTGTTGAGTTCGTTAAACGAATAATTTCCATCATTACGTATACCTTTTATTTCTGTTTGCCGTGAACAGAAGCATCAGCATGGAAAAGTGTACTTGCATAATGAAGGTTATTAGAAGAAAAACCAATAATAATTTTCTTTTACTTTTTTCCAAAATTTTATTTGGTACAATTGGGTTTACAAGATAAAAAAGATGTAAATTGCCGAACCTTTTATAATTGCACGTTATTTGATGAAATATAAAGCATTATATTTCAAAATATTCTGTATAAATTGCTTTAATATGTAAGCACTAATTGTTCTGTATGTCCATTAACAATAATTGGTTGTGAAAATATAGACATTTTTAGGTAGCCAATCGAATGGAAACAAAATTATTTGAATTATGCCGTTGTCATAAGATCATTCTATGAGATTGTGGTTTAGGTTTTCCCCGTTTGGATTGGAATGAAATTTTGTACGCACAGTCTATGTCTGGAAGAACTATTGTGAAGTTGTGGCTTCATAGGTGAAATGGTTTGAGATATGAGTTTGTTTGACCACATGCAGCGTTATTGTAATGTACGACTACAAGATTTCGTAACTTTGGAATACAATATTATATTATTCTAATTAAATTAAATACAAATTAACAAATTAACATTTTACTAAAGAAATTAATTTGCTAAACACTGCAACACAACAATTACATTTTGATAAACAAATTAAACTGAGCTTAATTGCATAATTGTTTTCTGTTATTCAATGAAACTAATGTTAATTTTTGCAGTTATTTACACACGGTTTGTTGCAGCAAAGGTGTCGAAAAAAATAGTGTTGAAAATAGAGACTAACATTGAAAATACTTTCTTAATATTTGAGTTCGAAAAGTGAAATTTAGCCGGTTACGTATCAATATTCCTTTGTTTCCCAAAACATATTCGATATTTTGTCAAAGAGGTCTAAAGTATTGTATTTTCAAACTTGTTTTGCAGAAAAGAATCTCCAAAAATTTTTCACGCCCATCTCATCAGGAAGCAGTTTCTTGTCTTCTAAAAAAGTGAATTTGATTATCTATGGGTGGCGTGCGATACCCCAAATGTAAATTGTGCAGCGATGTTGACAAAAAGACAAGTGGTCAATACAAAAGCCAATGTTTATTGTCGAATAGTTTACTTCATATTCAAGTAAGAACATTGATATTTAGAACATAATATTTATTTTAACCCTAAAGGCATAATTCATACTTCCTAGCCCTTACATTTTGAGAAAACATTACTGAACTGAATTGTTTTGGAATGAACCCCAAAACGGTGCATTTTCAACAACTTTTATGGAAAAGTGCTGTCATGAAATTATTTCCAAAAAATGTCTTAATAGAAAGAGTACATTTTGAGCCGATAAAATAGTAGGTTTATTTGCCAACTCTGGGATGCAATACCCCAAGTTAGACAAAGTTGTAAGACATGACAATATCGGCTGGTTATATTAAGGAACACAATTTCAACATTTCGAGCCGTTTGCGTTTCTAGTTGATAGTTTGAATCAGTCTATGTTAATTTTCTCTGTCATTGTCATCATCATCACCAGTCTCTATGACATTTTCCTTCCTTCTCAAACTAGAAATGCAGGGCAGAAAAGGCAAAGAAATCCACTTTTCCAGGTACTTCAAAATGTGCCATTTCTAATTAGATATTTTAAATAATTTCATGAAAGTACGTTCACCGGTCAGATTCTTCCTAGTTTTAAGTCACGCCCATCACAGGATTTGACAAATCTAATGTTATTTGCTCAAAGAGCACGAAGCACAATGATATCTTTGGAAACTCTAAAAAAATTCAAACTATTCTTAAAAAAATGTTTGTTTCCAAAGATCTGATTCATTTAGAATTCGGAAGTTGCTAATCGAATGTGAGTCAACTAGTACAAATATAGAAACTGACGAATTTATCTGGTAGTGCTTTCTTACTATTAATCTTTTGGTATAATTTCCTAGGTGTTATGTCAAAAGGTATCTAGTTCAAAATTGTTTGAACATTTGAAAGCACGTGTCTCTTAAATTATTATTCCTAAATGTAATATAGGCTCTCTATCGTCTATGAAATATCTGGACACATTAAGAAACAGCTCGGGACCACCCGCCTTCACATGTGGGACAGACGTTTCCCACATCTCTCCCACATTTCGCACATCGTGGCCTCAACACCTTCCCTGATGTTCCCTACATGACTGATTGATAGAGACAGGAGTTTTATAATTACAGACTTTTTGTCTCCCTACTTACCGTTCTCAAAATTGTAATCTTGGCGAATCATCACCCTCCTAACGCAATATCCATTTTTTTTGTTACATATTTTTACATATTTAGTTCAATATCACTTATTTTACATATTTTGCTCTTTTCACAACATATTTTCTTATTCTATCAATTTTCTTATATTTTATTTCATATTTTTTTATGAAAATAAGTATTTTTTAAAAATAGCATTTTCCCCTACGTTATTGGTAAAAATGCAGGTACCAAACGTATCATTGATATCGCGTTTTGTGACCTGTAATTTTAATTTTCGAGAAAAATTTGCCTAGTCCTGGATTACAATAGATGAAGCTTTTACTACTGAGAGGAAGTTGTATGATGCAAAAAGTGCATCGACTTGTGCTCTCCAAAATGTTTTTAAAACATCTGTAGTGAATTTTAAACTTTATTTAGGATATTTTTTATAAATGTAATTTCGTTATATGTAAATGTGTTTTATAAACAGTGTATTTTAATACTATATATTACATCTGATTTTACATATTTATTACATATTCTTACTGTTATCATTACATATTTATGTACATATTTTAACGTTATACTACATATTTTTCCGATCTCTACTGATTGATGTTTCCATCACGTAATTACCAAGGTCATTACTCCCATATGTGTAATGCATCTTATATTTCGTATCACACGAGGTGGCAGTGTACCTCATTCACTGGAACTTGACATCTTGCTCCAACCAACACGTCGGCTTGCGGGATTTCCCCTTCTAGGTATTTCTGCTGCATTTCTGCACCGCTCCGACCAGAACAGCCTCTGGTGTGAGAGTGTTGTGAATGAATGTGGATGAGAAAAGGGAGAGGAAGGGATAACAATGAATCTGAGGAGGGAAAGATCGTGAGCGGTCCAAGGCCTGTCTATTAAGGTACTGCTCCGGCATTTCCTTGGTGTTGATCGAAGAAACCTCGGAAATCTCCCACGAGCCGCTAATCTCTAAGCTCGTGACTGGCTTGTGCGGCTAAGCGTGGTAGTGTAGGCACGTAAATGCAAGTGTAAGTGTAAATGTGTATAAGTAAGGGGGGATGAAAGGACAAGAAAGTGAAAGTGAAGATCATGCGCGGTCCATAGCCCGTTTCTTAATGTACTGCACTCGCATTCATCTGGTGTTGATCGGAGAAACGACGGAAAACTACCGATGAGAGCAGCTAGAAATCTCCTCCAGACAGTGTCTGAATTCGACCTAACAAGTTGACGCTATTGAAGAAAATCCGTCACCACGACTCGAACCCCAGGATGCCATGCTCAGCGTCGCTGCAGGGAAAACGGTAACGCTGACAATCAGCCCATGTGTACTTCATATATTTCTCAACTACAGGAATTCTACAACATTCCTTGTTCACTGTTTTCTGAACCTTTTGAATAGTTCAGTGTAATAGAAGTGTTAAGAAAATCTCATTTTTTGCCATAAAAAATGCATTCATAAGATCGCACTTTTTTAATCCTAGTTTTAAAAGAAAAAATTGACTTCCGTAATGGAACTAAACGTTGAACGTTTCAGAACGACAGAATGTAAAAACGTTTCACGGTATGGGAGACATAACTGAATCCTGTGTTTAAGGACTGAATCGTTCGTGAGTTTCACAAGATGATGATGTGTTTTGTAAGGTAACGCGTTGAGGGTCCGAAGTGCATCTGCTATTTTCTCTCGTATCATATTCGAATGTCTCTTTTTTTCCGCTCTGAAATGTTTTTATTGTAAATATGGAGGGTAATTGCCTGTCGAGCACTAGCACATTTACGGATTTCGTGTCGATTGTTTCTTACAATAACACAAAATCGTCATCTTTGCTTAAGTGCAGTATATAAAGAAAGGATATTGGAGATTTGATCAGTACAAATAAATAAATGTGAAGTGTCTGTCGGATTTTCAATTTTTTAGCTTTTACATACTTGTTTCAATTTGCTAATTTGATTACTAAAGTGAATCGCACGTCAAATCAATTTTCTCCCTCTGAACGTCTGCACGAACTGATTTAACTAAAAAACTACATAATCTCTCAACATGAAATATAAACTCATACAACCGTACTAATGAAAGCTTGGGGTAACTTCATTATAACACGCTTATTCGGGGAATAATTACTTCCAGCATAAGTTCGGAATAAGAATGGATTAAATTTTTACCACTAATGGCCGTTAAACAGTAGCTTAACTATTCTTTGTTACATACGAAATAAATACTTGGCAACGTTGCTTCTTACACCATCTTTGGCGTATTTGCTTCATGCTTTGTGCCTTTTTAAGGACTTTGCGTTACGTTTGCACAGAATATTTTGCACTCTCCTTAATTGTGTGTGATTGCAATGGTAGTTGGTAGCCTCATATTGATTCACGAACTGTTTTCAAAGTACGATTGTATTGAACGCTGAGATCCATTTTGTCGAATTAAAATTATTGACCAAAACCGCGTGTGTAGATTAGGAATGATATTTGAATGTACAAAGAGCACATTTTAAAAATTAAATCTAACGAAAATCATGAGAAATTGCTGTGAATTCGGAGAAGTAAATAAACTATATATTCAGAAAGTTAATGAAATGCATTTTTTAACTATTTTATCTTTATCTGAGTAATAATTGTGAAAATTTAAAAAAATTACTGTACATCCAAATAATAATAATAATGATAATATAAAAATAACAAAATACTAGAGAACTTAAAATTGGTTCTATTTATCCTTTATTATTCATATCACAAAACGTTTTGACTTACTTCTCCTGCATCTAAAAATTTTGCTTTGGGACCAAATTATTCTCCAAGTTCTTAAAAACGTTGGTGTTTCCCTAAGAACACTATCCATTGTAAATAAATATTTCCCCCCTTTTCAATGCACCTGTTTTTACATAGAATGCTATTCTATTAACAAGTTAATCTCTCAAATTACGGGTAATATTATTTACCTGCAAATTATATGCTGGCATCTTGCCCTGTAGAATTAATATAAACAAAGTTAAAAAAACTGAAAAAGTTAACGTTTCAGTAGGTAAAAAATAAATATAAAAAGTATGTGTGTCCAAACTTGGTCAGAAAATGTTAACATGATTGCTGAAAAATCTTCTATTCTACTTTACTACTAATTAAAATCGCAGATTCAATTCAGTTAACTGAATTGAAATCTCTTATTTAGGACTACTTAATACCGATATAAGGATACAATGTTAAATTTTTGTGCTGTATAATTTGACAATGTGAACTACTTGATATTTATTATTTTACCACTTGATTTAATCCCACTTACATTAATTATTAAAAGTAAAATTTCTCAGCGCAAGCCAAGTTGAATTTTACTGTGTTCACAAAAAATTAATAGTTTTTCATTTTTGTTGATATACAACTAACTAGAAACGTGCGTAAATAGTAGTGAGGGAATAATATTAATGACAGTGAGTAAATGAGTTGAGCTTTTGCCCCGCATTAGATCTATCGACTCAAGAGGCGTACTAGCAT
Organism: Acheta domesticus; assembly: GCA_031308135.1. Lineage (NCBI taxonomy): Eukaryota > Metazoa > Arthropoda > Insecta > Orthoptera > Gryllidae > Acheta > Acheta domesticus. The sequence goes on along the minus strand of JAHLJT010004567.1, from coordinate 198,185,184 downwards.
TTGTATCGTTTTTGACAGCCACCTTGACAAACGCCTGCGCATAGAAACCAAACTTTTAGTAGCGGTGCTGCGACTTCTACTTGAGCGAAATGCTGAGAAAAGAATGTATTTCGCCCTACAAAGGGTCGTCGCATTGGGCCTAAATTGGAAAGATTGAATAAAATGTGACGCCTCCCAGCCTGTCAATATTGGCACCGTCCGCGGAAGCCCGCGTTTATATTTCAAGAGGACTGTATCCAGATCTGACGGGAAATATATAGACCATGAGAGCTGCTCAATGGCTACACTACAGTACTGTTCACGTGTTTATGAGTTAATAGCTATTCAAAATATGAACAATCATAAAAGATTAAAAAATCAGTTTTTCACAGGATTATCATTCTGGATATAACACGCTCAATATGACACAATATGTGCAACACACTCAATATGACTATATTAATCAAATATCCTCAAAAACATTGTTGATGAAAGCATAGGCAGCCACATTTACATTTAGGACATTATTTCCTTATGCAAGATGAAAACTAGAGTAATTCCCAATCTCGTAAAAAATCTGTCTGCGAGAGTGGGGTAACAAAATGAGGATATAATACACAATGTCTAGGGGAGGGCGTGATGCGTGATGACAAATATGGGTGACCACTACTATGCAGTGTGCCTCCAATCTATTAATTTATCACCAAAAATCTCAGAAAAATTCATCCAAGAAAACAAAGAAATTTGTAAACGAAGAAAAATTTTATTCACAAAGTACACTGATCAAGCAAGCCACAACAATAGAACATAGACCCGAAGAGCAGCCCGCTGCGACCCTCACAGACCCGCGAGCGACTTCGGCAGCAGCCACGCGCGCTCTCGCCCCAGTCCCAGAGGAGGGGCCGCGCCGCGCACCTCCGCACACCGGCGGACATCTCGCGGCGCGGAGCGACCACTCTCGCCTCGCCCCGGCCCCACCGCCCCGCCCACGCCCCCGCCCACACCAAGGGCCACCAGCGGGCACCAGGGGCGGGGCGGCGGGGCCGGCTGCGGCGGCGTGGCTCGGCGCCGACTCGGCCGCGGGGCCCGCGGGGGCCGCCGCGCGCTCGCCGACTCCTCTCGGAGCACGACGCTTAGAACTTCTGCGACACGCTGGCCTTGCCGTGGGCGATGTGCCAGCTAAGTTGGGCGCTGCCGCCGTGGCCACCAGACACGATGCCGGCGCTCGCACCAGCTCCGTAACCGGCACCCACTCCAGCTTCCCATCCGCCACCAACGCCGGCACCAACGCCAGCACCAGCACCCCAGCCGGCACCGTTGCCAGCGCCAAGGCCCTGCTCGTCCTGCTGGCCGTAGCCGTGCAGGCTGGTCTTGCCCTCGCGGGACACGATGGCCTGGAAGCCGTTGTGCTTGTCAGCGGTGTACTGCACCTTGCGGACGTGGCCGTCGGGCTCCACCAGGCTGTAGGCGCCCTTCACTTGGTCGCCGTGGCGGGTCTCGTGCTGGCTCTTGACATCACCGTGGTGTCCGTCGTGGACGGAGTAGTCGAACTTGTAGTTGGGGACGTGGTGGGCGTAGTCCTCGTGGATGGCGAGGGCTGCGGCGGCGAGGGCCAGCACGGCGAGGGCGGTGAGGGAGACGGCGTGCATGGTGATGGAGAACGGGCTGCGAGCGGAGAAGCGACTGCGTGGGCGGCGGAGGCGAGAGTGATGTCTGGTGCTTTGGGTGTTGGCCTTATATAGCAGCGAGTAGCCGTGATTCCTCGTTTCTTTTAATTAACTCGTTCTGCGGAGCGCGACATTGCAGATTTTGATGGGGCAAAGCTGATAGTGAATAAGTATGTGTTGGTTTTAGAAATTATTCGCAGTGAAAAAGTACGTAACCTAAACCAAAACCTTGTATGGTATACTCTTTACTCTTACATTTGATTGAAATTACTCGTTAAGTTGGAAATATTGTACCGAGCGAATATGTGTATAATTACTCCAGAAATTAAAATTAATTAACATATAAACCCTAGATTCGAAGGTGACCTATACCAAGCGTTTTTACAAAAGCGTAGTCTGAAAAACTACTTTGGGTAAAAATAAAGAAAAATTGATTTTTGCAATGAAGAATTAAATTTAATGGATTGAATATGTATTACATGGAGTTACCAAACACATCTTCAAGTTTTTTATAGAAACATCTATATAACTTAACTCTCACTACACACATGTGTTTGGTGCTGTCCACACATCGCTTTCGAGATGCGTCCGCAGTAGTACCTCGTCATGTGACGGTTGTTATGATTGCCGTCGTCCCAATATGATTGCTAAATGTTCACAACACTTAAATGCTACAAGACAAGGTATTCGTTATTAACAATTTACAAAAATTGTTACAATGAGGTCTTGAAAATGGAAACGAAGTAGTAAATCATCATAAAATAATACTACTTTTATAAAATTATTTTATTATATTTTATTTTTGTGATTTGCGGGCCCTTTTCTTTTTGAATTTAAGACAATATAGCGCAAAAAAACTGACGTAATTACAAAGGCGTAGTTTACTTGACGACGCGTGTTGGCGTTCACCGGAAAGAGGCACGCGTACAAGGGTATGTGTATCACTGGCTAGTCACACAATGAAGGTACCTAGAGTTTCAGAAACGGGGAATGAGGGGAAGCAGATGGGAGAAACTTTAAGCACCAGTTGCGTCCTATGACGGACGGCGCCTTTGTAAGCTTGGGTGGAAAGAGTATTATAATTCATAAACGACCCTCGCGAATTTTAACAAAAGATAATCAAGGAAATGATTTTTGCGGCTGCTCTGAACAAGAAAATAACAAAACAGCTAATAATATGAATAATATGTTACATTTGTTTACAATATTCTATCGTGTAAGAAATAATGAAATGTAAGCGGTTCCCTAGAGATGGATTGTTTCAATGCGTATGACATATTGCTGACATTATTTCATTCTCCAAAGAGATAGTCTTATGGAGAGTAAGTCGATTCTATGCGAGTCGTTTTCAGTTCGTAGAATGTCATGTGTCATTGTAAAAATTATGTTTACGAAAAGAAAGACAAATAAAATGTATTTGTTAGGCTCAAAAATTCATTACAAAAAGTGAACGGAAAGTGATAATGGAAATACATGTATCATAACAATACGTCTGGTAGGAGAGCGTAATTTAAAAGATACTACACGAGATACACCAAGTTTACGTAGTACACAAAATATCGTCCAGGAACCGAAGAATTCATCGATTACGAAAAGGTGAAGACTGGCAAATAATTTTATTTTAATTATTCAAGGAGAGAGTAGTTAGCAATGTAAAAATTAGTAAAAAATGTATCCCTTGTTCTTAATGACAATCATTTATTTCAGACGAATTGTAACGTTTCGTAACTTCGTTTTGTTACATCAGCAGGTTACTTTATAATGTGAAAACTGATTTTAAATGGTGGTGAAACTTGACAACGTTGAAGTAAACTAGCTTACCCGTGCCAGAACGCTCACATGATAAAGTCCACTCTCTCCTCTACCCTTCCATTTCCTTATTAAGGGTGGAAAGTTGTTAATGAAACGTACATGTTTGTTTAAAAAATTACCAAGGTAACTTCCAGTGTACTTATTTCTATAAGTACATTGAAAGTTACATCAGTTACATTGTAAGTTATCAAATAAAAATAAAAAATTATAAAATTGATGTTTAAAACAAATTTTTAATAAAAAATATTCAGTGTTATTGACAGATCATCTAGGAACAATTCACAGCATTTCCTTCAAAACATTTGAAGTAATTAGACAAACTTGCTTGACAGCAAATATACCACAGCCGCCTCGACATCAGTTCAGCTAATTATTTTTCTGTGTGAAGTTTTAACACCATGTAAAATCTGTTTTCACATTATAAAGTAACCTGATGAAGTAATAAATCAAATTACAAATCTTTGTTACAATTCGTCTGAAATAAATGATTGTGATAAAAAACAAAGGATACGTTTTTTTACTAATATAAATATTACCGATAACCAGAAAGTTTGCTTTTTATCTGCAAGTTCTACCAATTACAAAAAACGTTTACAAGATTAGAAGGCATTATCGAGAAAAAAATAAGTAAACAACTATTATAACAAACTGAGTTACGCACAATAAACCGACCTTAGCGAAAGAACAAATGTTAACCTGTAGAATAATGACAATTGCGAAAAAATGAGAATTATTAAGAGAGAGACATAAAGGATTAGAAAGATAAAGATTGACTCAAAGATTGCCTTGACGAAAGTAGTGAAAATAGAAAGAGACAGGCAGAGAGAGAGAGAGAGAGAGAGAAACGATAGATGAATATCGGGTCGATCCCTCCAAGGATCATAGAAAAATTAACATATGCACATTTATTTTCGTATGTATTATCTATGCGCAAGAGCGATTACAGAGGTTAAATTCGTCTATATATTTTTTCCTAAACATGCCAGCCAACAACGCAGCAGCAGTCAGCTTGCGAACTTGGATTGTTGTAATCAGACACTATCGAAATTACCGAAGAAAGTGGCGCAGGGCGCAACGCGCTGACTTTGCCCTCGTGAGACCCGGGTTCAGTCCCCGAGCCGACCATCCTGACCGGGGATTTCGAGGTTTCCCTCGGTCATCCGGGCTGCGATCGTTCTATTGAAAGGGTACGACCGCGAAACCGGCGGCGCTAACCGAATTCGTTGACTTCCTGAAGTCACGAAGTTAAGAGAATTCGAGACATCGCGGGTTCCTGGTTGGCTGACCGACACGGGACCCGAGATCTAACGACGTCGAGGCCAATTTCCGTTTAAGGGACATTTAATGGCTAATTATAAAAACAAAAAAATCTTAATTCCCAAAATTTATCTGGCAAATATTTCGCCAATCGCTCCCAGACTTGTTAAGAATCATCCTCAACGATCCGTTCAAAACTGAGGTAAGTTAGTTTTCTCTTAGATTCAGGACCGGTCGTATGTGTTAGTCGCCGCTCGTAAAATGGCGTAATATGCAATTGGTGAAACGCCTTGTATGCGAGGTATTTTCGAGGTCCTTTAACTATAAGTTGGGTCCCTCATCTACCTCTTAGTCTGTTGGGGTATGTAACTAACTCTAACCGAGTCAAAAAAGAAAACTTCTACTGCTGCTACCCGAACATGGCTTCCCCCTCCAAAGCTACACAACATTGCTCCGCCTGCCTGCGCTCTTTGTCACAACATTCTGTAGCTCAGTCTTTCCCTCGCGCGGGCATTCAACATTGTAATTTGGCGATAACACACTGAGGAGAGAGAAAGATCAAACGAAAAGGAGCGTACGTGTTAGTCCAGTGAGGGTTGCCCAAACGATTAACAAAAAATTAGCTGCATCTAGAACAGGGCCGCTCACGCAGAGCAAATCGGCAGCGCGGAGCCGTGTTGTCAGCCGAGAGCGGGACACCGGAGCTCGAGCGTTGCGCGTCTTGCGATAACCACTGTCACAGTGTCCCGGTAACTCCAGTCGAGGAAACATGGAAGTCGACGCGAGCACTTCACAGACAATTACACCGACCCGACAATTTTCAATGCAGTATGGGAAGAAAAGTATCTTTTCGCCGACTACGGCAGCTATGCCAAATTTTAATTTACATAAAGGGTTCAATCACGTGAAGAAGTTTATTTTGCAAAGTCATACATTTAATCATGCTGATGAAAATGACAAGTACGATGAAGAAGAACAAAAGGAAGCTTTCAGTGTTTTGAAAAACAATGCCTCACTAGAAGTAAGCTTTGGATGTATTTTGATGTTCTTATGTTGTTTTGACAGTAAAATAAAACAATACAAAAGAGTTTAATTTTATTGCATATCGATACTACAACGTGAGCGTTTAGGAAAAGAACTTCCCACAAAACCGTTTTCCAAAACTGCATCGTAATGCTGCTCGATTGTTAAGTACGTTTGGATCAACATACAACTGTGAGCAATTTTTTGCTGCTTTGAAAATTTGTAAATATCCAATGAGAAGTACAATTACAGATCACAATCTGAAATGCATGTTACGGCTCAATAGCACCATGTCATCTCTTCCAAATATAGAAAGTATATTGCGAGACAAAAACAGTTAAAAGGTGTAATAAGAGTATTTGATTTTTGCAATCAACTTCATTTTTTAATTTTAATTTCCTTTACTTTTAGTATTTTTATTACTAGTTTATTTAATCATATTTTCTGTGCAACCTTTATAATACTTTTCATATTCAGCAGCATGATAAACTGTGTAATGTCACCGCTATTAAATTTCTTTATGTTATTGAGCACTTTTGTGCAACTAAATAATTGACATTGCCGGCGCAATCTGCAAAAAAGTACTTTTCTTTCCATGCTGCATTGCTAATTGTCGTTTTTTTTATTTTCCAAATTACACTAATACGTTTATATCTAGAAACTGTTCCAATTAATGTTACAAAAGAATCTTACTGTTTTTTCTATCGTAATATCCTTTCCCAGAACTGTGAGATTTTTTCATTCCGAACAATGGAAAATACCCCGTAGAAATATGACGCGACCCACTGTGCCATATGCCGCCGATCGATATTTGATGACGTCATTTGCTCTTTCTGCGGCGAAAGAGAAAAGAGCAACCGGAGGCTCCTCCTCGGAGCAAATGGTTGAGCGGCCCTGATCTAGAAGAAGGGTTTCAGAAATAAGATAATTTGATAGACCAGCACATTGACGAATTCGTAGCATCTTTGGACACTCCTGGCAGTGCGATCGCTGCGGTCTCCCTGTCTCCTCTCTTCGTCGCCTCCGCTTCCTTATCGCAAAGAGCGGAAATCTTAGCTGCCGCAGGGTGTGGGAAACATCCGAGATATCACGAACAGTACGTCCGCTATTTTTATGATTAAACGTTTATTTACAAACTTTTCATACATGAGAACAATAAGTAAATTTGTTACCTAAATAATTAGCATTGATTAGAGGAGATACTCATTAGCATCTCTCCATTAATACTGTTCATTACACATATAATTATTAAGCTGCGGGTTTTTGCCGATTTTTATCCTTCAATTGAAAACGCAGTATTTTAGGTTACTTATTCATTTTGAAGCATTAGGTGTATTAACATATAATACTACTAGAGCCTCAGAATGAATAAGAAACCTAAAATATTGCATTTTAATATTGCATGTTGCATGTTGAATTTGTTACTGATGCCCCAGAACTGTTTGCAGTAAGTCCAAACAGGCTTGAAGAATGATTTATAAATGAGTAATTTATTTTCTAAAGCTAACACTGAGGTTCTGCTTAACAACCAATATAGTTTTTTTTGTATTTAATTGGAGGTCTTTTCGTTTACACATAATATGTTTTTTCCACGTAACTCTCGTATCAAGGTAAAAACCCAAACCCTGAATTTGTTCAATTGCACAAGAGGACAAATTTTTCCCTTACTGTGAATGTAATGTAACTTGATTTGTTGTCATTTTCTCTTATTCGCAAAGTAATTAGCTATGCTTGTAGTTTGTTGAGATGTTCCTGAAGCAGTCCAAAAGCCTCTACTGGATTACTGTCTGAAGCAAGAATAGATGTATCGTCAGAAAATGTTAGTGTAACAGTTTCTTCGATTGTAGGTAGGTCAGAAGTGTGTAATACAGAGAGCAATGGATCCATCACACTTTTTTGAGGCCAGACAGGATAAGGTAAAAGGAAGATAGTTCGTCATTGTGCCTAATTTGGAAGCTACCTTTTCTTTTATGTACTGTGAGTATAAATTTCTTTCGGAGTACTCTTTCAATTCAGGTGCAGAGTTCCAAGTTGCTTTTTGGATACAGTCTGTTATATACTTGATGGTGGTATCCATATCATCATTCGTTTTCAATGGAGCATTTGCTGTACCATTCTCATTAATCTATTGTTGGAAGAACTCCCAGTTGGAGCACGTATTTGATAACGTAGGAGTTGAAATTACTTCGAGTAGTCAGAACTCAAATCAAGATATTGTTGAATATTGAAATAAAATTGGATCATATCTTAAGTAATGAATATATCTAAGAGATCTGGATATGTATTCGTGGGCCAATATGTTGGTTTGCCGCTATATAGGACACTGTAACACATTTTCAATCGTTTTCAGAAGTTCCTTGCCTCTCGGTGTATTCAATCTGGAGCCCCATTATTGATGCTTGGCATTAAGATCTCCGCCAATAATAATCTTAATCCTAATTCATGAAGTCATTCTTAGTGAGTCTATTTTTACGGTCAGCAAACTGTTGATAACGTAATTTCACCAAAATTGTCCTTTACTCGAACCGAAGTTGCCTGGAGATAGTTTTTCTTAAATTCACAAAGTGTGCTGTATTTGATTTCGCTTCTTATAATGATTGCTAGGCCTCCATGTGCCGTACCATTTGGGTGTCTTGCGTGGTGTACGTCGTAGCCAGATATGAAAATATAACTTTTCTCTGTGCAATTCTTTTCTGGCTTCAGTTAATGGCGAGCACGTGTGTGCATGCTGCCTTTGCCGTTGTCATCGTCACCGATCTTGGCCACATACGGCGCATCTAGCCCCCCCACCTCCCCGAAGGGCACTGTCCCCGCCGCCACCACCGCCGCCACCGCCGCCACCGCCGCCGCCGCCTCCGAGGGGCACGCGTCTTTACCGGTGGCATGTTCTGAATTTGCACTAGACTTGTGCATGGGACTTATTTTAGAGCTCCCTGATTGAACGTTGAGTAGACGCACGAAACGCAAGCGATACATCTCTCTGAAACACATACACTTTGAAGAGACAGACAGACAGCTTGTGCATTCCAAAAGTGTAATAGCAGGGCGCTTGTGAAAATATTAGTGAGGTTTATGAAAGAACAATTAGAGGCACCAAACAGTTATAAAAGTATAATTTATGTAATCCCAATTTAATGGTAATCATTAATTGAAAAAAAATTGGGGTAGTTTATTAGTGCAAAAAAATTAGATACTTATTAAAGGGCTTCTCACACATTTTTAAGGAATTTGGGATACGTAATTGATATTTGAAGGAAGAAAAATAATTTTTGGATATTTTGTGGGGAACACATTTAGACAGATATTGGTAAAAGCAATTACTTTTATTCTTCTCTTTTGACTTCCATGTTTACAAAACGGGTTGCAAATTATCTTTGATTTATTTCACACCTCACAGCTGAAAATTCAGCCCCAAACTCTTTTTTACATTACCGAATTTTCATAAATCTCATTCTTACCAGCGCCCTGCCAGTATTCTTTTCGAATGCACAAGCTGTCTGTTTCGTGAGTCTCCTCAATATCCAATCAGAGAGCTCTTAAATAAGTCCTATGCACAAGTCTAGTGCAAATTCAAAACATGCGACCCGGCGCAGGCGACCAAAGCCGCCGGCCCGACATACCGCCACACAGAGAAGAACCTTCACCGCGGCAGCAATGCGGTGAACCAAATTAGATTAACTATGGATTTAAGTTAATATAATGTTATTCCATGTAAAACGAGGCCTCACCTCGGGGATTCCCCTTTTCAACCAAATACAAAATCAAATCCTCATTTTTTGCTAATATTCACGTCATTTTAAAGTGTCAGGCACGCACAAAAAAAACCGAATCCCGCATTCATGCGTCCTCCCCGCATCACGTAGGAGCAGCCACGCAGGAGCAGTACCGCCGACGCTGGGGAAGCAAGTGACTGCGCCAACCTAGGATGGTTTTCCCGAGATACAGCGGGACATTACAATAGGAGGGAAATAACAGCAGAAGAGATCATGTTTAATGAGAGATTAGTACTAGATGAATGCAGGCAAGTAGCGGGAAGAAATTTCGAGAATGGTCACAGACAAGTGTTGAGGCTGGAGACATCTGGAACACTTGTCACGAGCAGCGATAGAGAGAGAACTATAGGTAAGATATTTTGATGCGGAGACTGCATACCTTAATGGTACATTACAAATACTAGTGTATTATATATAGTGTGTTATTAAATATTACTTCAATATGATCTGAAATCCTCAAAAGGCGTGCCTTTTTTGTTCATAAATGGTGGAAACAAAAAATTCCATCGATTGATTACGCAGATAACTGTGTTGTACTAGGAAAGAATGAAAAAATAGTGGAAGAAATAACACAGAGGATAAGAAATTACATAACAATAAAATAAATTAATGATAAGGTAGTACGAATATTTTTGGAAAAAATAGAAAAGGAAATGAATGGATTTTTATTAAATCAATGCATAGAAAAATATTAGAGAGATTCGAGATAAGTACTAAAGACAACAGTATCGACGCCAGACGATTAAGAAAACTCAAGGAAAGTTAATACAGAAATATAACAAGAAACACGAGAAAGTATTTAATATTTAATACCTGAAACACGCCTAACTTGGCGTAGGTATACAGTAGAATGCTGCAGTACGCAGCAAAGACGGAAGCGAAGTTCATTATCTACCTTTAAAAAAGAATAATCAGATATTTCAAAGGAAAAAAAAATATTTGAAATTGACAATAAACACAGAAATAGGATATTTAGGAATTATTTCGGATACAAGTTGGAGCATTATGAGTGATTCTAATTTTTTTAAGCTTATACTATTCAATTGGCAAACTCATTAATAAGCTAGATGTCAGAAAAGCAAAAGATTTTAATACTATCAACAATGGAACAAAAACTAATAGGTGTTTGGAAAGCAATTTGTTGAAACCGATAGGTGACGGAGATGATATGTGAATCTGTATTTCCATTTTTAGTAGTGTCCGTTTCCATGAATTCGGCGTAAATATTTGATACGTTTCTACTATTTTTAACCAACTTTTTTGCTCATCTGCAAATTCAATTTTACACAGTCTTCTGTCAGCATTCCCAATCAATAAAAATAAGCAGAATATGTTTCGATATGACAAATTGCGAGAGCCCCATGTACGTCTCTTCCAATTTCACGGCTTGGAAGACTTACTACCCCGAAAAGAAAGTGGTTTTCCAGAGAGAAGGGTATGCAATAGGCTTGGCCAATTTGTTATTCTAAAAAACAAACTGGAAATAACAGGGGACACTTTACCAATATACTAGGTTTGTACTAGACATTACATCTTATCAATGGTACTTTTATAATGTTCATTTATAATTAATGAAAAATATTTTCAATAAAAATCACATTTTCACTCAATTTCGTTTACCTCGCGAACAATAGATCACGTACAGGAGATCAAGGAGGATCATCATTCTTGTCTTGGAGCCAACAATCGCTTCTAAAATGCTTCTGAAGAATAACGCCAACATTTTTTTCCAAATTTGCGTGTATCAGAATATTTTAATTCGTTCTATAAATGTTTATTTCACGCAGGATTCCGCGACTTTTTTCTCACGAAAGTATTAGCTTTGTGTACACATTATAAAAACGCATGATTTTCTTATTAATTTTCCTTCATTTGTGGAATAGTTCTCGTAAACGTCTTACAACTTATATTTTATCAATGTAAGGCGATATAAATTGGATATCATGTACATTTTTAATTTTTAAAAATATTATTCAATTCATTATTTCGCAGAATAAATAGGATTCTGCTCCAAAAACTATGAAACGCTGTAGAACGATTCTTGGAGATTCTATCCATTAATGTGAGGATCAATGGCGGAACTTTAGAAGTAAAAGTGATAGCAGATGAATGTATACGCTTCTTCTCCCAAATCATCATTGAATTTCACAATTCTCTGCACACAGAAGTCACGATTCTTATAACTAAAGGGATTTGTCAATCGGAATTGTAAAACCAGAAGCAAACACAATGTTCGCAAGAGAGTTTCATCAATTTTTGTTACCAAACGAGATCGCTATTTCCTGAACGCCCGTTACGCTCTAACGAACTCCATAATTGCAAGGAACGCAGAACTATAGCATAGATACACGTATATAAACGCCACTCACAGTGAGCCAGACATCACTCTCGCCTCCGCCGCCCACGCAGTCGTTTCTTCACTCGCAGCCCATTCTTCATCACCATGCACGCCGTCTCCCTCACCGCCCTCGCCGTGCTGGCCCTCGCCGCCGCAGCCCTCGCCATCCACGAGGACTACGCCCACCACGTCCCCAACTACAAGTTCGACTACTCCGTCCACGACGGACACACGGGTGATGTCAAGAGCCAGCACGAGACCCGCCACGGCGACCAAGTGAAGGGCGCCTACAGCCTGGTGGAGCCCGACGGCCACGTCCGCAAGGTGCAGTACACCGCTGACAAGCACAACGGCTTCCAGGCCATCGTGTCCCGCGAAGGCAAGACCAGCCTGCACGGCTACGGCCAGCAGGACGAGCAGGGTCTTGGCGCTGGCAACGGTGCCGGCTGGGGTGCTGGCGTTGGTGCCGGCGTTGGTGGCGGATGGGAAGCCGGAGTGGGCGCCGGTTACGGAGCTGGTGCGAGCGCCGGCATCGTGTCTGGTGGCCACAGCGGCAGCGCCCAACACAGCTGGCACATCGCCCACGGCAAGGCCAGCGTGTCGCAGAAGTTCTAAGCGTCGTGCTCCGAGAGGAGTCGGCGAGCGCGCGGCGGCCCCCGCGGGCCCCGCGGCCGAGTCGGCGCCGAGCCACGCCGCCGCAGCCGGCCCCGCCGCCCCGCCCCCTGGTGCCCGCTGGTGGCCCTTGGTGTGGGCGTGGGCGTGGGCGGGGGCGGTGGGGCCGGGGCGAGGCGAGAGTGGTCGCTCCGCGCCGCGAGATGTCCGCCGGTGTGCGGAGGTGCGCGGCGCGGCCCCTCCTCTGCGACTGGGGCGAGAGCGCGCGTGGCTGCTGCCGAAGTCGACCGCGGGTCTGTGAGGGTCGCAGCGGGCTGCCCTTCGGGCCTTTCTGTTCTAATGTATGTGACTATTCTAGATATTTAAAGTCTGCAAAATAAATCCTTCTCTATAAATTATTATCTCTATAAATTATTCTTGATTTTGTAGTATCATCCATTAAAATAATTCCTTTTCTGATTGATTTTAAAAGAAGTAAAGACTGCATTAGTGAATTCCTGTAGTTCTGATTGGTATCTGATAGTGTGTTGGTAAGCAGTATATAACCTGAAATATTTCTGGAATCGATGTGTCTAGTAAGAAAAACCAAGAATATTTTTATATAGGTATTTATTTGAACCAGTGCCCTTGGGAAATTACTCTGTTTTTAAGCTTTAGTTTTAGATTAGAAAATTTTGAAAAGCTTTCATGATTCCGGCCAGTACGATAGTTGTGGAAAATAAGTTTCGGGCCTAATGAGTAAGGACATATATTGCCCATTTAAAATTATCTTCACAACTTATATGGACAGTCACTAACACAGTTTTGAAATGTATCGTTAATAAAAGCAAAATAAAGTATGCAATGAGCAAGTCCACGGTAACGTATGTTCTGCACATTTTGCAGATAGGGAGCGTATCACTATATCTGTGCAAGAAGTGGTAGTGCCTGATCCGAAGGAGGTAAATATAATTGCAACGCATTTAGCACCACGATATGAAGTTAATAATACATTAAGAAATAATAATGCTTTTTAACATAAAATCAGAATCCTTTTGTTCTATTTGCCATGCATCATAACGATGTATATATCCTACTTTCTCGAGGCCCACTTTGCTGCATTGTCTGATACTAGGGACTACTAGGGGTTGCAGAAGTATCCACGGGGGAACAGGCTTTTATGCCGGGATTAGCAGTTTAGAACTAAGAATTGTAACAATCTAGAAAAGAATACCAAGATGATAGGCTTGGAATGATCTGAGCTTATATGAGGTCCGATGAAATAGGTAAAGGGTTCCTCGGAAGGGAGGCTGATATTTTTTCACCACAGGAACAAATCAAATACTTATGATTCGGCTCACATATGACTCTCTACCTTCAGTTAAGGGGCATTCAATGCGATTCGTTTGCAAAATTACTAGGCCATTACGAACACAGAAATCATTGATGGTATACAAAAGTATTCAAATATATGTTTTGTTACTGACGTACTTAGCCACTTACAATTGAACCCTCCAACCAATGAATCGTCCAATGAACTGTCTTCTGCCTTAGCACCAGACGTTAAGATACTGCGGACGCAGCAGCAGACGAAGATTAAGTAGACTTAAGATACAAAGCGAACATAAGAGACTGAACTTTTAGAATATTACATATATTAGCATTCCTTTTAAATCGTTTACTTCAAGAGACAGCAACTTCCGACCCGCGAAGCCATAATAAGTGGCGTGATAAGCCTGAACTGCTATTCTAAATCAAATAAGCACGCATTCAAAAAAATTATCACTATCATTAAAAAAAAAGAAGCATGAATTTTTAAAATTCTTATTATGCTAAATAAAATAGGCATAGATTTTTACTTTCCCGTATACGTACTTATACGAGGATTGGTCCAAAAATTTCTATCTTTACAATGAAATCATGACAGAAATTGCTTAACACCAGTTTATTTGTCAACATAATAACCTTATACACTAATACGCTTACGGGTACGATCATACAACTTTCGCAGGCCATTCAAATAAAAGGTTTTTGGTTTCGGGTTGAACAAGGAATTCACAGCATCAATCACTGTATCATCTCTGTCAAATCACCGTCCGTATAGGTCCTTTCCGAGGTTCGAAAAAAGAAAAAAGTCTAATGAAGCCAAATCAGGAAATGATGGCGAATGACGTAACAATTCGAACCCGTAGTCAAGCGGAGTTTCCTGGGCTGCGGAGGCTTTGTGACGGGTGCGTTGTCCTGATGCAAAAGAACAACGCGCGCCATCTTTCCATTTTTTTCTTTACCTCTTCTCTCAAATGTCGCAGGAGGATGCAATAGTAAGATACGTTAATGGTTACGCCCATCTGCAGGAAATCTACCATAATTACCCCTTCTGCATCCCAAAAAATGGATGCCATCACTTCCCGGCTGATTTCTGCACACTAATTTTTTGGGGTACGGGTGATGGATTTTTCCATTGTTGCGACTGTTGCTTTGCCTCAGGATAAAGATGGTCAACCCACGTTGTATCCATTGTTACCTACCTTCCAAGGAAAGTTTTCATTCGCTTCAAAAAGGCGGACGATTTCTTCACAGCACAGCCCTCGTTCCCTTTCCTGAACTGCATTCACACCTTTTGAGACCCATCGGGAAGAAATTTTCCGCATCCCCAAAATATCGACTATAATGTCATGTGCCCACCCATGAGAGACTCCAAATGTGACCTCAAAGTGTTGCAATGTTGTTCGTCAATCCTGCATTATCATATCGTGAAGTGCAGACACTTTTTCATCAGTGGCAACGGAAATGGGCATGCCACAACTTGGCACATCTTCCACACTTGTTCTTTCTCATTTGAAGTTAGCCACCCAGTTTTGCACTGTCGCATAAGACGGAACTCTGCCCCCAACTGTCAGCGAGTCGTCTACAAATTCTTTCGGCGACTTTCCCCTTCAAATGATATTCAATGCACGGTTCTTGCTCTCTCCATACTCGTCATTTTACTGCACAAAGACATTCAACGCACTCTAGCGGGAAAATAATGAAGGTGGGTTCACGAAATTTGACTTGCACATCCATGAAGGACCCTAATAAAAGCTGTCCACGTCGGTTGTACGAGATATTGCGGCAACTATCTCGGGCTAGAAACGTATCGATAGCCCTTCGTATACGGAGTATATACCTAGTATAGGGAAAGTTATGTAATGCTGCGCGAAAAAACGGCGGATTTTTGGCAGAAAAACTCTTATTACAGGGCCCTGGTAACGAAAAAATTGATAAATCCAGTTGTTAAATTAAGGGGGGGGGAAATCTCCTAACATGTGGTGCAGCCAGAATCCCTGTTTTGTGGGTCCTTGATACCGAAAAACTAATTGAAAAGAAAACGCCCGCCGAAAATGCCAAACATACAACTACAATTATGAAGATACATTTTTTTTCTTAATGAAATATGTTCATAAGAAACAGATCTTTAAATAAGGTCATGTTCAATTTTTCAAAAACATGAGTATGTTTTGCGAAATTTTGTGTCAAACACAGGCAGTTTTATTTTCTTTAAACAATTTTTTTCTTAAAAACCGCACAACATTTTTTTACTAAACTGGGACCCGAGATAGCATCAAGAAAGCTGAAGATAATGGTGCAGGTTTCATGTTGGTTAAAATGCCTGATTTTCAGGGGCTTAGCGTCCATGAATGAGGATGATGTGTTACATACCCTGACAATATCAGCTATTTTATTTTAAAATGATTGTAAATTGTCAATTTGTTCTTTTCTTTTTCTACTACAAAATATTTCATTATATTTCAAACATTGCGCCGTTGAGAATTCGATTCTTCACAAGGCTGAACGAATCAGTTTGAAATGCCGCCTAGCTTGCGCTGAGAATCAGATGCACACTGACCCATTACATCCAGGGTGCCTACCGTGGTGCCTACGAAAAAGCTGTCGTATTACGAAACTTCCTTGTTC
This sequence comes from Acheta domesticus, assembly GCA_031308135.1. Taxonomy (NCBI): domain Eukaryota; kingdom Metazoa; phylum Arthropoda; class Insecta; order Orthoptera; family Gryllidae; genus Acheta; species Acheta domesticus. Next base: position 198,168,790 of record JAHLJT010004567.1, on the reverse strand, counting down.
TCTTCGGTGTTTGTAAGAGAACGAGGTTAATTAATGAACCTTGTTTTATTTAAGTTTTATTACCCTATTTTAATGCATTAGCAACTATGTATTTGTACCCAATTTAGGTTAGGGATTGTGCTGGTTGAATGCACAAGGATATGTGACTGTGCAATCCACATCTGTACCCTGGAATGGCGAGCACCAGGCGATCCAAAGTGCCTACATAATTATGGAGTGGTATTTTTGTGCCGTGGACAAATGATAGCACATGAGAAACAGCTAAAAATATTTGAAAAAAATATGAGAGGATAGAATTTTATTTAAACAGCCAACACAGGCTATGTTGAGCAATACAACGGTGATATAAGGGAAAATAGGGGAATTATGTCACCCTTCATTCGAGTTGAATGCTTTTTTGGGACACAAGGGCTTATATTTTCTAGCCATAATGAAAATAGGGGATCATCAAATAGAGAAAATTTCATGGAATATATGTAAGTAAAATAAATATGATAAAATTGACAAGGATGATATGAAAATTCCAGTGTTTCGTGCAATCTCACCAAGAAATTCAGATTCATTGGATTTCAAGTGTGAGCACGGTTATGTCCCATGAAATTAAAAATGAAATTTCTAAGGCCTCTTTTGTCTCCGCCATACTGGATGAAACCCTTGATGTAAGCAGCAAAGGACAACTGTCAACTGTTTTTCTTTACGTGTCTGTAAATTGATTTATTTTCTTTTTCCTATTTTATTTTTATTATAGATCATTGTTTTCCATTTTATAAATTATGCCAATTCTACTGGGTTTGAAATCATATGAATTGGACAATTTTGAAAATCATTGGGCTAGTCCTCTTATTATTAAAGTATGAGGACACACATTTATATTTTACTCGGTCGTGAACTTAAGTCAACTTTCTCTAACTTTCAACCAGTAAACTATATGAAGTACGTGAGCTATTATTACTTTTACTGGATCAGTTTTCTGTGCTCTAATTGATCAAAGTGACAGAAATGGTATTGGTGAATGAGAAATATTTCAATTATAATTAAAGTTTTAAATTATTTTCTCATTTCTCGAGTTATATACCCTAAGCCAAAACTCAGGCTACGCCATGCTGATTTTGCAAAGATAAAAAAAATCTTCGGTGTCTTCCTACAACTACAATTGTGAATAATACACGTTCCCGTGTTATGATTTAAATCGTCTGATATTATGACAAAATTGATTGAAACAATGGCTTCTTCGCTTGGCTGAAAAGAGCATGTATAGCTTGAGTATTGTTCCAATGTACTTTTTATACACTGCCTTGAACTGTGAATGGGTATTTCTGTGAAAAGTTGGCTACTACAACCATACAAAACTAAAAATATTACAAACAATATCTCTAAAGCACATTACTTGCCTCATGATTCCGCATTGATGAGCGAAAACTACTTTTCGATGTTATGAACCGTTAAGAAGATATGAGGTTGGCTCACAATTGGTGGATCTCCCGATATAAATAGAAGTTTATGTCTTCGAAAATATGCTTCAGATACATTTAAAATGCATGAGAATTAGTCACTAAATAATGAGAGGAAGATATACAAATGATAAAGGGTTTATATATGTATAGTTTTCATAAGTCCATAAAAAGCAAAAATAAAAATTAACTATAACTGGTAATAACTTTGGTAAATTCCCAATTACCATCGAGATTCTTGAATTACTATAAACTTCAATGTTTCCGCTTCAATTCGACCATGGCGTAAATATAATAGTGAAGTGGTGCGCAGGCGCTCTCCACGCCTCCTCTACGCGTGACGTCATCTTGGAGGTTCGCGCTCGGCGAGCGCAGGGCAGGCGTATGTCTTCACCCGTCTGAGTTACGTTAAGGAGGTTCTGCTAAAACGTGAGGCATCCGTTTCTTTATCAGTTCGTGCTTCAATGTATAATTCGCCTTTACAACTCTAAATGTAGGAGGTATTTCAATTTTTACGAAATAAATGGGCCATCTATTTTAGGAACGAGAGGGACAGCAGACAAAGTTATTTTTCATTAACGTAGGAATTACCCATTTTAATGCTATTTTATTCAATTTTATTGTCTTATGTATGTTTCGAGCTGAAGCAAAGAAAATAGAACTGGCATATCCCGTCCTACCTGTGTTTAACTGCAGTTGGACTGATGTAAAATAATGTCTGACCAAAAATCTAGTTCCTTCACGCTGAATTTGCTACATGCATTAGGAATTGTTGATAATGTTAAATAGTTTCTCAGTAAATACTACTATTATTGTGCATTCTAATCATTGTCAATAACTTCTTCAGTTGTTCTTCTAATTTGCACTTTCTCTAAACAGTTCAGAATATTTTATTTTCAATATTCTAATTTCATCACATAACTTGTTTATTGTTTGTGTTAAATCAATTTAAACTGCAATCTACATCTACACAAACTGCGTTTTCATTAACTGCCTCCTCTGGAACACTATCCGTCACATCCATTGTTGCTTGTGATAACAGTACGTCCACTAATTTGCGCATATTCCTTGAAACTAGTCGAATGGTTCGACTAGGATTTATTTTTTCAAAACCAATAGGCAACTTCTCGGTGGTCACTACGTCAGGTTTTAAGTTTCGACTTTTCTGTGGTGTATGATTTAATAATACCTGACGCAATGGTATTGCAAAGCTATCCTAAGCAAAGTATAGAACAAATGCGCGCTGAAAATAATTACAATTAACGTTACTGTAATAAAATAATTTACGGAAACAAAAGACACCTTAATTAGTAAACGCCGTGCTTTACATTGGTCTTATCCTTTCTTCTACAAACATTTATTCACGCTTCACATAAATTGGCATCTTTCGGGAAAGAAAAATACTTAATGTCTGTTCCCTTCGTTTTCTTGTTCCAGTTTGTGCAACCAAAAATAGCGCACGACGGCATTGTTTATTTTATTTCAATATCAATTCACGATATGTTCACCTTTCTGCCACTAAAAAACAACTAGAAAACTACTAACACAAAGTAAATCGCGATTACAAAAATTCGGCGCATACTCAACGAGCGCGTACCATACAATCTCACTAGGCGCCAAGCAGGCGAGCATCCATAGTGACGTCATGCGCAGAAGAGAACGAAATTTCGTTCGGGATCCGTCTCACCTTTATTCCACGACACACCATGAATTCGACGACAAAAAAATCTGAGATGGAGTATTTAAGAAAAAGAATTTTGAAAAAAAATCGTAATTATTTACTTTGGCCCTAATATGGCCATATTAATGCTCTTATAATTAGGTTTCTCATATCAAACCTTTAAGGTGGGATGTACTCATTAGAAATATAAAGCAAGTTGCAAAGTGAAATCAAATTTGATGATGTTTTACTAGTTTTTTAGATAACTTTTGCAATTCATGCAGAATATTTCAAAATTTTCAAAACGAAGTAAAATGTAATGCCAAAAAGACAATATTCAGTGTTGTTTCGTCATTCTAAAACGATTTAAAAAGTTTCAGTCGAATCGGAAGATGGTCGGGAAATTTCGGCCGATTTGACATGGAATGACCCAACGATTAGTTGAGATGGCGACCGCTCTCCTCGAGCATCATACCACTCTGCTGCCTACTCTCAGATCTGTGTCCATTGTCTTGAAGTGCTCTCGACACAAATTCGCGAGAGCATAGCTCTCAAGTGAACACCCGCTTGAAGACAAGTTTTTAAAAAATGTACAAAACTAACGGCAAATTCGGCTATTGTTCATTTGCCGTCCAGAATGGAAGGCCAACTTTGCAGAGCTCGTATTTTTGTTTCTAGTTCCCGATTTCCAAGACACAGAAATAGAGCTTCATGCGATTGCTTCCTAGTGAATATCATGTGGTGGAAAATAATATTTTAATATGCATCCGAAGTTCTGGGAGATGGAGAAAATCAGCTAGCAATGCATTCAACAGTTTGACAAAAAGAGACTAAAGGTCTTGAAAGCTTTGCTATTCAATTGATCACTACAACTTTTTTTTAATTTTATTATTTTATAATAAAATAATATTGTATGTAATACGTTCGCTTAAATGTCTTTATTGGTTCCGGCTCTACTTCACTATTGCTACAGCTCTTAGTTAGCTGCAATTACATCATTAAAGATCAGCGCAGATGATCAGTGAAATAAATACTATTAAAAAAATTGTTTATTCTCACTGAGAACTTGTCAAAGGCATGGCATATCATTAAATCAAAACACGTTCTTCAAATTTTAATTGTTTGTTCATACTCAATTCATACTCGTAACTCATGTCGTCTGAATTATAGTTTCGTAATTACAGGGATTTAAAGGCAGAGAGCCACGGTTAGGCTTTAATTCGGAAAATAGTTTGGAAGACATGCGATAAAACTCTAAATTTATTGATACCACACTTTTATAGTATTCATATTACAATATAAAAATATCAATATTTTTTCAGTTAATAATTGCGCGTATATTTGTCAATTTGAAAATATTATTATAATGCTTTTGATGAAAATTATAGAAAATTAAAATCATTCCGTCGTCTTTAACGTCTTTCTAAAAACAATTATGATTTCACAGATATAATCAAACAATGAATATTACATACACAAAGAAAGAAAATTAGATGAAAACAGTTTACAATTTCCATAGTTTAAATTTAGCTAAATAATTTTGGATTAATTATACATGTTTCAGACCTTCTTTGAATATTACCGAGGACATTTTACCGCCAACATTGGCACATAAATTCATCTCACCCATCTTAGGCTAGGTTTAGAGGCGTTATGTGAAGCCGGAACGCAACAATTAGGATGACAATACGATTGTAATGATACAAGCATGACTTCAAATAAATACTCTTTGACTACGCCTGAAACATTGTCAACAACAAAGTAAAGGCAACTTGTAATATTTCAAATGTTATGGCAAGCAATTCTATGCCCTATATGTTCATTACTGAATGAAACTGACCAGAAATGACACGTTCTAACACAAAAAAATATCTTTGCAAGCGTTCTGTATTGTTTGCAGCATGGGCAATATGGTATTTTTGTCATTATGAATGTTATAAATTAATCGAACTACATTTATTTCAGAACAATATCAGTTACGTATCTCCTCTGATCTGTTGACCAATCAACATTTTAAAATACAATTACATTACATTTTTTTCATTTACAATAATTTTAAAAACCTTTCCCAATCCATGATTGATTAAAAATTGAATAAACCAGTACGTTTGGTATGCACCATTGACTTTACTTACTATTTCGGTTCTAACAGTTACCTTGTTCTAAGAGTTTCTCAACTCGGTTTTGCTATATTAAAATTAGAACAAAATAATATCGTATTTCTGATCTTTCTGTTAAAAATGCAACATTTTCACATGAAAACAATGACAAAAGAATGCTTTTTGCAACATTAAACTACTGGAAAGAATCAGCCTTATCACAAATCACAAAATAAATGAAATATCATTCCAACATGTATAAAATTTAGATAAACACGGTTACGCTCCTGAGATGTAAATGATGAGAAGTAAAATAAAGATCTCTAATTCACTTGGCAAATTTTAAAAATGAATTCCTAAATTGTAAGTGTGGAGATCACTGCGATCCTCAAGACCCGCGGTCGACTTCGGCAGCAGCCACGCGCGCTCTCGCCCCAGTCGCAGAGGAGGGGCCGCGCCGCGCACCTCCGCACACCGGCGGACATCTCGCGGCGCGGAGCGACCACTCTCGCCTCGCCCCGGCCCCACCGCCCCCGCCCACGCCCACGCCCACGCCCACACCAAGGGCCACCAGCGGGCACCAGGGGGCGGGGCGGCGGGGCCGGCTGCGGCGGCGTGGCTCGGCGCCGACTCGGCCGCGGGGCCCGCGGGGGCCGCCGCGCGCTCGCCGACTCCTCTCGGAGCACGACGCTTAGTAGTGGCCCAGGGACACGCTGGCCTTGGCGTGGGGGATGTGCCAGCCGTAGGCGGCGTTGCCACCGTACGCGCCAGACGCGATACCGGCACCGTAACCGGCACCGACTCCGCCTTCCCATCCGCCACCAACGCCGGCACCAACGCCAGCACCAGCACCAGCACCAGCACCCCAGCCGGCACCGTTGCCAGCGCCAAGACCCTGCTCGTCCTGCTGGCCGTAGCCGTGCAGGCTGGTCTTGCCCTCGCGGGACACGATGGCCTGGAAGCCGTTGTGCTTGTCAGCGGTGTACTGCACCTTGCGGACGTGGCCGTCGGGCTCCACCAGGCTGTAGGCGCCCTTCACTTGGTCGCCGTGGCGGGTCTCGTGCTGGCTCTTGACATCACCCGTGTGTCCGTCGTGGACGGAGTAGTCGAACTTGTAGTTGGGGACGTGGTGGGCGTAGTCCTCGTGGATGGCGAGGGCTGTGGCGGCGAGGGCCAGCACGGCGAGGGCGGTGAGGGAGACGGCGTGCATGGTGATGGAGAACGGGCTGCGAGCGGAGAAGCGACTCCGTGGGCGGCGGAGGCGAGAGTGTTTTCTACCAGCTTGTTGGTGCCTTTTATGTTGAGGAAAATATCCTGGTATTCGTTGCATAAGGAATTCTGGCTTCTGGTATGAGAATTGGGCGGATGCCTTGTGAAGGTATTCCGCGTTTTCACATAGCATAATGTTGTGTCATCTTGTGGGTGAAAATGATAGAGAGAATCAAATGAAGTGTTAATGTAAATAACGGTATCTTAAATTAAATACCAGTTCTTCGGTATAAATATTAAAATAAATTTTATTCCGCTAAAACTCTGTTGCTTAGTAGTTTAGTTAACGTTACAATAGTATAAAATCGGTTTTATTGTTTTTAATATTGCTACTGTGTTCGGCTTATACGTTTCAATGCAATTTGATGTATTTTATGATAGTTAATTGTTCAGATTATTTGCACACGCTTGTTTACAAAGCAACGGGCGCAAATACAGTAATCCCTCAACATTCATGACAGGTTCCCAAAAAACCTCGCGAATATCAAATCCGCGGAGGTTGAGTCTATCATTTAATTAACAAAGGTGGGTTAAGTTCTTGGATATCGAAAAATTGTTCAAAAATGAAAGGAAAAAATATCCGACATATAATTTTAGTAGAACTGAGTATACTACTACAAATACTACAAATAGAATTCAGTATTAACATGAAAGAGAAGAAATAAAACAATAATAGAAACTTATTTGAAAGTTGATAGTGATTGGACTTGGTTATTTTGTGATTCATCACCCTTCTCGTTATTCTAATATACAAATATGGAAGTGTTGCTGTTTCTATTTTTCTCTTAAATTTCGAAGTTATTTCCTTCTACGGATCATATTCGAATACCCTTTGCAGCAGAGCTTGTTGAAGTGTTAGGACTCCATTAACTGTTTTGATAATGACGATGCTCCAGAGCGCAGTTTTGCTTCCACTCATTCATCATTATGTTCCGGGAGGTTCGTTTCCGCTGAGGATTTCCTGAAGCCCCTCTTCAGTTATGTCATTTGTCTTTTCTGTTCATGAAGACAATACGACGCAACTGAACTGAATTATTTTACAGTTGTGTTATTCTATTAAAGTGAACTGACATTCCAACTTTGACATTTTTATAGAACGTGATGCAGCACCGGTGTCTGTCGAGTTCGTTTCCCAAATGACTCTGATAAAGGAAATGAAATGTGCTCGCTTTAAAAAAATGCACTATCAAATGACGCTCTCGCGAATGTTGAAGTTGCGAATGTTAAAACCGGTAGCAATTCTCTAATCGTGAATGTTCGGAACTCGCAATTCGCGAATTTAGGATGTCAAGGGTTTACTGTATTGATGATTTGATCAGGGTTTGATAAGCCGCCGTCCAGACGCCAATTTTCTTGTATCGTTTACACCTGGGCAGACGATAATGGTGTTGCATCCTCCAGGTCACTCACAAAGCACCGCCAATCATTCCGAATATCCAAGTTGATGCTGCACTTCGCCTTTATTTAATAAGGAAGAAATACATACTGGTATAAATTGAAACTCGCAGACCATTTTACAGAGTTCATTGGTAGCACACTAGCGTCACGAATCCAGTCTGCAAATCTTCATGTATGCTTTTGTAGTCCCTATAAATCTTACAACAGATTTGTTTTTGAAGTTTATAAAAATTATACTATTTAAATTATCGTAAAATATTCTCCATAGGTGTAGGTAAATCCTTAATCCTCCTACTTGCTGTAGACAAGTTTCATGAACCGACATGTAGAACTTTTATATTAATACAGAAAAAATAATACAAGTAGATGTACCTGCTTCATCAATAATTTTGTAAACATTTTAATATTTATGATGATAATGACAGTGGAGGCATTATCACTTTTCACTTTACTAGTGTGTCATTCACTATTTGTTAGACAGCCTTACTATCTGTCGTTCTATTTTTATTCAAGTATACAATTAACTTAATACCCATTGAGGTCAGTAGTGGCTGAAGCAGTCACACGAACGTATTTTGTTTTCTTTGATTTATTCACAAATTTACCAGGACACTTGATCATCTTACGTTTAGCACTAGTGTTAAAAATTGAACTTTTAGCACACTTTTGCATGCCCTGAAAAAGGATCTTTTATCAGTGGCTATCTAAATCAAACTTTCACTGTGCAACCCATTTCATCTACTAATTTTCTCTTATGGAAATCGTGCAATCTTAGTGGTGTTTAAACAGGTGCATCGGGGTAAGTGAAAGGTTCCACGTTCCACGGTGTAAACCCTAATAACATTTCGTACTCAACATAAAGTATTCATGATATCAGAGAAATAATCTCATTCATGCTTAAATGAAAATAAATCTATTTATATGACATTTTTGAATCGGCATTATTTTATTTCTCTCCTCAAAATCGAATGGATTTTGTCATATGAGTACTAGTACACTAGCGTTTTATTAGCTCAAGGTATGTCCTCCGTGTCTCTTTTCCCCCTCCGTGTCTCTTTTCCCCCTCCGTGTCTCTTTTCCCCCTCCGTGTCTCTTTTCCCCCTCCGTGTCTCTTATTTATTTTCTCAATAGAACTCGTATTACTTTTTGTCTCATTTTGAAACTTGGACAATAGATACAACATTAAAGTATAAATACTTGTGTATTTCTTGAAATTAATTCAAGTGTCGCCCGATGTAAAATTTGTATTTTAAAAATTCAAATCTATTTAAAAAAATAGTATGTTAACAAATATTTTATTTACTACATCACGTAAAATTATATCTTTCTAAGTTTAATTTAGGTGCAATTGTATTTTTCTGAAAAAAACGGTAGAAGTATTACGAATGTTTAAACATCAGAGCAAGAAGGATTCTTCTGAAAAAAATATTGGCAATATTTCTGAAGGGAGTGGGATAAGAGAGAAAAGAAAAAAAATGCGAGTGATCTACTTTCACCCCCTAGATCTCATTAAATAAGTTTCAAATTACTAAAAATTAGTGATGTGTGAATTGACATGAAATGAATCGGATACGCGCTCTTTCTTATGAGACTTCTCAAATGTCTTCATTATACGAGTACTTTGATGACAAGAGGAAATAAGCAGACAACATGAACTCCCAAAACTAAGGAAAGACGATGAGGATCTTTTTTACTCTCTAGCTGGTACCCGGCGCGTTGCTGCCGCAGAAGAAATAATTGAGGAAATATTCCTCTCCCCCTCTTTTTTTTCTGTCTCTTTTTTCCCCTCTCTCATTTTCCCCACTCTGCCTCTCTTTTCCCCCTCCGTGTCTCTTTTCCCCCTCCGTGTCTCTTTTCCCCCTCCGTGTCTCTTTTCCCCCTCCGTGTCTCTTTTCCCCCTCCGTGTCTCTTTTCCCCCTCCGTGTCTCTTTTCCCCCTCCGTGTCTCTTTTCCCCCTCCGTGTCTCTTTTCCCCCTCCGTGTCTCTTTTCCCCCTCCGTGTCTCTTTTCCCCCTCCGTGTCTCTTTTCCCCCTCCGTGTCTCTTTTCCCCCTCCGTGTCTCTTTTCCCCCCCTCCGTGCCTCTTTTCCTCCCTCCGTGTCTCTTTCCCCCCTCCGTGTCTCTTTCCCCCCTCCGTATCTCTTTTCCCCCTCCGTGTCTCTTTTCCCCCTCCGTGTCTCTTTTCCCCCTCTGTGCCTATTCCACCTCTGAGCCTATTCCCACTCTATGTCTTCTTCCCTTGTGTCACAATGATTAACAATAACATATACTCAATGATTAACAGTAACACCAATGATTTTTAGAAAATGTGTGTCTGAATATAATCTTTTCAACACTAGTTAGTTTGTGATTATTTTACGTGGCGAGACTCGGGCCATCAGGACTGCTCTTCCGTCTGACCACGAAAATTTTGCTAAGCCATCTAAGGGAGAAAGAAGGTATAATCTCAGGCGATGAAAAACAGGCGATTTGAATTTAACCCAAAGGCTTCTATTACACTTGAGTAGCTTTTATAAGCAGTAATCGCCTACATGTGACAGCCGGCTTTATTTCGCCTTCGAAGGAAAGCGTACGAAGAATTATTTCGTCCTTAAAAATCCACGTCATCGATAGTGTTTGAACCCGCAAACGTGGGTACAACAGCCCTTTACGCTAACCGTTATACCGCATATACTACTAATGTTATTGTTCTGCATATACGTACGTACACGGGAACATTAAGCTGAAGCTGTCATGTATGTGTTGTTTACGTAATTTTAATTATTCTTTATTGTTTTAATCAATTGTTTCACATCGTATCGCAATAGTTGAGACTGACTCACAATTAAGTGAAAACTATATTTTGAAAACAAATGTAAGTGATATAAATCAAATTTCTAAATTTAAAAATACTGATATTATTCACACAAAGTGCCCATGTCCAATATTGTAGTTACAGGAATTATTTTGTATTTTTATATTTTCTCACTTTTTGAAACTTTAGAGATTTTAATGAAAATTAGACCTGTTCCTTTTTTTATTAGCTCCAATATCACAATTCAAGCACATTTTTAAACAAAATTTGAGAAAATAAAGAAAATGCCATTGGGGATTCACATAAAGTATCCCGCAAAATTACACAATACATTTTAAGTCCAAGTTACCAAGGCTATAGACGGAACCTTTAGAGAGTACAAATGTTGGTAAAATATTGATAACCGTTTCGGCTTACTGTTTGCTCATGGACAGACAACAAAACAGGTAGACGACCAGGTGGAAAGAAAGATGCTTTGAAACGAAAGAAAGAAACAAACAAAATCTAAGAAAGAGTAAGACAATAAGAAAAAGAAAAAAAGAACGGGAAAGCAAGAAGAAAACACTTTTCCGATTTTATCGATTTCTAAGACTGGACTGTGGTCCGATTTTGATTTACATATGTACACTAAAGTACACAATTTGGCCCAAAATTTTAAAGTTGTTATTAGGGGAAAATAAAAAATGGAACACGGATTGAACAAATTACAATGCCAGCATTTTACATAGATGCATCTTACAAATATCAACAAGCACATTTTAAAAGAAAAAACGTCAGTAATAAAATTGGCCGCAGGGATCGTGAATCACATTTATAGAATAATGTCTGGAGATTCCAAACCATGTAATCTTTATCTACTACAAAAACCTATTCCCCCGAGATGCAAATTCAGCAATACCTTATTATATCTAAATTGATCGTCCTCAATATATTTATTAATTATTCCATAAAGTACGTCGTCAATACTTGGATAATTTTCATTATCATTTTTCAAAACATACAAATTGTGGCAATCAAAATATAATATACTACTATACCTGTAATAGTCGCTAATAATTAAGTTTTTAACCAACCTATTCTTTTTCACGATAAATGTAGGCAAAAAGTACAAACTCTTACTATAACCGCAAACTATTAACACTGAATACCAATTCATTAAAATCATACGTTTACAAATGCATTTAATTATACGCCTTTTCGTGATATCTACTTACAACAAACACTTGCTAAATGGATACGCTTGGGCGAGTGGAACACCTCATTATCCAACAACACGAAACTCCCTCATCGGCCTTGTATATAAAGACGAGAACGGCTGGCAATACCATCACTCTCGCCTCCGCCGCCCACGCAGTCGCTTCTCCGCTCGCAGCCCGTTCTCCACCACCATGCACGCCGTCTCCCTCACCGCCCTCGCCGTGCTGGCCCTCGCCGCCACAGCCCTCGCCATCCACGAGGACTACGCCCACCACGTCCCCAACTACAAGTTCGACTACTCCGTCCACGACGGACACACGGGTGATGTCAAGAGCCAGCACGAGACCCGCCACGGCGACCAAGTGAAGGGCGCCTACAGCCTGGTGGAGCCCGACGGCCACATCCGCAAGGTGCAGTACACCGCTGACAAGCACAACGGCTTCCAGGCCATCGTGTCCCGCGAGGGCAAGACCAGCCTGCACGGCTACGGCCAGCAGGACGAGGAGGGGCTTGGCGCTGGCAACGGTGCCGGCTGGGGTGCTGGTGCTGGTGCTGGCGTTGGTGCCGGCGTTGGTGGCGGATGGGAAGGCGGAGTCGGTGCCGGTTACGGTGCCGGTATCGCGTCTGGCGCGTACGGTGGCAACGCCGCCTACGGCTGGCACATCCCCCACGCCAAGGCCAGCGTGTCCCTGGGCCACTACTAAGCGTCGTGCTCCGAGAGGAGTCGGCGAGCGCGCGGCGGCCCCCGCGGGCCCCGCGGCCGAGTCGGCGCCGAGCCACGCCGCCGCAGCCGGCCCCGCCGCCCCGCCCCCTGGTGCCCGCTGGTGGCCCTTGGTGTGGGCGTGGGCGTGGGCGGGGGTGGTGGGGCCGGGGCGAGGCGAGAGTGGTCGCTCCGCGCCGCGAGATGTCCGCCGGTGTGCGGAGGTGCGCGGCGCGGCCCCTCCTCTGCGACTGGGGCGAGAGCGCGCGTGGCTGCTGCCGAAGTCGACCGCGGGTCTGTGAGGGTCGCAGCGGGCTGCTCTTCGGGCCTTTGTACTTCAGTTATTCGATTGTCTGCTAATCTGTTCACTGTGTGAATAAATAAACAAATGTCTTCTCTAACTTTGCTTGGTTACTCTGCGTAACATCATTACATCTCCATTTGTTCCCTATCAATCTTGGTTTGGAGTGTTTTCATCTGTGTGATGAAGGGCCAAATTTTCCCCACTGAGAAGATGCTTCATAATTAATCCTAACCTAATAGCAAGGGGTACCCACCCCACCTCACCTTACCTCCACCCCCTTCTCTAATGATAGGTTTTGGAAACATTCTTTTCCGTACCGTAAATGAAAGTATGCAAATGATTATATTATAATTTGTTAGTTAAAAAATTATAATGAACATTGAACTTTCATTTTAAAGTAAGTTCGTTTCTTTGGCTCCAATTTTTTATCTGGTTGAATAGTCCAATCAGGTCCTGGTTTACAATTTAATGTTCTGGACTGAATTTTCAATCTCGATCAGGCTCATAATGCTTACAAATTATGTATGTTTTTCACCAAATTGAGGTGAAGTTTGAAACAATTTGTAGAAACCTATTACATAATATAAATATAATCTTGCCTGTCTTATATTTATTGCGGAGGATATAATATTTGGTGTTCCATTATGTAAAGAGGAACTGTGTGGATTACGTTGAGGTATGTGGTAAAGGTGTTCTACTCCAATTTATGTTGGACTTACATTTTCATTTTCTTATTCCTTGAAATTTTAATTTGGGCTCTAAATTAATGCAATTATAAAAAAATCTGAAAAACCGTCCCAATTTTTTTTCTTTCATTCGTTTCCTCGGGGAAAACAAGAAACGCTTCAAAGAATGGCGAATGTGCATTATCGTTGATCTCTCTAAATTTCAAAAAAATTGCCATTTTAAAAATAATGCGAGAAATTATGTGCAGATAAGCACCTCTAGTTTTTTTTATAAAAGTCGACCCACCCGGGTTGATACATCCTGTGCCAAACACCAGCGGTCGCCTGCAATGAAATGACATCTCCTCTCCACAATGGTTTTTTCCCACTTTTCCTGTCTCCGGTATGCACCCTCTTCCTCCACGCTTAGTCCCTCCCCTTGTTTCCAGACCATTGCTACCCCTCCACCCTTTGTCTTCCCACCACTGCCCGCCCTTATTTCCACAGCCCTCTTCTTCTTTGCCCCTTCCATCGCGTACTGAATCTACCTCCTCGTCCAGCCTCAGACATCCTCGTTTCCACCCTCTCCCTCCCATTACTATTTGTCCCCGCCCACTAACGCCTTCCCGCTCTTCCTGTCTCGATCGACTCACAACGTTTGCTATTACTCGCGTTGTTTCATCGGACTTCTCCAAGAACAGCTAGCGATACGTTTATAGATCTATAGATCATGACCGTCACCCTGTACGCATATTAGGAACTTCAAAGTGATCGATTCGCAGAACGAAATGTCCTTTTATAGAAATTGCGTACAATCCACGTGTGTGTGTGTGTGTGGGGAGGGGGTGCGTATCAGTGAACATAACAAAGTTGATCCTTTTTTAATGGCATTGGCATATTTTGAATAGTACATTATGAAACGATGATGTAATGATGGGTATAAATTCACGACTGTGACATTACGAGCGAGGAATGAGCGAGTATCGTAAACTTCACATGAGTGTATTAATACACATTACATCTAGTTTCATACGGTATTTTTTCTACGACTTATGGTAAATTTTATAAGTTATTAAACTTCTCCACTGTATCGTTTCGTGGCAGTCGACACTCAAGATTCAGCCAGGCCATCTAGAGGGCACCTCTCTACCCTACACGCGCAGGTGGCTTTGTTTTACCAGAGCGCCTGCGAGGAACTACAAAAGTCGCAGTACAATAATATTCCGACGTCACCATTTTCGCATTTTCTCTCATTTCTGGTAACACCAACACCACCAGAAAGACCCACCACACACTGAATATTTTAAACTAAAGAATTGACCGTGTTTTAAGGACAACCACACGGCAGCAGTAAATAACACCAAATGAGTTGCGTTCAGACCTTAACGTCATTCAAATGTTCTCTGTAATAATTACCACCGCGCTAGTCAAATAGGATCAAAGTGAAGTTACGACCCAATTTATTTTAAATAATAGTTCACGCAAAAATTACTACTAATAAAAGAAATTAAAACTGAGAAGCATAATATAATATTAAATGTAATTTTAATATACACACTCGAACGAAGCATTTACGGCAACGATTCTTTATGGTTAATGGTGACAATACTTGGTTTGTAAGCGTCACTGTGATTGGTGAAGAACCTGTATCATAATTAAAATTGTATCGAAATTACTATCATTATGCAACTGGTGGCAGCCATTCAATGACAGCGTTATACAATGGGAGTAGAAAATAGTACATTATGAAACTATGATGTAATGACGGGTATTAGTACACGAGTGTGAAATTACGATACGAGAGAGGAACGAGCGAGTTTTTCTACGGTTCTCTTTCATATGGTAATTTTTATAAGTTAAAGTTCTCCACTGAATCATTTCGTGGCAGTTGACATGCAAGATTCAGCCAAGGCCACCTAGCGGACACCTCTCTTCCCTACACCTGCAGCTGGCTTTGTTTTATCAGAGCGCCTGCGAGGAACTACAAAAGTTGCGGCAATAATATTCCGACGTCACCATTTTCGCATTTTCTCTCATTTCTGGAAACGTCAACACCACCAGAAAGAACTACCATTCACTAAATATTTTAAACTAAAGAATTGGGCGGTTTTTTAAGGATAACCATACGGCAGCAGCAAATAACACAAAATAACTTGCGTTCAGATCTTAACGTCACTCAAATGTTCTGTAATAACTACCACTGCGCTAGTCAAATAGGATCAAAGTGAAGTTACAATCCAATTTATTTAAAATATAATTCCACGTAAAAATTACTACTAATAAAAGAAATTAAAATTGAGAAGCATAATATAATTTTAAATGCAACTTTAATATACACATTCGAACGAAACATTTACTGCAACGATTCTCAATGATTAATGAAGTGCTAATACTTGGTGTGTAAGCGTCTCTGTGATTGGTCAAGAACCTGTATCATAATGAAAACTGTATCGAAATGGCTATCATTATGCAACTGGTTGCAGCCATTCAATGAGAGCGTTATACAATGAGAGTAGAAAATAGTACATTATGAAACGATGATGTAATGATGGGTATTAATATACGAGTGTGATATTACGATACGAGCGAGGTACGAGCGAGTATCGTAAACTTCACACGAGTGTATTAATACCCATTACATCGAGTTTCATACGGTACTTTTTCTACGACTTATGGTAACTTTTATAAGTTAAACTTCTCCACTGAATCGTTTCCTGGCAGTCGACATGGAAGATTCAGCCAAGGCCACCTAGCGGACACCTCAATACCCTACACCCGCAGGTGGCTGTGCTTTACCAGAGCGCTGGCGAGGGACTACAAAAGTTGCGGCAATAATATTCCGACTTCCGTATTTTCGCATTTGCTCTCATTTCTGTGAACATCAACGCCATCAGAAAGAACCATCATTCACTAAACATTTTAAACTAAAGAATTGGCCGGTTTTTTAAGGGCAACCACACAGAAGCAGCAGATAACACAAAATGACTTGCGTTCAGATCTTAACCTCACTGAAAGTTCTCTTCAATGACTACCACTGCGCTAGTCAAATAGGATGAATGTGAAATGACAATCCAATTTATTTTTAATAATATTTCACGTAAAAATTACTACTAATAAAATAAAATTAAAACTGAGAAGCTTAATATAATATTAAATGCAATTTTAATACACACACTCGAACGAAACATTTACTGCAACAATTCTCAAGGATTAATGAAGTGACAATACTTGATCTGTAAGCGTCTCTGTGATTGGCCAAGAACCTGTATCATAATGAAATCTGTATCGAAATGACCATCATTATGCAACTGGTTGCAGCCATCCAAAGACAGCGTTATACAATGGGAGTAGAAAAAATATATTGCAGTCGAGCAAACAATGCGCTGTGGTGTTCTTCCTCCGCTGGATGGCGTGATCCGGCACCGACTTACCCGTCGTCTTGCAGGTTTTCTTTTTCATTCAGGAATATCTCTTTTCTAGCCGGGACAAGCTCTAAGCTCCTAACTGATCGCTCGAAATTCGTGGTAGCGTAGTGCATGCAAGTGTGTGTGTGTGTGTGTGTGTGTGTGTGTGTAAGCAACGGGTGAGATTACAGCGAAGAGGAGGGAAAGATAGCGTCCGATCCGTGGGCTACCACGGATTGCTACTGGTCAGCCTTCGTCTGGCCTTGATGGCATGGCCCGAAGAAACCTATTGATCAGAGCTGCAGGCCGCTAGAGTTTTCCTTCAGACAGCGGCTGAATTCGACATAGCTTTCTCCAGCAGTCAATGCTTTCTCTGAGAAAGAAAATAAGTTTTCACTGAGTTATTTATTATTCAAGTAGCTACAATGCTTACTATTTTTGGTATATCAATTACCTCAGAAATACATAACGTTCAGAAATGTCATCTATGATATGCGATTGTCTCTGTGAGGCTAGAATATTTGATACTTCTGTTCCATACATAGCTCATCCAATCTGTATTCGTATTTCGGGGCCCACAGTTAATGATTCTTTGCTCTTATTTATACGAATGGGTTAATGCAGAGAAAGATTTTATGACCACGGACGAATGACCACGGACATATAACCGCGACCCAAGATCGAATCTCGGTCGCAATGACTTACATACGGAACCATTTTAAAGAAATCTGATCTTACGAACGGTTTGTTAGCAAGTGATCTACGTGATTAACGAATTCTGGATGTGCTAAATACAACTCATTAAGGTTCTAATTTTAAAACATATGAAAGATCAAAAATTCCATGACGCTGGTTCGAGATCTGCAGTGATATTAACTACCGCTTCTTTAAACACATTGATTTCGCATAACGAACACTGGAGATAGTTTCCACGGAAAATGTAAAAAGAAAGGTGAAGCTAGAACTCAAAATTAACACCAGATTTGTTATAATAAAACTCTCAAGTAGCAAGATTTATTTTTATTTAATAGTTTTTATCAGGGTTGAAATATACACCATCACATAAATGGAAGTACAAAGGCCCGAAAAGCAGCCCGCTGCGACCCTCACAGACCCGCGGTCGACTTCGGCAGCAGCCACGCGCGCTCTCGCCCCAGTCGCAGAGGAGGGGCCGCGCCGCGCACCTCCGCACACCGGCGGACATCTCGCGGCGCGGAGCGACCACTCTCGCCTCGCCCCGGCCCCACCGCCCCCGCCCACGCCCACGCCCACGCCCACACCAAGGGCCACCAGCGGGCACCAGGGGGCGGGGCGGCGGGGCCGGCTGCGGCGGCGTGGCTCGGCGCCGACTCGGCCGCGGGGCCCGCGGGGGCCGCCGCGCGCTCGCCGACTCCTCTCGGAGCACGACGCTTAGTAGTGGCCCAGGGACACGCTGGCCTTGGCGTGGGGGATGTGCCAGCCGTAGGCGGCGTTGCCACCGTACGCGCCAGACGCGATACCGGCACCGTAACCGGCACCGACTCCGCCTTCCCATCCGCCACCAACGCCGGCACCAACGCCAGCACCAGCACCCCAGCCGGCACCGTTGCCAGCGCCAAGACCCTGCTCGTCCTGCTGGCCGTAGCCGTGCAGACTGGTCTTGCCCTCGCGGGACACGATGGCCTGGAAGCCGTTGTGCTTGTCAGCGGTGTACTGCACCTTGCGGACGTGGCCGTCGGGCTCCACCAGGCTGTAGGCGCCCTTCACTTGGTCGCCGTGGCGGGTCTCGTGCTGGCTCTTGACATCACCGTGGTGTCCGTCGTGGACGGAGTAGTCGAACTTGTAGTTGGGGACGTGGTGGGCGTAGTCCTCGTGGATGGCGAGGGCTGCGGCGGCGAGGGCCAGCACGGCGAGGGCGGTGAGGGAGACGGCGTGCATGGTGGTGGAGAACGGGCTGCGAGCGGAGAAGCGACTGCGTGGGCGGCGGAGGCGAGAGTGATACTCTGCTCATGCTTCGCGAGACTTTTATAGCTCTTGTGACCAGGGAGTAGCAGCGAAGCGTAGAAAGACGTCCGCAGATCGTGTGACTGTGGGAGACTGAAATAACCCAACTGCGCGTTAAGTTACGGTACCAAATTTACAAAATAAACATATTTGCTCTGCATGTTTATAGAAATCTGTGCCTTTTTCAGTGTTTGTTTTTGGAATGAGAAGGTTCTTCCGTTGTGAGAAAAATCAAATTTTGTCTTTTTGATGTGTCGTAATATTAAGATAACTTTCGGTCATCGTAGGCGCTGTTTGAATCCGACTTTATTGCATTATTTAACTAATTACGTCGATCGACAATGTACTTTGGTAAATATGGATTCTATTTCTATTATATAACACTGTACATAGGTTTTCCTCCACGGAAATGATTGCTATTTAAAAAATTTATAGGAACAAACCTTTTGTAATGTTTTGAGCCTGTCAAAATGCGCAAATAAAAATTGTCAAATGGTGAAACAGGAAAGAAGTAAGCAACATCCAACAAAGCGAAATAATGTAGCATTTGCATTCACAACATTTACTCACTAGGTGAAAAAGTATATATTGGAATATTTATTTAAAATTTTGTTTTATGTCTAATTACCTTCAACATGCTTAATATGCATGTTTGTTTTATTATATTATGTCTAATTATCTTCAACCTAATTAATAAAGGCGCAAAGAGTGATGTAAATGGCAAAAAGATGGTATAGTAATTCACAGTGTTTCAGCAATATAGTCATAGGCGCCTTGAAATCGGCAAAATCACGTTTTTATATAGATTTCTTACAGAATATGCTACAGAGAATCTGTTAAGGATTGTGACTATGCATTTTTCTTGACTAGAGGAATACAGTGTGTTATAGATCACCACTGGTAGGTGCATTTTAGTAGCATTAAAAAACATGTTTTTTAGAGAATATTTTTAGAATCTTCTGAATGGTTGCGGAAAAATAAAGAGAATGATCTTTTCCTCACCAAGAGACAGAGATGCATCAATTGACACATCATTGGTCTCAACAGGTTGACCGGAAAGAGATTAACCTTGAGTGACGGACAGACGGACGCCGATTACTCGATTCGTACACAAATATTTATATATTTGTGTTTTTATTTATTTATTTAAAATTGATTTACTTATACTTTTATTTATTTGTGGGATTTAAAGACCATTGAATTGCTTAGACGACTGATGTCCGAGGTCCATTGTAATTCATTAAAATCACGTCCTTAAGACTGGAACCCTTCAATTATTAATAATTATTAATTTATGGTTAATTTAAAAATCAGAAATAGAAAACAGTTGACATGAAAGATGAATTATTCATTATTATACTATTACATTCGCATGTTAGTTTGTTTTCCCATGTATGACCGAAACTCATGAATTTAATTATCCATTGTTCAAATTATTTTATTTAATCTTATAATATACCATACAAATTCCTAATGCAAACTAGATTTATTTTTTAAATAAAATTGTTTATATGAAATAAATTGTGAAATTTCACAGAATCTTGAATGGGAAATGAATGGTATTTTTTCAATTTGGACGAATAAGAGACAAGAATAAGAAACAATATTAGTTTAACGTAGGTATTGTTTTACTGAGGGTAATTAATTGTATTTGAAACTTGCATCGATGTTATTAAAAATCCACTAATCATGAATTGAGCTATATGGCGAATATGTACAGCATTATTCAAGGTGTGCGGTGGCATCAAGAAGAAACATGACGTCAAATCTTGGCAACGCGGCGCATGAAAGGAAAGTTCGATCAAGATCGCAGAACACGAGCCAATAAACAGTTTTCTTCCTTAAGCACTGTTACGTGAACACTTTTTTTTGCTTGTGAAGAAAATAGTATGTCCACAGGGTAGAGAGGGATCGTTATAAAATAAGATAAATTTATTTAAACAGCAACTGGGTATAACCCGTTGGCAGCTAATTACAAAAACCTATAAAATATGCAGGGAGAAGGATGAGGTGTAGTTTCGTTATTTAGCCATGGCTAATGTTTCAAAAAGTTTCACTTAAATTGTTCAAGGTCCGAAGAAAAGTAATAGTATTTCGGCGGAAATGTTACAACTTCAAGCCAAACCATAATTTTCGACATTAAAAGTCGATTTCAAAAGGACGTAGACACATTAAGCGCGGAATCTTAAAATGTAGATTACGGTTGGCTGCTGTACACCACGGAGTCATTGACGGAGTTGCTGTGGAAGTGAGTCACCACGTACAACACAAACACACACGATGACAGCTCTACGACATACAATAAGCTTTGATGGCATTTGTACAATAAACAGGCAGTGTAAAATAATGGGCAGGATTGCTTTGAAGTAATGAAATGAAATTTTAATGAGTGTACTTGCGAGTGCAAATACAATTTCACTGTGTTTTAGTGAAGTATGATTTTATGTTATGGTTGAAGTTCAAAATTGTTATGTCAATTGTATATAATTGTATATGTTTGGTAACCATGTTATATGTAAGAAGAGACAGCCATTCCATTGAAACGAATGAATAAATCAACATGCCAATTGATGGTGGCTTTGGGAACAGACTTCTCGTGTTTTTACTGCTACGTAGTAAGATTCTGCAATTAAGATAAATACCTATCCTGTACAGGCGGCTTCGCAGCCCACAATCTTAAAAATTTTCTGTAATAATTCGGGGTTGTAGGTCACATGCTCGTGCAGGTATAAGTAATTAAATATTCAAATTAGTATTGAAACGGAAGTAGCCGCATTATTTATCAACGGTCCTAAAAATATTATTAAAATTTTAAATGGTGATGAAATCAAACACAACCACCCCCCACGGGAACTGTTTCACTGGCAAAAATAAAATCCATTGTGTTCCCTTTGGTAAAACAGCATCTTTCTAGTTTGAAAGAACAACAGTACGTGATATGGTCGAAGCAGATTTTAAATCTTCTTTGCGGCTTGTACAAGCAATTGTGAGAAAAATTAATAATGCAGGAGCCAAAGTAACTTGGCAGCATATACAGTTGTTAATTAGCGAAGAACCTAACTGTATCCTGAAACTATAGCAAAGCAAAGACGTGATTGAACGTCTGCGATGCATACCTTCAGTGCACCACAACTATTTCAACTCACTAAAAACACTTTTAGTGGAAGAAGAATTAGGACAATTAGAGCATGTCCAAGATGAGGAGGAACATGCTGTCCCAACCAACTTGTCAACAAAATGAGCACTCCTGACTTAAACCTTCAATAAAATACTTATCATTATTGGCTTAATGTAAAATTTGTGTTAACAGTAAACACACTTCCGTTTTATTTTTTGCGATACTAACTAATTATAATTTACACAGTATAAAATATTAAAAGGTTGTGTAAGTACAACGCGTACATTGATATTTTATGTTTCGCATTAATTTTACTCTATTTCTTTTGTTCATCACATTACTGTCGCAGACGAAAATTATGCATGTCAATAATTTCAATGTAAATCATAGTTTTCGGAAGTTGTGTTCAAAAGCAGTGTAAGCCCACAAATAGTTAATTACTTAATTGATAAGCAATATTTCAGTCAAAAATGTCTTTAGTATGTTAAGGAATATCTCCTTAACACATTCATAACACTTTAAGTCATTTATTTCTACGGATTATAGATTTATAGCATTTTTCGTTTACACTTCATTTTCCGTAAAGTATGTTTTTTTTTACTTACCCACTTTTGCTCTCAAAGGCTCAAATAAATAGTTTAGAAAGATTAGTGGTAGAATACCATGTAATCGATATCAGACGGCAGGAATTTCCCGTTCAGTAATGTTTACCTTAGCCATAACACATGTTTTTTTTCATCGCTTGATGCGATGGAGTGGATTATCAGAGGTGAATACCAGAATTTGAAATTAATTTTAATGCTTCAGAAGGGAAGTTTTAGTAGATTAAAGACTTTCGGCCTGGCCATATAGTATCAAGTTATGTAATATAAGAGAAAGTTACTTCCATTGAAGCACTTTTTGAAAAATAAGGTTTTTCCACTTATCAATACATTTTAACATGATCTCACGCAAGTACAATACATAAGGGTCTTTAACACAACTTGAAGTAAATTTCAGAGCTAACATAATTCAGCAACTTTATTAAAAATAAAACAATAGGCCTCTTCAAAAGTTCACTTTTCGAAACTGGTTTCCTAAATTGAAGTTGAGGTAATTTAAATTGAACCAGATATATTAATTCAAAGGGGTCACTAATTTAACTATGCACAGTAATTTAAGACAAAGTGTGTTTAATGGACTTAAAATAATATGGACAAACCACCTCGATTACACTTTGCACAAAAATACATTTTCTTCCATAGACGAACTCCAGAAAACATTTTGCGGAATCACTGATGATATTTCATACATTGCATCACGTATTTCTATTGATAATATGTCATATCGTAAAGTATCAGTCTTCATTTTCTTCTCTTCATGGCTTTTCATTATTCTGTAAGTCTAGGAGCCTTGTCATTGCTTAATTTCCTTAGCTTTTTCATTTCATTCATTTTTTTTCTTTCCTAGCCAAACAACATCTTCGTAAGGACTGCTGGATAATATGACGGCTTTTTGTACTCATTCTTTTATTTCTCTTAACTTTCCTATGTATTTCGAGACTAGATTTCTCATTAGAAGCAAAGGGGACCTATATTTTGCAGTGTATTCGCTGATGGTAGGGGTTGAATAATAAATTGAACTGGTTCAAATTTAGCAACTTGAACGAGGTTCAATGCAGATAACTATGTATCGTGGAAACAAATAAAGCATAACATAACCAAAAACACAGCACCAATTACTTTGAATATACTGAAATCTAGCTTATACTACAGGTATTAAGTAAGATATTATTAAATAATTAATCAACTTACATTGCTTTGTGTATAAGCGTTAGTAAACAAGACGCAAAATTACTGCACAAATCACAAAGACTGAAAATGATCCACACCACGCTCAACAAAACAGCGCGATTTTTGGACTGGAGGCTAGTCTAGTTGTGTAGTAAATATATTTATAGAATAATAATTGCAGACCACAGTCGTTTTTAATATAATAACATGGTTCAATTTAGGCGTCAGATCAATTTATGCAACTCTCTTCTACCCATGTAATAATTACATTTGAAAAAAATCAAATTTGTAGTACAGATCATGAACCAGTACGTGTAAAAATAAAAATTCGATATCGATCTCAGTTTCTAAAAATAATTGCAGACTATCTGAATCTTTTACTGATAAAATCGGGCGAGTTAGCTGAACCGCTAATTATGACAAGCTTCCTCGCGCAACCACGAAAACTTTCTAAATGGCCATTACACGCACACCGGATTCCCCTACCAAAAATATTTATGCGAGAAGTGTCCTATAAAAATGAGGCCGAAAACGGCCAGAGCATCACTCTCGCCTCCGCCGCCCACGCAGTCGCTTCTCCGCTCGCAGCCCGTTCTCCATCACCATGCACGCCGTCTCCCTCACCGCCCTCGCCGTGCTGGCCCTCGCCGCCACAGCCCTCGCCATCCACGAGGACTACGCCCACCACGTCCCCAACTACAAGTTCGACTACTCCGTCCACGACGGACACACGGGTGATGTCAAGAGCCAGCACGAGACCCGCCACGGCGACCAAGTGAAGGGCGCCTACAGCCTGGTGGAGCCCGACGGCCACGTCCGCAAGGTGCAGTACACCGCTGACAAGCACAACGGCTTCCAGGCCATCGTGTCCCGCGAGGGCAAGACCAGCCTGCACGGCTACGGCCAGCAGGACGAGCAGGGCCTTGGCGCTGGCAACGGTGCCGGCTGGGGTGCTGGTGCTGGCGTTGGTGCCGGCTGGGGTGCTGGCGTTGGTGCTGGTGTTGGTGCTGGCGTTGGTGCTGGCGTTGGTGCTGGCGTTGGTGCTGGCGTTGGTGCTGGCGTTGGTGCCGGCTGGGGTGCTGGCGTTGGTGCCGGCGTTGGTGGCGGATGGGAAGCCGGAGTGGGTGCCGGTTACGGAGCTGGTGCGAGCGCCGGCATCGTGTCTGGTGGCCACGGCGGCAGCGCCCAACACAGCTGGCACATCGCCCACGGCAAGGCCAGCGTGTCGCAGAAGTTCTAAGCGTCCTGCTCCGAGAGGAGTCGGCGAGCGCGCGGCGGCCCCCGCGGGCCCCGCGGCCGAGTCGGCGCCGAGCCACGCCGCCGCAGCCGGCCCCGCCGCCCCGCCCCCTGGTACCCGCTGGTGGCCCTTGGTGTGGGCGTGGGCGTGGGCGGGGGCGGTGGGGCCGGGGCGAGGCGAGAGTGGTCGCTCCGCGCCGCGAGATGTCCGCCGGTGTGCGGAGGTGCGCGGCGCGGCCCCTCCTCTGCGACTGGGGGCGAGAGCGCGCGTGGCTGCTGCCGAAGTCGACCGCGGGTCTGTGAGGGTCGCAGCGGGCTGCTCTTCGGGTCTTTGATCTTCGAGATGTGACAGTCTATGTTCTTAATGTTAATAAGTGAATAAATATTTCCTTCACTAGTTTAATATCTTCTTAATTTCCTTTTCCTCATCTCCTACACGGTTCCTTTAATTTTTGATTAACGTTTGAACGGAATTTTAAATTAAACTTTCTGATTTATTTGTATTCTTGTAGATAACGGTAATTAATTGTTTTCAAATGCGACCATATCGTGGGGTTGGGTATGCTTTTGTAAACTATTGGAATACCCTTGCTTTCCGAATTGTATCCTCCTCGTAATGTCACCAGTTTTTTTAGCGTCAACAATTATTCTCTTTATTCGTCATTTCAAAAATCTATATTTAACGAAAAATTTTTTGAAGTAGAAATATTTAGTTTTAATATTAGAGGAAAAGTAGAGAATTGAAAATGAATTTGAACCATCAAACCTTTGAATCTTAAATTTGAATCTTGAAGTTTCAAATGAAAATAGGAACTCTGTTTTTCTTGTTAAAATTGCAGCTGTTGAAGCTCCAAATATAGCTTGCGTGGTTTCAAAGCATTAAATTCACCTCAACGGGGTTTTAAAGTATCTTCTACAGTTAATCTAATATCCTTGCAAATCTCTTCAATTCTTTCCATTAAACATTCTATGCTTGACCTGCTCTTATAGAGCTTTTAGATTCTCTTCGATTCTAGTTAGTTCTATTCTGAAAGCTAGCAATTCAACTAGCTAGTTCTTCGATTCTAAAAGCTGGCATTTCAAGAAAGTCTGTTTTTTAAGTGGCGTGGTTCCAAAGAAATTGTAATATTTATTTGAGAGGCCAATTTATGAAAAAATCTTATGCTATTTATGTAAGATAACACAAGACATTGATTTGTGGTTTGTTGCCAACGAACGTGAAGATGTTTGAAAGTGCATCTTAACTATAGAATTACTTAAAACACGATAACCTTACATAGTATCACCATCACACATGACACACAGCTGTAATTATAAAGACAAGATTTTTACTAAAACACATCAGTAAAACTTATTAATACCCACGTTTCAGGCATCAAATATCGAGGCTGCGAATACAGCTTGAGTTGTTTTGGGAGAGTTTCTAAAATATAGTGCAGGAGTCTGCTACATGTAGTTTTAATCCATCGACACAAGGGAAAGTTTGCACAAGTCACTGTTTGCTGAGAACCAAAACCATCTGAATGCGCGGAATATGTGACGCAGATTATTAGTGAAGAAATTTCTATGTCCTTTGGATTGGATAAATGTGCCGATATACATCAGAAATTGATCGAAGTAAATTGGTCAAAGTACCTGATGAAACTTTTGTACTACAACACTTATAAATACCCTGGCGTCTAACAAAATAGGCGAGTGAACCACACAAATATGAAGCAGATATTCAAGGAAAGGTACAAATCAATACTCAGAAAATTGTACTCAAAGAATCTAATAAAAGCTATTCACACTTATGCTATCCCAGTATTCACATATTTATTTGTATTCTGAAATACTCGGATACAGACCTTTGAGAACTGGATATGCTTATTCGAAACACACTCAC
The DNA here is from genome assembly GCA_031308135.1 of Acheta domesticus. Lineage (NCBI taxonomy): Eukaryota > Metazoa > Arthropoda > Insecta > Orthoptera > Gryllidae > Acheta > Acheta domesticus. The sequence continues at coordinate 198,141,857 of JAHLJT010004567.1, read as the reverse complement.
AAAATTGAGAACACAACATACTAAAGGCGTTATCTCCCCTGAAACAACGGAGGTAGAGGCCATCTTCAATCTTAACAAGTCACACGAAAACAAAATGCGAATGAACTTTTACATCTCGAATAGAATATTACTGACGTATGTAGTTGCGGCGGATATAAACTACTCGGCTCTAAATCTACAATGCCTCTGTTCGGCGTGTGTGGTTTATTGCTGAACCGTAGCCTTCTTCTAAGTACCGCCACCCACAAGTGGCAGTCCCGTCGCGCCATTGTGTCAGTTGTAGCGCGGTCGCACGCTCCTTCAAAGCGCCCGCGCCTCGCGCGTCCCCATCCCTTGTCTCGGGGGCCAAGACCCACAGCCACCCCAAGACCCACAGCCACCCCAAGACCCACAGCCACCCCGAGACCCACAGCCACCCCGAGACCCACAGCCACCCCGAGACCCACAGCCACCCCGAGACCCACAGCCACCCCGAGACCCACAGCCACCCCGAGACCCACAGCCACCCCAAGACCCACAGCCACCCCGAGACCCACAGCCACCCCAAGACCCACAGCCACCCCAAGACCCACAGCCACCCCAAGACCCACAGCCACCCCAAGACCCACAGCCACCCCAAGACCCACAGCCACCCCGAGACCCACAGCCACCCCGAGACCCACAGCCACCCCGAGACCCACAGCCACCCCGAGACCCACAGCCACCCCAAGACCCACAGCCACCCCGAGACCCACAGCCACCCCAAGACCCACAGCCACCCCGAGACCCACAGCCACCCCAAGACCCACAGCCACCCCAAGACCCACAGCCACCCCAAGACCCACAGCCACCCCAAGACCCACAGCCACCCCGAGACCCACAGCCACCCCGAGACCCACAGCCACCCCAAGACCCACAGCCACCCCGAGACCCACAGCCACCCCGAGACCCACAGCCACCCCGAGACCCACAGCCACCCCAAGACCCACAGCCACCCCGAGACCCACAGCCACCCCGAGACCCACAGCCACCCCGAGACCCACAGCCACCCCGAGACCCACAGCCACCCCGAGACCCACAGCCACCCCGAGACCCACAGCCACCCCGAGACCCACAGCCACCCCGAGACCCACAGCCACCCCGAGACCCACAGCCACCCCGAGACCCACAGCCACCCCGAGACCCACAGCCACCCCGAGACCCACAGCCACCCCGAGACCCACAGCCACCCCGAGACCCACAGCCACCCCGAGACCCACAGCCACCCCGAGACCCACAGCCACCCCGAGACCCACAGCCACCCCGAGACCCACAGCCACCCCGAGACCCACAGCCACCCCGAGACCCACAGCCACCCCAAGACCCACGGCAATTTATCTTCCGGGAATATTCACCTCCAGGTATCTCCCAAAGCAGCGTACTGCTCCTTTCGAGATAAGTTCTGGCGTCCCGATAAGTGTGATAGTTTCGTGCATTAAGGTGAAATATGTTTGTGTGTATAAGGAGAAAGGAAAAGACGGGGACGGAAAGATCACGCGCTTGTTAGCGTACAGTTCCTGCATTTGTCTGGTATTGAACGCAGAAACCATGAAAAACTACCGATTGGGGCCGCCAGCCCCCAGCGATCACATCCGAACAACAGCTGAAAGCGACCTAGCCATTTAGATGGTGCCCAAATTCTTGCAGCGTCGAGACTCGAACCATAGGACCTCCCGGTCACAGTCAAACAGCGGTAAAATTGAGGATGACATCTACAGTATACCACGCAACACAGTCAATGGATTAAAATATTATCCAGAAATAATTACATTCTGCAATTCATTAATTATTTAATTCATTAGAGTTTTTAAGGTTACATTCAAATGGGAAAATTTTTACATGTAGTAACGGATTGTCATTACGAAAATAAAATCCATGTAATATCATCCAACCTAACAACAAATTTAAAATAAGCACTTGAGGAAATGTTCCGTCACTTACAACACAATAGTCAAAAATTTCACTTTTATTTGCATCTGTAGCTGTTTCAATCAGTTAACGACTAAAATTAAAATAATGTTTATTGTTTCGAATTAAGACTAAAATTACTCACGTCACTGTTAAAAAATTCAACAATATTTTTTAAATAAAGTATTGAAAAGCGTTGAATATCTCAAACTCAAATTTATTTTGGTAGTTTTGTTAATATTTTCATAAATTGGAGCTCATCAATTATATTAATATTTGAAAACTAAATGTTCATTACAATGTACGTTGGATTAAATTTTCAAGGACTTTACGCAAACAATTATCTTACATAATACAACACTTCCAGAAAAGCAAAGAAAATCTCAAGTTAATATCTTACAAATCAATTAAAAGGTATTAAAACTCACAGCACGCTAAACATATTATCGCTAAAACTATTGTGATTGTAAATCGGCAATAACAAAAATTTAGGATTATGAAAACTTTCATTATCTTATCCTTCTTCTATATCTCAAGAAAGAAATTCATAAAAAATAATGAATTTCAGATTTACATATTGAATACTAAGTAGGAGTATATAAAATATAAAATAGAAACAAATAACTAATCAAAGTTTTATTCAAGAAAAAAGAGAAAACAATCATTATTACATTTGTTTCAAATAAAACTAGTGGTGTTACAGAATGGCACAGACTTTCCCGTATTAGTTTTCTATTTCCTTGGGTCTTCGGTAGCTATTCGGAATTGCCATATACTATTTCTTGCCAGCTACCATCTATCACCGCCAAAAGTACTTTTTTTGTCATTTTCATAATTTTTTGGATCCCTATTGGTAGAACGAAAATATTCATTTTAGAATATTAAAGAACACAAAAAACTAGTAATAAATGGCAATTTTCTTTTAAAAATTATGTGCCGTTTAAAAGAAAATGGCGTTTTAGCGCTACTAAAAATGCGAAATTTGAAGCTCATTTTCACAGAAAATTTTTCTATTTTCAAAATACTTTATTTGAAGTTATATGAAGCATTTACATTCACAAAGTTAATAATGTTTACAAATTTCTGGTTATGTGCATACTAAAAAAGTGAGAGATCCTTTAAAAACATTCCATATGCGTAATTTTTGAAAAAACAAAAAAATTCCTCAAAATAAACTTTACGTCATATTGAAGAATGCAATCAGCACTATCCGATCGAAAAGTTTGAAGAATTTTTTTTAGCCATTCATGAGAAAATGGCGTTTGAGTGTTTCAGAAAATGCGGAAATTTGAGCTAGTACTTTTCACAGAAAACGATTGGGTTTTCGATAAACTTTACTTGACATTATTTAAAGCACATGCTCTCATAAATATATCGTGAACAATTTGCCGCTCGTGTAAATATTAACGACGTGACAGACAAATTTTTACAGAACATTTTTGCAAATTTTGAAAAAACAAAAGAATAGAGCAATATGGTGTTTATGTCATCTCATAGGGTACATTTAGCACTATCCCTAACAAAAGTTCAAAGAAAAAATTTGGAGCCGTTTTTGAGAAAATCTAGTTTTTGTAATTTTTTCAAGTTGCACGCAATATTGCGCGAAAACCACTAAAATTTTCAAAAGAATGTACATGACCTTAAACAAAGAACTCACTTTGGATAACACATTTTATTTGAAGGAAAAATCTCTATCTTCAATTTTGTAGTTGGAGAAAGACGCCGAAAAAAATTCAAACTTTCACAATTTTCAAAAATTCAGAGTTATCCGTGAAAATCGGACCTATGTCATGTTAACAGGTGAATTTTACTCTATTCATATAACAAATTTAAAGAAAAAATTTGGAGCCGTTTTTGAGAAAATTTTGAAAATCCCCGGAGGGCTTCGTATAAAGTACCCACAAATTTTGAAGAATCTTTTTTAAAATCTCAGAGCTTTGACTAAAACCAGATCGACCGGGGAATATCCATTTCGGAAGAAATCGTACGTATGGTACGATAACGATACTAATGGTACGATACTAACGATACATATGGTACGATAACGACAAGATACTTCCTTCGACCACGCACTCCAGGTAAAAATGAAATAAATAAATAAGCAACTACAGTCAGATGCAGCAGAAAAACATCCGTGTAGGTACATGCAAAGGATTCGAATAATGCATCATAATGTGCAATCTCTTTCAAATAAAATTGAATTTATCGAGGCAGCATTACAATGTGGTCTAAGACAAATAGATGTTTTTTGCTTTACAGAACATTGGTTGTCTCAAAATGATACAAACACACTCCAAATTTCTAGCTTTTACCTTGCAGGATCGTATTGCAGAGCGAAGGAATCAAATAAGGGCCCTGCTTACGGAGGTTCGTGTATTTACATAAGAAATTATATTGATTCTACCTTCTTGTCAGAATTCAATTTATATGCAGTTGAAAAAGTTTTTGAAACAACAGTAGTACATCTTACTCGCTCAAAATTATCTTACTTTGCATTTACAGACCTCCAACAAAGCGAGCTTCAGATTATTTCACTTTCTTGGAAAATCTAGAGATAATTCTGAACAAAATTAGTAAACTCTCTTTTAAATCCATTGTTGTATGTGGAGATTTCAATATTGATTTTCTGAGCGAACCCCACGAAAAAGAGCAGTTTCTCAATTTACTTCATTCTTTTAACTTAGACATTACAGTGAATGTTTCTACACGGAATACGCTTAAATCACAAAAAGCATTAGATCAAATTATAATTAACAAAACCACAACTACATATGAAATAATAACGAATAATCTAGGATACAGTGACCACGATGCACAAATTCTTACAATTACTAAGAACATAAACACTGACACAATAAATAATACACGCATGTGCAGAGCATTCACTAAAGTTAATATAAAATTATTTACGGACTACTTGATGAAGGAATCATGGGACGAAGTTTATAACGCTGTTGACACAAATGAAGAATATAATTTATTTTTCTCCAAGCTTTCAATTCATTTTAACGCGTGCTTTCCTCTTAAAAAGAGAAAATTAAACATTTCAAGCAAAAGTAATACTTGGATCACACAAGGAATTAGAACATCGTGTAAAAACAAACGTACGCTTTACTTTATTTCTAAACATCATAACGTATCACCCGGTTTCCATATATACTTCCGAGAATATAAAAGAATTTTAAGAAAAGTAATAGTTCAGGCAAAAATAATGAAAAATAGTCAGGACATTTTGAGCGCTAGTAACAAAACTAAAGCAATGTGGGATATCGTAAAAAATACAACCACATCATCTCGATACCTTGTAGAGAATGTTATTTTAAAGGATAATGAAAGAGAAACGAGTAATCCGGAAAAAGTTGCCAATCTCTTCAACAAACACTTTTCCAGAATTGCGTCTGATCTCACGAAGGGACTAAAATCACAAAATTCAACATTTTACACTTCCCAAAAAATTTCAGATACGATGTTTATTCCCGAAACTTCTCCCAACGAAATCCTCAGAATAGTCAGTAAACTAAAAAATAAATATTCATCTGGTTTAGATGAATTTCCGGATTGTTTATTAAAAACTTGTGCATCTGCCTTTATACATCCGTTAACTCACATTTTCAATGCTTCTTTATGTACAGGAATATTTCCAGATATTTTCAAAACAGCAAAAATTAAGCCACTTTTTAAAAAGGGAACAAAAATGATATTCAAAATTACCGGCCAATTTCTCTTTTGTCAGTTTTCTCAAAAATATAAGAAGGGCTTTTCTACTTACGAATGGAAACATTTCTCAGGAAAAACAGAGCGTTTTCAGACTCACAACACGGTTTTAGAAAATCAAAATCTACGGAAACTGCCATTTTTTCTTTTCTCAAAAATGTTGCTTCATCAATAGACCAAAATGAAGTACCCATTGGAATATTCTTAGATCTCTCGAAAGCTTTTGACGTTATTGACCATAAGATCTTGCTCTCAAAATTACCTTCGTATGGAATTCGTGGTATTGCCCTAGATTGGATAACTTCTTACCTTAAACATCGGACTCAAAGAGTAGAAATACCATACTGGCAGGAAAGGACATTACATACTTAAATTTCCAATTCTTTGCCAATTGTGCATGGGGTCCCGCAAGGTTCGATCTTAGGTTCTATTCTCTTTCTGTTATATGTAAACGATATGCCATCGTCTATTCAAAATGGAAGAACGGTTCTGTTTGCTGATGACACGAATGTTCTTTGCAAAAAAGAAGCAGTAAATAGTACAATTTCAGAAGTTTCAAATTGGTTTAATAATAACAAATTAATTGTTAACGAAAGAAAAACTGTTTCAATGCATTTTTGCATCTCAAATCGGAAATCGCATGTTCCATTGAAAATGAACAATATGCATTTAACTGATGTTGAGGCAACAAAATTTTTAGGTCTTTCAATTCAATCAAACCTCAAATGGAATGTACATATAACAGAATTAAACACTAAATTAAGTTCATTAGCTATGCATTCAAAATTCTTTCAAATTCTGTCAGCCTTCATGCAGCTCGTTGCGTTTATTTTGCAAATTTGCATTCCCGCCTGAGATATGGCATAATATTCTGGGGAAGCTCATCCTGTAGTATTCAGACCTTCAGATTGCAAAAGAAAATTATTCGAATAATGAAAAAATGCCTTCCACGTGATTCCTGCAAGCCTCTTTTCATTGAGCTGGGAGTCCTACCATTGCCTTGTCTATTTATTTACGAATCTGTAATATTTGTCAGAAATGACCTACTTAACGGAGGGAACATATTTTCATGCAATATTGATATTTATAATTACAACACACGCCGTAGAAATCACGTGCATCAAGTGTCAGTATCAACAGCTCAGTACAAGAAATCAACATACAATACATGTACGTTACTTTACAACGCATTGCCAGCTGACATAAAACAATTAAAGTCGGTACACAAATTTAAGTGAAAAGTAAAATCTTTTCTGCTGCAAAACTGTTTCTATACAATTAGAGACTATACTGATCGTGAAAAAGAAAATAATGTTTAATGTAACAAAACAAAGATAATGAATTAGTTTATGTTTGCATTGTATACATTTAAAAAAATATTTAATACGCCTGTAACAAGTAATGTACTTCAGCTTCCGGGTCAATGACCCCCATCTCGATCAGGTTTTTGTCCAGTTTCCCTGATCCATTGAGCAAATGCTGAGATGGCCCCTTGTTTTGCTTCTGGACGTAAATGAAGCTTCACTGTGCGCACGTTTTATTGAGCACTTCTTTTGCTTGTAGTTCATTTACAGTTGAAATTGATTTTCTATAACTCGGGAAAAAACATTTTTCAAATATTTTGATTTTTCTAAAATAATCATTATCTAAATTCATTTTTTCGTTTTCGTTTTTTTTTATTCTGGCCCTTAAGAAAATGTGCGCAGATAAATTTCTTTCCCCACACGTCATATACAGTTTTTACTGTTTTTTGACGAATAAATAAATAAAATAAATAAATGATTTAGGCGCTAGCAGTGTTAACAGACGGACGGACAGACGGACGGATAGACAGACGGACATTTTCCTATCATTTGGGTTTTTGGTATCAACGACCTAGAAAATACGGTTTCTGGCTACACCACGTGTTAGGAGATTTTTTTTCTCAATTTAGCAACTGGTTTTATCCACTTTTCCGGTTTCACGGCCCGGGAATGAATTTTTTTCCGCCGAAAATTGGCCATTTTTTCGCCCAGCATTATATAACTTTCCCTATACTACGTATATCACTCCGTGTATACGTACGTATACGGGAAAGTAAAAATCATTTTCCCTTACTTTTTATTTACTCAGACATTTCACATTCGCCGTTGCAGTTATTGACTTACTAATTTCCAGAAAAAGACGTCTAAAAAATTGTTCATTCTCTGTACTTATACATTTAAGCCCTTAAAATATGGAACACAAACTTTCTTCACTCCATTATCATCTGACATTTTCTAAACGGCAATGTTATGCTCTGATGAACTTTTTAATTAAGAAGCGGAAAGAACTCAGGCGTCGAAATAGGTATATAAACCATGTACTCGCTGAGCCAAGCATCACTCTCGCCTCCGCCGCCCACGCAGTCGCTTCTCCGCTCGCAGCCCGTTCTCCATCACCATGCACGCCGTCTCCCTCACCGCCCTCGCCGTGCTGGCCCTCGCCGCCACAGCCCTCGCCATCCACGAGGACTACGCCCACCACGTCCCCAACTACAAGTTCGACTACTCCGTCCACGACGGACACCACGGTGATGTCAAGAGCCAGCACGAGACCCGCCACGGCGACCAAGTGAAGGGCGCCTACAGCCTGGTGGAGCCCGACGGCCACGTCCGCAAGGTGCAGTACACCGCTGACAAGCACAACGGCTTCCAGGCCATCGTGTCCCGCGAGGGCAAGACTAGCCTGCACGGCTACGGCCAGCAGGACGAGCAGGGGCTTGGCGCTGGCAACGGTGCCGGCTGGGGTGCTGGTGCTGGTGCTGGCGTTGGTGGCGGATGGGAAGCCGGAGTGGGTGCCGGTTACGGAGCTGGTGCGAGCGCCGGCATCGTGTCTGGTGGCCACGGCGGCAGCGCCCAACACAGTTGGCACATCGCCCACGGCAAGGCCAGCGTGTCGCAGAAGTTCTAAGCGTCCTGCTCCGAGAGGAGTCGGCGAGCGCGCGGCGGCCCCCGCGGGCCCCGCGGCCGAGTCGGCGCCGAGCCACGCCGCCGCAGCCGGCCCCGCCGCCCCGCCCCCTGGTGCCCGCTGGTGGCCCTTGGTGTGGGCGTGGGCGTGGGCGGGGGCGGTGGGGCCGGGGCGAGGCGAGAGTGGTCGCTCCGCGCCGCGAGATGTCCGCCGGTGTGCGGAGGTGCGCGGCGCGGCCCCTCCTCTGCGACTGGGGGCGAGAGCGCGCGTGGCTGCTGCCGAAGTCGACCGCGGGTCTGTGAGGGTCGCAGCGGGCTGCTCTTCGGGTCTTTGATCTTCGAGATGTGACAGTCTATGTTCTTAGTGTTAATAAGTGAATAAATATTTCCTTCACTAGTTTAATATCTTATTAATTTCCTTTTCCTCATCTCCTATACGGTTCCTTTAATTTTTTAATTAACGTTTGAACGGAATTTTAAATTAAACTTTGTGATTTATTTGTATTCTTGTAGATAACGGCAATTAATTGTTTTCAAATGCGACCATATCGGGGGTTTGGTATGCTTTTGTAAACTATTGGAATACCCTTGCATACCGAATATTATCCTCCTCGTAATGTCACCAGGTTTTTTAGCGTCAACAATTATTCTCTTTTATTCGTCACTTCAAAAATCTATATTTAATGATAAATTTTTTTGAAGTAGACATATTTAGTTTTAATATTAGAGGCAAAGTAGAGAATTGAAAATGAATTTGAATCATCAAACTTTTGAATCTTAAATTTGAATCTTGAAGTTTCAAATGATAATAGGAACTATGTGTTTCTTGTTTATTCACTTTTTAAAATTGCAGCTGTTGAGGCTCCAAATATAGCTTGCGTTCTTTTAAAGCATTAAATTCACTTCGACGGGGTTTTAAAGTATCTTCTAGAGTTAATCTAATATCCTTGCAAATCTCTTCAATTCTTTCCATTATACATTCTATATTGGACCTGCTCTTATAGAGCTTTTAGATTCTCTTCGATTCTAGTTAGTTCTATTCTGAAAGCTAGCAATTCAACTAGCTAGTTCTTCGTTTCTAAAAGCTGGCACTTCAAGAAAGTCTGTTTTTTAAGTGGCGTGGTTCCAAAGAAATTGTAATATTTATTTGAGAGGCCAATTTATGAAAAATCTTATGCTATTTACGTAAGATAACACAAGACATTGATTTCTGGATTGTTGCCAACGAACGTGAAGATGTTTGAAGGTGCATCTTAACTATAGAATTACTTAAAACACTATAACCTTACATAGTATCACCATCACACATGACACACAGCTGTAATTATAAAGACAAGATTTTTACTAAAACACATCAATAAAACTTATTAATTCCCAGGTTTCAGGCATCAAATATCGAGGCTGCGAATACAGCTTGAGTTGTTTTGGGAGAGTTTCTAAAATATAGTGCAGCAGTCTGCTACATGTCGTTTTAATCCATCGACACAAGGGAAAGTTTGCACAAGACACTGTTTGCCGAGAACCAAAACAACCTGAATGCGCGGAATATGGGACGCAGATTATTAGTGAAGACATTGTTATGTCCTTTGGATTGGATAAATGTGCCGATATACATCAGAAATTGATCGAAGTAAATTGGTCAAAGTACCTGATGAAACTTTTGTACTACAACACTTATAAATACCCTGGCGTCTAACAAAATAGGCGAGTTAACCACACAAATATGAAGCAGATATTCATGGAAAGGTACAAATCAATACTCAGAAAATTGTACTCAAAGAATCTAATAAAAGCTATTCACACTTATGCTATCCCAGTATTCACATATTTATTTGTATTCTGAAATACTCGGATACAGACCTTTGAGAACTGGATATGCTTATTCGAAACACACTCACAAAATTGAGAACACAACATACTAAGAGCGTTTAAAGGCGTTATCTCCCCTGAAACCAAGGAGGTAGAGGCCATCTTCAATCTTAACAAGACACAAGAAAACAAAATGCGAATGAACTTTTACATCTCGAATAGAATATTACTGACGTATGTAGTTGCGGCGGATACAAACCACTCGGCTCTAAATCTACAATGCCTCTGTTCGGCGTGTGTGGTTTATTGCCTTCTTCTAAGTACCGCCACCCACAAGCGGCAGCCCCGTCGCGCCATTGTGTCAGTTGTAGCGCAGTCGCACGCTCCTTCAAAGCGCCCGCGCCTCGCGCGTCCCCATCCCTTCTCTCGGGGGCCAAGACCCCACAGCCACCCCAAGACCCCACAACCACCCCAAGACCCCACAGCCACCCCAAGACCCCACAGCCACCCCAAGACCCCACAGCCACCCCAAGACCCCACAGCCACCCCAAGACCCCACAGCCACCCCAAGACCTCACAGCCACCCCAAAACCCCACAGCCACCCCAAGACCCACAGCCACCCCAAGACCCACAGCCACCCCAAGACCCACAGCCCCTTAGGCCCACAGCCACCCCAATACTCACAGCCACCCCAATACCCACAGCCACCCCAATACCCACAGCCATCCCAATACCCACAGCCACCCAAGACCCACAGCCACCCCAAGACCCACAGCCACCCCAAGACCCACAGCCACCCCAAGATCCACAGCCACCCCAAGATCCACAGCCACCCCAAGACCCACAGTCGTCCCAAGACCCACAGCCACCCCAAGACCCACAGCCACCCCAAGACCCATAGTCGTCCCAAGACCCACAGCCACCCAAGACCCACAGCCACCCCAAGACCCACAGCCACCCCAAGACCCACAGCCATCCTAATACCCACAGCCACCCAAGACCCACAGCCACCCACGACCCACAGTCATCCCAAGACCCACAGCCACCCCAAGACCCACAGCCACCCCAATACCCACAGCCACCCCAAGACCCACAGCCACCCCAAGACCCACAGCCACCCCAAGACCCACGGCACTTTATCTTCCAGGAATTTCCACCTCCAGGTATCTCCCAAAGCAGCGCACTGCTCCTTTCGAGATAAGTTTTGGCCTCCCGATAAGTGTGATAGTTTCGTGCATTAAGGTGACATGTTTGTGTGTATAAGGAGAAAGGAAAAGACGGGGACGGAAAGATCACGCGCTTGTTAGCGTACAGCTCCCGCATTCGTCTGGTATTGAACGCAGAAACCATGAAAAACTACCGATTGGGGCCGTGAGCCCCTAGCGATCACATCCGAACAACAGCTGAAAGCGACCTAGCCATTTAGATAGTGCCCAAATTCTTGCAGCGTCGAGACTCGAACCCTAGGACCTCCCGGTCACAGTCAAACAGCGGTAAAATTGAGGATGACATCTACAGTATACCACGCAACACAGCCAATGGATTAAAATATTATCCAGAAATGATTAAATTCTGCAATTCATTAATTATTTAATTCATTAGAGTTTTTAAGGTTACATTCAAATGGGAAAATTTTTACATGTAGTAACGGATTGTCATTACGAAAATGAAATCCATGTAATATCATCCAGCCTAACAACAAATTTAAAATAAGCACTTGAGGAAATGTTTCGTCACTTGCAACACAATAGTCAGAAATTTCACGTTTTATATGCATCTGCAACTGTTTCGTTCAGTTAACGTCTAAAATTAAAATAATGTTTGTTTCGAATTAAGACTAATATTATTCACGTCACTGTTAAAAAATTCAACAATATTTTTTAAATAAAGTATTGAAAACCGTTGAATATCTCAAACTCAAATTTATTTTGGTAGTTTTGTTAATATATTCATATATTGGAGCTCATCAATTATATTAATATTGGAAAACTAAATATTCATCACAATGTACGTTGGATTAAATTTTTAAGGACTTTACGCAAACAATTATCTTACATAATACAACACTTCCAGAAAAGCAAAGAAAATCTCAAGTTAATATCTTACAAATCAATTAAAAGGTATTAAAACTCATAGCACGCTAAATATATTATCGCTGAAACTATTGTGATTGTAAATCGGCGATAACAAAAATTTAGGATTATGAAAACTATCATTATCTTATCCTTCTTCTATATCTCAAGGAATAAATTCATAAAACAACGATGAATTTCAGATAAACATATTCAATACTAAGTAGGAATATATAAAATATTATAAAATAAAAACAAATAACTAATCAAAGTTTTATTCAAGAAAAAGGAGAAAACAATCATTATTACATTTGTTTCAAATAAAACTAGTGGTATTACAGAATGGCACAGACTTTCCCGTATTAGTTTTCTATTTCCTTGGGTCTTCGGTAGCTATTCGGAATTGCCACATACTCTTTCTTGCCAGCTACCATCACCGCCAAAAGTCATTTTTTTGTCATTTTCTTAATTTTTCTGATTCCTATTGGTAGAACGAAAATATTTATTTTAGAATATTAAAGAACACAAAAAACTAGTAATAAATGGCAATTATCTTTTAAAAATTATTGAAAAATCTATTTTCAAAATACTTTATTTGAAGTTATATGAAGCATTTACATTCACAAAGTTAATAATGTTTACAAATTGCTGGTTAGGTGCATACTAAAGAAGTGAGAGAGACTTTAAAAACATTACATATGCGTAATTTTTGAAAAAACAAAAAAATTCCTCAAAATAAACTTTACGTCATATTGAAGAATGCAATCAGCACTATCCGATCGAAAAGTTTGAAGAAATTTTTTTTTAGCCATTCATGAGAAAATGGCGTTTGAGTGTTTCTGAAAATGCGGAAATTTGAGCTACTTTTCACAGAAAACGATTGTGTTTTCGATAAACTTTACTTGACATTATTTAAAGCACATGTTCTCATAAATATAATAATGTGAACAATTCGCCGCTCGTGTAAATATTAACGACGTGACAGACAAGTTTTTACAGTACATTTTTGCAAGTTTCGAAAAAACAAAAGGATAGAGCAATATGGCGTTTATGTCATCTCATAGGGTACATTTAGCACAATCCCTACCAAAAGTTCAAAGAAAAAATTTGGAGCCGTTTTTGAGAAAATCTAGTTTTTGTAATTTTTTAAAGTTGCACGCAATATTGCGCGAAAACTACTAAAATTTTTAAAAAGAATGTACATGACCTTAAACAAAGAACTCAACTTTGGATAACAAATTTTATTTGAAGGAAAAATCTCTATCTTCAATTTTGTAGTTGGAGAAAGACGCCGAAAAAATTCAAACTTTCAAAATTTTCAAAAATTCTGAGTTATCCGTGAAAATCGGACCTATGTCATGTTAACATGTGTATTTTACTCTATTCATATAAAAAATTTAAAGAAAAAATTTGGAGCCGTTTTTGAGAAAATTTTGAAAATCCCCGGAGGGCTTCGTATAAAGTACTCCCAAATTTTTAAGAACCTTTTTCAAAATCTCAAAGCTTTGACTAAAACCAGATCGACCGGGGAATATCCATTTCGGAAGAAATCGTACGTATGGTTTAGGCGCTAGCAGTGTTCACAGACGGACGGACAGACGGATAGACAGACAGACGTTTTCCTATCAATTGGGTTTTCGGTATCACCGACCTAGAAAATACGGTTTCTGGCTACACCACATGTTAGGGGATTTTTTTCTTAATTTAGCAACTGGTTTTATCCACTTTTCCGGTTTCACGGCCCGGAAATAATTTTTTTCCGCCGAAAATTGACCATTTTTTCGCCCAGCATTATATAACTTTCCCTATACTACATATATCACTCCGTGTATACGTACGTATACGGGAAAGTAAAAATCATTTTCCCTTACTTTTTATTTACTCAAACATTTCACATCCGCCGTTACAGTTATTGACTTACTAATTTCCAGAAAAAGACGTCTAAAAAATTGTTCATTCTCTGTACTTATTCATTTAAGCCCTTAAAATATGGAACACAAACTTTCTTCACTCCATTATCATCTGACATTTTCTAAACGGCAATGTTATGCTCTGATGAACTCTTTAATTAAGAAGCGGAAAGAACTCAGGCGTCGAAATAGGTATATAAACCATGTACTCGCTGAGCCAAGCATCACTCTCGCCTCCGCCGCCCACGCAGTCGCTTCTCCGCTCGCAGCCCGTTCTCCATCACCATGCACGCCGTCTCCCTCACCGCCCTCGCCGTGCTAGCCCTCGCCGCCGCAGCCCTCGCCATCCACGAGGACTACGCCCACCACGTCCCCAACTACAAGTTCGACTACTCCGTCCACGACGGACACCACGGTGATGTCAAGAGCCAGCACGAGACCCGCCACGGCGACCAAGTGAAGGGCGCCTACAGCCTGGTGGAGCCTGACGGCCACGTCCGCAAGGTGCAGTACACCGCTGACAAGCACAACGGCTTCCAGGCCATCGTGTCCCGCGAGGGCAAGACAAGCCTGCACGGCTACGGCCAGCAGGACGAGCAGGGGCTTGGCGCTGACAACGGTGCCGGCTGGGGTGCTGGTGCTGGTGCTGGCGTTGGTGCCGGCGTTGGTGGCGGATGGGAAGCCGGAGTGGGTGCCGGTTACGGAGCTGGTGCGAGCGCCGGCATCGTGTCTGGTGGCCACGGCGGCAGCGCCCAACACAGCTGGCACATCGCCCACGGCAAGGCCAGCGTGTCGCAGAAGTTCTAAGCGTCCTGCTCCGAGAGGAGTCGGCGAGCGCGCGGCGGCCCCCGCGGGCCCCGCGGCCGAGTCGGCGCCGAGCCACGCCGCCGCAGCCGGCCCCGCCGCCCCGCCCCCTGGTGCCCGCTGGTGGCCCTTGGTGTGGGCGGGGGCGTGGGCGGGGGCGGTGGGGCCGGGGCGAGGCGAGAGTGGTCGCTCCGCGCCGCGTGATGTCCGCCGGTGTGCGGAGGTGCGCGGCGCGGCCCCTCCTCTGCGACTGGGGCGAGAGCGCGCGTGGCTGCTGCCGAAGTCGACCGCGGGTCTGTGAGGGTCGCAGCGGGCTGCCCTTCGGGTCTTTTTGTCTTTGACGTATGTGATGGTGTATGTTCCTATGTTCAAAAAATAAATATTTTCTTAACTATTAGAATGTTTCATTCGTTCCAAAATGAAAATTGCTTATAGCCTGGTTTTCCCCTACAACCTGGTTTTTCGTAAGTTGTATCTGAGAAACACTTCTTACAGTCTTGCAAGTGTTAAAAATAAGGGGGGGGGAATTGCAGAAAGGGAGACGGCAGAGACTATTTCTTCTTATAATGGTCACAAAATCAGGCACAAAGATAGGATGATGAGAAAAGAAGTACAATGAATAGGAAACTACGGTGTGACTTGCCACCATTACTCCACACCAAAGGTTAGCTTTGTGGGATTCACTGTGAACATTTTTCCAATGCATTTGCGTAACGTCTTCCTCCTCTGCTACATGTTTCTCACCCATATATAGTTTTCTGGGATATCCCTGTATAACAGCCCCCTGGCAAAACTGTCACTTGTATGTAATTTAAACCAGGCAGTTAACTTTATATCAGCAGCCTGTTTATTTCCGACCTGAAAGAACATCATTTTTTCCTGTGGGAGATGCACAGGTAGCCGTTCTATGGCATGCGACCTTTTTCGCATGTATCGGTCATGCAGACGCCAAACTGCTGCTGGTAGGTTCACATATCTAGCATTAATGTGAGTACCTCTTCAACTTTCAGTGTTTCTGGGTCAGAGGTTGTGTGTACATCCAGGGCAGCACAGTCGTGGTCCTTATACACATACTTAAACAAATATTTAAAACATTTAATATATGAACATGCTTCCACATTGATATGTGCATTATATTTTAAAATCAGGTATGGGTTGTAAAGTACTATCCACCTATTGTCAATTCTTACGTTGAGGCAAAATATTTGCTGACCATTATCCCTTCTTCTATACACAGGATATCCATCACCACTTGCGTTTCTGTGGCCAATTCTTTTGGTTACGCTTTAGTACATATACCATTTTCCATATATGGAGCTCTAGGAGTATGTGGTCCACAGGGACCATGTGTCATGCATATGCTTACAATAGCATTCAGTCTTGGATTCACTGCAGGATCTGCCAACTCAACTGTAACTACAGAATCAATATCTGGAGCTTCTATAAGTTTGTCTTGATCTCGCAATATCACCAAAATATGGGCATGTTGCAAGCTCCTCTTCTGAAACTCTATTACATGAACGTGTGCTGTAACTACTCCAAATATATGTTCACTTAAATCACACATGATTTCTTGCAATTCCTGGTAAAATACTCTCACAATTAAATCAGGACGATGCTGTACTTGCTGATACTCTGGTACATTTTCCACTATTTCCTTCCATGTGAGTTTTGCTGTAAATGTTATAAATAAATCTGGTTTCCCATATCGGGCAACAATGGACATGACATACTGATAGTTTTGCATCATGTTTCGGGGACTGCAAAACAAAAGTTGAAGGCAATATTACAGGAACTCCTCCATGACCATTTCGCTTTGCCGCTTCATGTGGATGAAATTTATGAGACCTTTGTAACTCTCAGCTCGAATTTCTTTCTGATGGGTCTTAATGTAGGCTATTCTTCCTCCTCCTACTTTCACATAGGCGTCCATAACATATTGTTGAAAGAGCCTGCCAGAGCTATGTAGAAGGCTAAATTCATCTCTCACTGCGAGGCGATAGCAGTAGTACGGCAGCTGAGTAACTGAATTTCGTACAGCAGTCTGATGGATAGTGTTAATGTTAATGTAGTGAGTAATTCTATTCCTCCATGAGGATTCTCCATATGGGAACAGCAACAGATAAGACGTAGGATCACAATGAGGACTGCGTGCTGCTACAATGCAACGCTGATGGTTTTCAGCCTTCGACTGAATAGCAAACGTAACATTACTTGGCGGAGCACCATCTTCCCCAAGAAATACTGCAGAGATTTCCCCAATTCTGGCAGGATTATACCGCCTTTTGTCAAAACAATTCTTTTCGGAAAAAGTCAATTGGTATGCTGGTACATGTTTTTCAACTTATGACGAAACAAACATGCATATGGATTAATATCATGTAGCAAGTTCATTAGGGTGCCCATAAGATCTTTCTAACAATGCCTATTTGCGTCCCCATCCATTCGATATTCTAATGCTTTTTATGTATCTGAAATAAATAATCCAGCATTCGATGGAAGCTCATCAGTAGCAGGATGCAAACTTCCAACAGAATGATAAATCTCCCCGTGGATTTTAAAGCAATAAGGACCTCTACTATTGGAAAATTTTAATAAATTTCTGTGAATTGAAGCAATGCTAAAGCATTATTGTAACTTCTAATATGCAACAGATAATTTTCGAATGTTTCATCACCTTGTGTTATCAAATTTTTTAATACATCAGATAATACTTCATTGGGTGATAGAACTTCCTCATTCACTTTCCCTTTGTGACAACTACTGAAACCCCACCTGTTTTCTCAGCTGCAAAATATAAAGCCCCACATAACGAGCACTGTTCACTCATTTCTCCCAACGTAAATTCATCAACATTACAGTCACTGTGGTGTGTTCTCCCCAACAAATATCTTGCGCCACACAATCTGTTAACAAATCTGCGTGCAGTTTTTTGGGTTCTATGCATGCGCAGCTGCCGCTACCGTTCCGCCTGTTTTTCCTTCTGTCGCAGCTCCCTCTGCCTTTGCCTTTGTTCATCAAGTCTGGTCCTGCGTTGTTTTTTGGTCTCAAGACATCGGCGTTGGGCACGATACTGATAATGGCGTTCAGAATTTTCTGCTATCTCTTCAGGAGTTCTTTCCGCCATAATTTGCAGAAACGCTCCGAAGGCATCGTCATTTTTCTACCTCGAGGCATACTGACTGTAGAAGAAAACAAAATTTTCAATTTCCAAACACATATTTCTTAATAATGTTATTGTAAATGATACTCCATTTAATTTATGTACACAATGTGGTGCAATTAGCAGCATTCATACACAATATATTATTATTACCATTCATAATATATGAATTATTAAACTATTATTAAACGAATTTTAAATATTACACGAACCTTAACGAACTTCAGAATTACAAGTTGGTGATCAAGTGTCAAAATCTATAAACAGATCAGTTTATTTTCGATTTTATATCACTGTTTTAACTTAATTACTGAAATATTTATTCTATTTTTGTGACGAGTGACTATTCAGTTTATTTTATTTTTGTGGCGAGTGATTATTCAGTTAATTTGAACGTTACGAGGACGGTGTATCGAGTTGTTTTGAATTTGTTTCAAATCTTATTCAATATTTTGAAGACAAATTTCATCTAATATCTTTATCTATTTACGGTAAAGTATAGTCGACATTGTATTAAACAGTTGCAGCTTAAGTGAACGGAAATACGCAACCGCATTGCCAAATTTCGTAAGTACTAGTTTTCAATAGATTTTGTAGTTAGCATACCTTCTCTTTCTTGTATCGAATCTTAATTTTTAATTTATCGAATACACATAAATCTTACACTTTTAAAATATTAAGCTAGGTGACTGTTGCTTTTATCTGAGTTTTCTTGTATTTATTCCAATTTTATCACGTACTTTAACACGCATTCGTGACATGGCTACTGTTCGTTCTACTCTTTTTACTCTCTACACCCTCAAAGCCGACCTTCTGAAAGCCTTCACACACGTAAACAGTAATTTAGATAAACATATCCGAAGGCTGGAAGAGGTCGTTCTCTACAATGACGGTTGGGCACAAGTAGGCAACACTGCGAATTTCCCCAACCGTGCACCCGTGACTGCACATAAGACACAGACACCACATCCAGTCGCAATTCAAAGCAGATTTAGTGTTTTAGATTATGAAACAGATTTTCCTCGCCTTCCTGATCCTCACAACCCTTCCCTTCCATCGACAAATACATGCACAAACCAACGCAAACAGGCTAGGAAGCGTGTCAAAACCAAAACACGTAAAGCTTCGCATCCTAGCCCACTTGAAAACAAAGCCATTCCTACTGAGCCTAAAAAACAGGTACTTATTTTAGCTGACAGCCATGGTCGCCATCTTTCCTCCATTCTCAGTAGGAAGTTACCCCCCAACTACTCAGTCTCGTCTATTTTTAAACCTAACGGGAGGTTTGCAGACGTGACTGCAGAGTTGGACACTCACACGAAGACAATGACCAATCAGGACACAGTCTTTATTATCGGAGGGCAGAATGACATTAATTTGGGCGGTAACTTTACACCTGAGCAACATGTAAACAAATTACAATGTGCCGCCCAAAATACTAACATTGTAGTCTCGACTCTGCCCTTCTGGTACAACAGGCCAACACTCTGCAGCGAGATTAAGCACGCAAACCAACAACTAAAACTGCAACTGAGAGAAACAGATGTAACACTTTTTGAAATGAATTTCCTCTCAGTAAAACACTTCACCCGGCACGGTCTCCACATGAACCTTGCTGGAAAACATGCAGTCGGTGAAAAGCTTGCACAATACATCATCAACTCCAGTCCTACGCAGCCTCCTGCCAAAAATCCATCCCTTTCACCTTCCTTACGTTCCCCACCCCCCACCCTTATTCTGAACCCTCTTACCCCCTCCTGTGAACCTACTCCCGTTTCTTCCATTCCCACTACCAATGACGCCTCTATTTCCTCACAACCTGTGACTGCTGGGACACATTACAACCTTCGACCACGCACTCGAGGTAAAAATGGAGTAAATATATAGCAACTACAGTCAGATGCAGCAGAAAAACATTCGTGTAGGTACTTGCAAAAAATAAAGATATTGCACCATAATGTTCAATCCCTTTCAAATAAAACTGAGTTTATCGAGGCAGCTCTACAGAGCGATTTAAATCAAATGGATGTTCTTTGCTTTACAGAACATTGGTTATCTCCTAATGAACTTAGCATTTTCCAAATTCCAAACTTTTACCTCGCAGGCTATTATTGTAGAAAAAGAGAATCTCATAAAAGTCCGGCATATGGAGGTTCTTGTATTTACGTTAAAAATAATATTGATTCTATCTCCTTGACGGAATTCAATGAGTATGCCGTTGAAAATGTTTTTGAAATTTCTGTTGTACATCTTCCTGTGCTAAAAATGATATTGCTTTGCATCTACAGGCCTCCAACAAAGAGAGCTGCAGATTACATTTTATTCTTAGAAAAACTAGAGATAACACTTATCAAAGTCATCAATCGCTCTTTTGAATCCATTGTTGTATATGGAGATTTTAACATTGATTTTCTGGTCGAATCTTGCGAGAAAGAGCAGTTTCTTAACTTAATTAATTCCTTCAATTTAGATATTACAATAAAAGTACCTACACGGATCACAGTAAATTCAAAGAAGGCAATCGATCAAATTATAATTAACAAAACCACTACTCGACATGAAATTGAAACAAAAGATTTAGGATACAGTGACCACGATGCACAAATTCTTACCATTATACGAAATGCGAACAATGACACAATAAATAATACACGTATGAGTAGAGTGTTTTCTAAAAGTAAAATAAAATTATTCATTGATTACTTGCTGCAGGAGTCATGGGACGCAGTTTATAATACTATTGATACAAACGATAAATATTATTCTTTTTTTTCAACGCTTTCATTTCATTTTAACACTTGCTTTCCTCTTCAGAAAAGAAAATTAAATATTTCACGCAAAAACAATTCTTGGATAACACAAGGGATTAGAACATCATGTAAAAACAAACGAATTCTATCTTTCATTTCTAAGCATCATAACGTATCTCAAGATTTCCTCCTGTACTTTAAAAAATACAAATCATTGTTAAGAAAAGTCATAAGGCAGGCTAAAACCATGAAACACGATCAGGATATTTTGAACTCAAATAACAAAACAAAATCAATGTGGGATATAGTAAAAAATGCGACCAAACCAACTAGAAACCTTATAGAGAATGTTGTTTTAAAAGATAACGATAGAGATGTGAACGATCCGGCAACAGTGGCTAGTCTCTTTAACCAATACTTTTCGAGAATTGCTGTCGATCTCACTAAGGGTTTTCAGCCACAAAATTCAACATCTGACGTTTCCCTAAAAGTCTTAGACACTATGTTCGTTTCCGAAACCTCTTCCTATGAAATTCTCAAAATAATCGGTAAATTAAAAAATAAATATTCGGCCGGTTTAGATGAATTTCCGGATTGTTTGTTAAAGACGTGCGCGCCAGCCATTATACACCCGTTAACTCACATATTTAATGCATCCTTATGCACCGGAATTTTTCCAGATATTTTTAAAACAGCTAAGATTAAGCCGCTCTTCAAAAAAGGCAACAAAAATGAAGTTCAAAATTATCGGCCAATTTCTCTTTTGTCAGTTTTTTCAAAATATTAGAGAGACTTTTTTATGTGCGAATGGAAACCTTTCTGAATAAACACGACGCGTTTTCAAATTGCCAACATGGATTCCGGAAATCAAAATCTACGGAAACAGCCATTTTTTCTTTTCTTTATTTATTTAGTCAAAAAAAACAGTAAAAACTGTATATGACGTGTGGGGAAAGAAATTTATCTGCGCACATTTTCTTGAGGGCCAGAATTTTATTAAAAAAAAAAAAAAAAAAAAAAAACGAAAACGAAAACGAAAAAATTAATTTAGAAAATAATTATATTAGAAAAATAAAGATATTTGAAAAATGTTTTTTTCCCGAGTTATAGAAAATCAATTTCAACTGTAAATGAACTACAAGCAAAAGGAGTGCTCAACAAAACGTGCGCACAGTGAAGCTACATTTACGTCCAGAAGCAAAACAAGGGGCCATCTCAGCATTTGCTCTATGGATCAGGGAAACTGGACAAAAACCTGATCGAGATGGGGGTCATTGACCCGGAGGCTGAAGTACATTACTTGTTACAGGCGTATTAAATATTTTTTTAAATGTATACAATGCAAACATAAACTAATTCATTATATATCTTTGTTTTGTTACATTATTTTTCTTTTTCACGATCAGTATAGTCTCTAATTGTATAGAAACAGTTTTGCAGCAGAAAAGATTTTACTTTTAACTTAAATTTGTATACCGACTTTAATTGTTTTATGTCATCTGGCAATGCGTTGTAAAGTAACGTACATGTATTGTATGTTGATTTCTTGTACTGAGCTGTTGATACTGACACTTGATGCACGTGATTTCTACGGCGTGTGTTGTAATTATAAATATCAATATTGCATGAAAATATGTTCCCACCGTTAAGTAGGTCATTTTTGACAAATATTACAGATTCGTAAATAAATAGACAAGGCAATGGTAGGATTCCCAGCTCAATGAAAAGAGGCTTGCAGGAATCACGTGGAAGGCATTTTTTCATTATTCGAATAATTTTCTTTTGCAATCTGAAGGTCTGAATACTACAGGATGAGCTTCCCCAGAATATTATGCCATATCTCAGGCGGGAATGCACATTTGCAAAATAAACGCAACGAGCTGCATGAAGGCTGACAGAATTTGAAAGAATTCTGAATGCATAGCATAATGAACTTAATTTAGTGTTTAATTCTGTTATATGTACATTCCATTTGAGGTTTGATTGAATTGAAAGACCTAAAAATTTTGTTGCCTCAACATCAGCTAATTGCATATTGTTCATTTTCAATGGAACATGCGATTTCCGATTTGAGATGCAAAAATGCATTGAAACAGTTTTTCTTTCGTTAACAATTAATTTGTTATTATTAAACCAATTTGAAACTTCTGAAATTGTACTATTTACTGCTTCTTTTTTGCAAAGAACATTCGTGTCATCAGCAAACAGAACCGTTCTTCCATTTTTAATAGACGAGGGCATATCGTTTACATATAACAGAAAGAGAATAGGACCTAAGATCGAACCTTGCGGGACCCCATGCACAATTGGCAAAGAATTGGAAATATAAGTATGTAATGTCCTTTCCTGCCAGTAAGGTATTTCTACTCTTTGAGTCCGATGTTTAAGGTAAGAAGTTATCCAATCTAGGGCAATACCACGAATTCCATACGAAGGTAATTTTGAGAGCAAGATCTTATGGTCAATAACGTCAAAAGCTTTCGAGAGATCTAAGAATATTCCAATGGGTATTTCATTTTGGTCTATTGATGAAGCAACATCTTTGAGAAAAGAAAAAATGGCAGTTTCCGTAGATTTTGATTTTCTAAAACCGTGTTGTGAGTCTGAAAACGCTCTGTTTTTCCTGAGAAATGTTTCCATTCGTAAGTAGAAAAGCCTTTCTAATATTTTTGAGAAAACTGACAAAAGAGAAATTGGCCGGTAATTTTGAATATCATTTTTGTTCCCTTTTTTAAAAAGTGGCTTAATTTTCGCTGTTTTGAAAATATCTGGAAATATTCCTGTACATAAAGAAGCATTGAAAATGTGAGTTAACGGATGTATAAAGGCTTCTTAAGGATGTTGCCTCATCATTGGATCAAAACGAAGCAACTATTGGAATATTTTTAGATCTTTCAAAAGCTTTTGACGTCATTGATCATAACATTTTACTTTCAAAATTACCTTCGTATGGAATCCGTGGTATTGCTCTAGATTGGCTATGTTCGTACCTTAAACAACGATCTCAGAGAGTAGAAATACCTTACTGGAATGATGGAACTTTATGTACACACCTTTCCGGTTCTTTGCCAATTGTACGTGGAGTCCCGCAAGGATCGATTTTAGGCCCTATTCTCTTCCTATTATACGTAAATGACATGCCCTTAGCGATTCGAAACGGAAGAACAGTTCTCTTTGCGGATGATACAAATATTCTTTGCAACAAAGAAACCGTAAATAGTACAATATCAGACGTTTCAAATTGGTTCCGTAATAACAAATTAAAAGTAAATGAAAATAAAACAGTTTCAATGCAGTTTTCCATATCAAATAAAAAATTCTGTACTCCATTGAAAATGAACGGTGTGCCATTGACTGATGTTAATGTAACAAAATTTTTAGGTCTATCAATTCAGTCAAACCTCAAATGGAATGCCCACTTAAATGAATTGAACACAAAATTAAGCTCATTATGCTACGCGTTCAGAATTCTTTCAAATTCCGTTAGCCTTCATACAGCTCGTTGTGTATATTTTGCCAATGTTCACTCCCGCCTGAGATATGGCATAATATTTTGGGGAAACACATCTTATAGTTCACAGACTTTCAGATTACAAAAAAGAATTGTACGAATAATAAGCAAATCCAACCCACGTGATTCTTGTAAGTCACTCTTTATTAATCTAGGAATTTTACCATTACCTTGTCTCCTGATTTACGAATCAGTAGTTTTTGTCAAAAATGACTTACTTAAGGTCGGGAATATATTTTCAGCAAACGCCGATGTCTATAAGTATAACACACGACGTAGTAATCATATTCACCAGGTGGCAGTATCAACAGCTCACTACAAAAAATTCACATACAATTCATGTACATTACTCTACAACACTTTGCCAGAAGACATTAAACGATTAAATTCCATAGAAAAGTTTAAGTCCCAAGTAAAATCTTTTCTGCTGCATAACTGTTTCTATACAATTCGAGACTATACCGAGCATCAACAAGGAAAGTAGAATTAATTTTAACAATGATAGTTAATGTAATTATTTATCATTTGGACTGTATAATTCTAAAGAACCTGTAACAAGTATTGTACCACAGTTTCTGGGTTGAAGGCCCCCATCTCGATCAGGTTTTTCGTCCAGTTTCCCTGATCCTTGAGCAAATGCTGAGATGGTCCCTTGTTTTGCTTCTGGACATAAATGTAACTTCATTATTTGTGCACGTCTTCTGAATTTCAGTGGGAAATATAGTTATTCAAATTATCGTTTTTCATATTATCGCGGCAAAAAGTATTATTCTTTCATGAAGAACATGAGGGTTCAGGGCAGAAATTTATAGCTAATTTACCTTTGAAAATATATTTTATTATATAGGAGCGAATATTTTGTCAACAAAACTCGAAAAAAACTCTCTTTTCTGTATTCAAAATTCGACTAGAATATGGTTTAGGATAGAGACCACAGAATTATGAAAACGTGCACAAAATTCACTTCTCCCCATAGCTCGTCATACGCAGTTTTTAACTGTTTTTGACGTAAATAAATAAATAAATGTAAATACTAACGTTTTCTTCTTTTCTATAATACACACGTGTGGCTGCAATTTACTCAACCATTTATGGGCATACAGCAGAAGAAAACAAAATTTTCACTTTACCAAACAACGCATTTTCAACGTAGTGTAGTTATGGCATGTGAATGTTGTTGACAAGTTATTCACATAACTTGTCAACAACATTCACATGTCCTCCGCCACCGTCCGACAACATAATTTTCTTCCGAATGATTGCGCAGCAATCAGAAATTACAGATACCGAATTACTACTTTTTTTAATATTTACGTATTTTTAACGATACGAATATCCCATGTGCATCTGAAAAGAAACACGATTTTTCAATCCATTGCTTCTTTATACATATCGGTTTCGTATGTTGCCCAATTTATTGAAAAGACCAAACAGCGATTTGAGAAATAATATATAACATACAATTTTTTTCTTAATAAAATGTGTTCATCAAAAACTGTTCTTCAAATAAGGTCATGTTGAATTTTTCGAAAATATGAGTATTTGTGGAGTAATTCAGCGTCAAAATTAATCCCCGCTCTGAAAATCCTTTGCTCCTGATTGTAATTTGTTTATTTGGTCAAAAAACAGTAAAAAAACTGTATATGACGTGTGGGGAAAGAGATTATCTGCGCACATTTTCTTGGGGTCCAGAATCTAAAGAATGCGGATGTTAGAATGTGTATAATATTTCATATTTCTTTGTTGGTTTCTTACATTGGAGCTTTTGTTATACGTTTACAAATTCATCTTTTAGAAATTACTTAAAACCTATTTGAAATAAATATGAAATATAGATTGCCAACTTTCAGTCATCCACCCCCAAATTACGCAGTTGCATGCTACGTATGTTAGAATTTGTTTATTATTTCTTATTTAATTTTATTATTATTATTTATTATATATATCTTATATTTATGTTATTTCATTTTAAATTGCGTCCTAACGAATAAATAAGCGGTCATTGTCGGTTATTGTTACCCACTTTTGTAATGCTGCACTGATAAGGCGACAATGACGACTGTTTTGTTCGCGATTATGTAAACTAATACTTTTATTACTTTTATATATTTGTAGAATATTACAATGCCATAGCGTTAAATAATAACTACTATTTGTTACTAATATAGTATATTTGTGAACACTCTTCATATCTTACAGAATTTAGTGCCAGAAATATAATTTTACTTTTTCACGATTTTTCATTTAAAGTTTTGAATAAAAAATCTATTGCTTGAAACCATTTAATTTTCGCACCAAATGTTCTACGATTTCAAATGAGTTTTAAAAAAATGATGGCTGAGATGTGTTAATACAGAGAGAAGTCGTGGAATAAATAGTATTACATAACCATTACAAACGGTGAGAAAGTACGTGTTGTTTAATCACCACTAGTTTTTAAAAATGATAGTGGTTCCTCAATTATGAAACTAGTGGTGCTACAACAGCACTTACTTTCTCGTATTAGAGGAAACAGCTAAGTAGTACTGTAATATTGCACTTTATGCGCTACTAACATCTTCGCTTGGAACTCACTATTTCCATTGCAGTGTTGTCAGAACTATGTGAATTCTACAACTTCACAAAAATAGAATGCAAAAGTTTTGTAACCCTGTATTGGAAAAAGAAGCCTGATACCCTGGAAATATAGAAATGTCTTCTAATTATGATTAGGGAAGAGTATTTTAAAACCATGCAACAAATTCTCTACTCACTACAAATGGTACAGCATTTGGTGCAAAACAAAATATTTGCCTGCAAATATCAACATAAATTAGACAATTATAACTCCTTTTCATACAGCTCCATTAGGTCACAACAATGACACTAATTCACAGATATTCGCGAGCGCAAAGTGAATTCCATTGTTGCAGACCCTGCATTGTCGCTATTTTGAGAGCTATTAATTCTTTTTACTTCTTTCAAATATTTCAAAATAAACAATTTCTAAAATATTAATGTGTAAGTCTATAACAAAGTTCGAATGTAAGAAACGAAGAAAGAAATAATATACAAAATTGCACATTCTAATTTACGACGCATCCAGCTGTCCGAAGCGCAGTAAATTTACAGCGGCCTATTACGTTTGTCACAAAATTAAAGAAAAACTACTCGTATTTTGAAAAAATTAAGCATGACCGTATTTATTTATTTATTTATTTGTCAATATTCGGAATTGCCACATACTCTTTCTTGCCAGCTACCATCTATCATCGCCAAAAGTACATTTTTTTGTCATTTTCTTAATTTTTCGGTTTCCATTTGGTAGAACAGAAACATTAATTTTAGAATATTAAAGAACACAAAAACCTAGCCGTAAATGGCAATTTTCTATTAAAAATTATGTGCCGTTCAAGAGAAAATGGCGTATTAGCACTAATAAAAATGCGAAATTTGAAGCTCATTTTCACAGAAAATTTTTGAGTTTTCAAAATACTTTATTTGAAGTTATTTGAAGCACTTTCACTCACAAATATAATCATCTTTACAAATTGCGGATAATGTGCATATTAAAGATGTGAGAGATCTTTCAAAAAATTTACATTTATATAATTTTTGAAAAAAACAAAAAAAACTCAAATAAACTTCACGCTATACTAATGAGTGTAATTACCACTATCCGTTACAAAAGTTTCAAGAAAAAAATTGCAGCCATATACGAGAAAATGACGTTTGAGCATTTCTGAAAATGCCGAAATTTGAGCTACTTTTCACAGAAAACGGTAGTGTTTTCGAGAAACTTTACTTGATATTATTTAAAGCATATATACTCGTAAATATAATAATGTAAAAAAATCGCCGATAATGTAAATATTAACGACGTGAGAGACAAGTAAAAAAATTTACATTTTTGTAATTTTTGAAAAAACCAACCGATAGACCAAAATGACTTTTATGTCATTGATAGAGTACATTTACCACTATCCATACCAAAAGTTTAAAGAAAAAATTTGGAGCCGTTTTTGAGGAAATTTTGTTTTTGTAATTTTTTAAAATTGCACATATTGCACGCAATATTGCACGAAAACTACCAAAATTGTGAAAAACATTTACATGACCTTTATTAAAGAACTCAATATGCAGAACAAATTTTATTTGAAGAAAAAATCTCTATCTTCAATTTTGTAGTTGGAGAAAGACGCCGAAAAAAATTCAAACTTTCACAATTTTCGAAAATTCAGAGCTGTACGTGAAAATCGGACCTATGCCATGTTAAAAAGTGTATTTTACTCTATTCATACAAGAAATTTAAAGAAAAAATTTGGAGCCGTTTTTGAGAAAATGTTGAAAATCCCCGGGGGGCTTCATATAAAGTACCCCCAAATTTTAAAGAATCTTTTTCAAAATCACAAAGCTTCGACTAGAATCAGATCGACTGGGGAATATCAATTTTGAAGAAAATTGACCGAACGGTTTAGGCGCTAGCGTTGTCAACAGACGGACAGACGGACGGAATGCCGTCAATCGATTTTTAAGTATGAAGAAGCAACAAATCATGGATTTTGACCACACCACGTGTAAGGGGATTTTTTTTCTTAATTTAGCAACTGGTTTTATCCACTTATTCGTTTTCACGGCCCGGCAATTAATTTTTTTCCGCCGAAAATTGGCCATTTTTTCGCGCATTACATAACTTTCCCTATACTACGTATATCACTCCGTGTATACGTACGTATACGGGAAAGTAAAAAGGGTAGTTATTCTGGAATCATTATGACCCCTTCTACCCCAGACACTGATTCATAGTACCCCAGGCATTGAGGATAATGGGTCATTCATTGAAAATAGTTTTTTGACATTTTTCTCTCCCATAAATAATTTCTGGACTATAACCACTCAATGTTAAAATATACATTCTTTAACATTGCTATAACAGTCTTATTATAATTATCTGTTCTTATATTAATTTATTATTCTCATCTCCTCTTATTTGAAGACGATTGCATAATTTTTTGTCGGATAGATTCGAATAACGATATTTTCATACTTCAAAACGAGCTAGATAGAATATACTCCTGGACTAACAGAAATAAAAGATAACGAAGTCAAAAGGAAATCTCTGAGTTTTCCTGAATCCATAAAAAACATTTGCTTGAAATACCACAAAGGAAGCGTAGCCACATCACAAGTATCGCGTAGTAAATATCTGGACTTTATATTACACCAGAACCTGGACTGAGATAACATGCTACTTTAATTGTCAGATAAGAGTTGATGACACTACACTTCGTAAGGAAAACGCGTGAAAAGTACAACTTAAAAGGGACCAAAAATAAGATTCACACCGTTAGTTAGGTCATTACTTTAGTTAGGCCAATTCCAAGTGTTAACTGGTTGGGACCCCAACAGAAAAGGTAAGATGGAAAAGTAAGAAAAAGAAAATTTAAATGGTGATTAAATTCATAAACAAAGGTTCTAAGGGATCTCCAAATACACTAAAATCTATGATGCCTGTAAGGGTGCAAAGGAAATGAGGCAGGTTTTATTGTGTGAAAGTATGTGCTGTTGTAATATCGCCACTCGTACGTATTGTGAAGCGCACAGAAGCCATATGAAACAATTACACGAAATTGGTATTGGAGGTCGGTAATTTGTACATACAGCAATATTTAATTGTAATTAGTCCCAAATCTGTGTTTCCTAAATTCTTCTGTTTTTTCTCATCAAGTAATTGACTGCAACGTGCCTCGGGAGCTGCGTACGGGTGTCTCGATCCTCGATAGGGTGTATAAAAAATGATAAAATAAACTATTTGTTAAGATCATTTTCTATACCATTTCTTACTTAGTATCCCAATTAGTCATTTGTAGGGAAACATTAATGTCAAGTCATCACATTCTTTAGCAAAAATATTGATGTCTAAAAGGAATCAATCTTATTTAGATAAATATAAGTTTCCGTTTCAAAATTGTGAAAGATCAACTGTAAAACTATGAAAAATTTTGTTAACTAATAATAATTCTTTTAACGAAAAAAAAAATTCTTATTACAGTAATATATATAACAGCTATAATTATAATAATAATAATAATGATAATAATGATGATGATGATAAAGATATTTTAAGAAGTGATTTTTGAAGTTTTGAGAAATTCTTTGTTTTTTTCAATTGGGAAAATTCCTTTAAGACAGTAAAGTCACACTAAGACAGTTTTAAAGGAGAATGGGGCATTGAAAATACATCAAAACTCATACGATAGATGTAAGACATTTTTATTCACATAGTAAATAGTTGAAGGCCGACAAAATACAAGGATTTAGTCCCGAAAAGCAGCCCGCTGGGACCCTCACAGACCCGCGGTCGACTTCGGCAGCAGCCACGCGCGCTCTCGCCCCAGTCGCAGAGGAGGGGCCGCGCCGCGCACCTCCGCACACCGGCGGACATCTCGCGGCGCGGAGCGACCACTCTCGCCTCGCCCCGGCCCCACCGCCCCCGCCCACGCCCACGCCCACACCAAGGGCCACCAGCGGGCACCAGGGGGCGGGGCGGCGGGGCCGGCTGCGGCGGCGTGGCTCGGCGCCGACTCGGCCGCGGGGCCCGCGGGGGCCGCCGCGCGCTCGCCGACTCCTCTCGGAGCACGACGCTTAGAACTTCTGCGACACGCTGGCCTTGCCGTGGGCGATGTGCCAGCTGTGTTGGGCGCTGCCGCCGTGGCCACCAGACACGATGCCGGCGCTCGCACCAGCTCCGTAACCGGCGCCCACTCCGGCTTCCCATCCGCCACCAACGCCGGCACCAACGCCAGCACCAGCACCCCAGCCGGCACCGTTGCCAGCGCCAAGACCCTGCTCGTCCTGCTGGCCGTAGCCGTGCAGGCTGGTCTTGCCCTCGCGGGACACGATGGCCTGGAAGCCGTTGTGCTTGTCAGCGGTGTACTGCACCTTGCGGACGTGGCCGTCGGGCTCCACCAGGCTGTAGGCGCCCTTCACTTGGTCGCCGTGGCGGGTCTCGTGCTGGCTCTTGACATCACCGTGGTGTCCGTCGTGGACGGAGTAGTCGAACTTGTAGTTGGGGACGTGGTGGGCGTAGTCCTCGTGGATGGCGAGGGCTGCGGCGGCGAGGGCCAGCACGGCGAGGGCGGTGAGGGAGACGGCGTGCATGGTGGTGGAGAACGGGCTGCGTGCGGAGAAGCGACTGCGTGGGCGGCGGAGGCGAGAGTGATGTTTCCTCTGATTCTGGTCCGTCTTTTATACCTCAGCTGAGCATCGTTTGAGAGAGTTGAGTAATCAGATTGGCAGCGAAGCGTATCGCAGTCAGAGACTAGGTTCTTTAAGAAATGATCCAATTTAACCACATATATACACTCGTATTTACTGTACCGAAATATGTAAAATATACTTTCATTAGTGTCTTATCAGTTTATTGTTGAGTGAAGATGATACCAAAAGCGAAATGCTGAATAATTTAAGGAAGAGTGATTAGTACTCATCGGTTGCTTCTTTGGTATCCCAGGAGAAAAAATGCTTAACCGCGAGAATGAAAAATTAAACCAGTATTCTACAGTCATATTTGAAAATTATATATAAAATATTTAATGAAATAAAGTGTCTTCTTGATCCAAATCACATATACCCTCTCAAAAAATCATGTGTACGAGTCCGTCACACCCACACATACGTCACTCAATGTTTATAAATGCGCCTTATGGCTAGAAAATTTTATATTTATCTCGTTTTAACTTTGTTTAGAGTGCTTGCTTGTGCAATGTACTTTCTTGAATGATCAATTTTTTGCTAATAAAATTTATATTAAAATGTAATTGCAAAGAGCATGAAGTAAAAAACACATGTTTCATGCAATCCTGAAGTAAACTTTTTATTGCAACTCTGCGAGATATTTTGTAACAGTGTTTTAAATTTTTTGCATGTTTTAGTGTCTCGTTTCGTGAATCCAGTTTCATAAATTTTCAATAGAAAAGAGTCTGCTGATCGAAAGAATACAAATATCGGTGAAGAAAAGATGGGTTTTAAGGATTTATCCTCTCTTGAATGAGAGAATCAAGTTGGTCAAAAGAAGGAACTTGAATTGGTGCAAATTTTCAGTTTGCCATAGGTAATACTGCCAGTGCTTTGGAATTTCCAAAACACGAGTGGTATTTACTCGGACTATTCTACAAATGAAATTACGTTTAACAGTTCCAAAATGTGACAAATATTAATATTCTATTTACTTTATTCAATTACATTTCAAATTTCACTAGTTCTGTCATGGTCATCTGCTAATGTAGGATATGGGCAAGGATAAAACAACACCATCTAGACCCAAGGCCTGCGCAGTACAACTTTTCAAAGCCAATATGGCGGCTAGAAAAGGCTGACTTGTTCAAGTTGAGGCGATCCAGTTATATCCGTTGAGTAGCACGGGAAGCTTTCGAGTTGTGTATGTGGTTGTAGTCTGTTGCTGATATTAGTGAGGGTCATTGTAAATAAGGGCTGTGTCCCCGGGTGAGGGAATTAAGATAAAAAGTGAAGAGAGTAAATTGCTAAGTTCAGTGTTTACTTTCAGTTTTGTGAATTGCATTTCATAACGTGGAAAATTGAGAAGAATTCAGATTTTATTGCGATAATGGACTAAAAATCAGTGTTCCTTTAAAACATACACGACTGTCACGTGGAGCTATGTCTTCTTTAATACCTAATTGTCCTCCTTCTCCTGGGAAACGTCCAATCACTTCATACGGAGAAAGTCCTCAAGAAAAGAAATTGCATTTAGAAAACGAGTATCAGTTTGTCGCTATTGAAGAAAGTGCAAAAGAAAACATTGCAAAATTAAAAGAAATATCTTTCAGTACGTTTGGTGTAGTAAAAAGCAAACTGGAATTGCTTATTGTGGACGATTATTGATCGATTATTAATAAGGAAGGCATTATTCTTTTTCAACATGTTGATTGTAATTATGACCCTAAAATTATCAATAGAGTTTTGGTTTTTGAATTGTCTCAAAATTTTAAAAAATTTGGAGACAATTCAATATCAGATGGTTATGTAATACAAATTAAATTAGTAATGTTTTAGAAAAGGTTAGGTTAAGTTATATTTTAATGCAAGTAGTAGTAACAGTCTTCATGATGGTTTTGCTTCAATTTCAGACCTCTTACTTCAAATCAATACCACAAATTAACAATTTGAGACGTCTGTTGCTTTTAGGCTGAAACAAATAAAACTCCTTATTAAGAAAGAAGTTCATATCAGTACAATTCATGGTTTTTCATTCTGTCTTGTATGCTATTTACCATATAGCAATATTCTTATATTTCTTATCAGTATTTAGGACTGTCTGTTTTTCAGACATATAATTATCCGACTGTGAAATTATGTGATTTATTGAATAAAGTTATAGTGTTGGTCTGTCTATAAAAATCTCTTGGAACTGTTACTTTATATTCAAATTCTTATATTTCTATCATTTATGGTTAATATTGTTTCCTCAACCTACTTAAATTAGGAGATGGTGTTCTTTATGTTGTTTAGAACCTTAAATGAAACAAATTGATATTTTTAAAGCATGCAAGAAACAAATACTTATGTAAATTAAGTGATAGTGATGATAAATTAGTGACTCTCATTATGGAGAAAATACATTTAAAATCAGGATTTGCAAAATATTTTTAAAAAGAAGGATGTTGGAATTAGAAAATATAGAATTTTATGTACTGGACGTTGTAAGTGATAATAATAGTATTAATTGAAAATGTACGCAGCCTTCTTCGTCTGAAAAATAACTTATATTGATGTAAAATCTTCCAGCTTTTTTCTACTTATTCGGTAGTGTATTTTACGATATATATATATATACACATATATATATCGTCTGGTAACCACAATTTTATATCGTATTTCAGTTTGTGTGGCCTTCTTAGGCGGCCATTTTGAATGACTGCTCAGGCCTTGTAAATCTAGGTGGTGTTGGATAATCTGTGCGGTCGATACGTAATCAAAACCTTGATAAACAAATGATTATACAGATGATGACATGAAATGTGTTTATTTTGCTTTGAAGCAACAAACCTTTGATGCAACAAACATTAATATTTAAATTAACAAACATATATTCTTTCAGTAGAAAATACATTTATTAAACACGCACTTTTTAAAATTAAATGTTGAAGAAACTTTTTTATTTTCATTCACTATCGTCTTGGATTCTGAAACAGATTTTCTTGATGATGAATGTGTCTATATTTATGTCTAGCTCAAGTACCCCGCGTTTCTGGGATATTTATCACAATAAGATATGAGACAGGAAGAGGCATTCTATTCTTTCCCAACCTGCCGCGGAGCCTACTTGCATCAATTCTATTTTATCCCCATTCCGTCTTGCTCAACCTCTCTCTGTCTTGCTCCCTCCTAGAAATACTTTGTCTTCATCGCTTTCTCAATAAAAATGTTTATATTTTTTAAATTGGGTTTCCCGCCCCAAACTTTACTCACTTTGTAACTAAAAATAATCAAATTAATCAAAAAATTAAGTACATTCACTCACATATTTTTTGTGGAATTTGAGGTATTATTCCCATACTTTCAATCAGTTGTCACATCGTAAAACTTATTATTTTTCAAATATTTTCTTATTTCGTTATAAACAGCGTTCATAAGGAAAACTTTGAAATTAATCGTTGACCCACGCCGAGGCAATTGAAACACAAATAAAGTGCTTTTAACTGAACTTGAGTATGCCTTTTAGGGTCCTTGTGGCCTACGTAAATGTGCCATCAACCACTTACACAATTATAATATCTACAAAAATTCGATAACACTCAGTGGATTCCGTCATGACCAAAGTTTTTCTGTTACCTAAAATAAAGCCTCTTTTGTTCCACTTTCAACAACATGGAAAAACAGTGACTCACATTCAATTCCTTCCATTTCCTTTTCTCTTTTACTTCAATTAAACCGAACCGAACTTACCGAACATTCATCAATTTAAATCATCATTCCTTAATCAGTCAAGGGTTTGCTTTCTACACTGCAATAAAATACATTCCTACAAAACTTCATCCATCTGTCAACAGTTTCAGCGTAAACCGTAAATCATTCACTGTAACTTTCATTTGACTCGTTGAACTCGCAAATACGTAATAATCATGCATATGTTCAACTAATTCAATAACTATTTCATATAAAATACATGCGTGCATTCATACATTTTTAAAATATGAAACGTCCATCAACAAAATGTCGTTTTCCAAACATTCCATATATGACTAAGTATACATTTCACTTGTTCACTTAGTACATTTATGCCTAGACGCAATTATCATCAATATCCAGATTACTTATATAGAGTGAAGAAAAACCGTATCATTCTTAAATATAAACATTTCGCATTAAACAATTGACGATAAAATCAAGTCTTCACCTATCCTACCGGTGGCGTGCGGTGATAATTTTAGTAGGGGAAGCACTTTTGAAGTCCAAGGTATAAAAAACGTAAAACAGTTAAAGATGATGAATAACAAAATGTGAATTTTAACCCGGGCGTCTTGCATACGAACGTAAATGGTCGCCCGGGAGTAAACAGACCCCAGGGAATATTTCTTTGGCTAAATGCCTTCGGTATTTATGTGACTTACATCTTAACCTTATTTATCGAGTACTTGGTTATTTAAAATTATTAACAAATTTTTAAAATTCATCAATACATTAAAGCATATTTTTTCTTTCATAAAATGAAAAATAAGTGCGTAAACTTTAATATACGGTGAATGTTAATTTGAAAATGTATCTACAGAGTTCAGTAATAATGTTTTTCACGACCTATACAATGGATATGATGTCCGTTCTACTGTTTTCTTGCACTTTTCACATTCTCTGGATGCTCTGCGGTTTAAATTCTTCGGACAAATTTCACGTCCTGTTAGTTATCTTTCTTGCATCTCATGTTTCTTGTTTTTGCTCTGAGTGCAAATATTGTATTATTTTTGGTATCAACTTGGTATTTTTGGTATTATTTTTGGTAACAATCCTGGTAGAATTCATCTCATAATAGCACAAGGGCGAATACGTTCCAAACTTCGTCTGCAATTCTCATGTGTGGCGATTCCTCGAAATATCAGTAATGTTTTATTCTTATGAAAGTTGATCGTGCCTACTTCGAATGTATCACCGGAAACGGAGATTAACGTAAGAGATCCGTGGGCCTTGCACCGCGCGGTCGGCTCTGCCTGTCAACGTGGGTTGTTCCCACTTTCCTCGCTAGATGCCATGACTACTGCGCGGAATGAGTTCACCGATTGCATTCCCTTCTCGCAAGGGAGAACTGCAGAACAGTACGCAAATAATTACTTTGTTTAGAATACTTTCTTTAACTTAATATAAACGTTCTCGATATTGTTAGGTGCTTTATACTTTCATTGTGCTATAATGTAGTTATCACGTACGTAAAATACCCTCAAAAAGCCAAAATAATAAATTCTTTCGAACTTGAAATTGCTACCAGTCGATCACAACAGAACGAATTCTCATATTCATTATCCTCGCGCCCTCACGGACCAACCCGACTTTGCACGAGACATGACGAAATCGAGCGCCTGCACCTTCGAAGAACGAAGCTTCGCTGACGTCCCGAGACGAATTTACACACCGTTTTGAAAACATCGATTGTTATGGTTCAACCACTCGTACGCAGCTCAGAATCTGAGTTGAGTAAACAGTTTTGCTCTGGCCATAAGCAAAGAATATTTTAAATATAGAAAGGATTTTTCTGCTTAGGGGAATGATTGCTTTGCTTAGGGGAATGACTCATACCCTTCATTCCATGGAAAGCACGCCACTGTATCCCCACATGTATACGCAATTCTGTACATTGATGAACTCAGTCGTATACCTCAGGTGGCGCGTAGCTTAACTATGGACATCTGAATCTATGATTAAATCGTAGCTGAAAATTTCCAGAAAAGTAATTATATTGTGAATATGTTAAGGTTTCTGGTTGTAAATCATAGCCTATAAAGAAAGACTAGCCAGACCTTTAAAGAAAGCTAGCACAAAAATTTCGTCAGGATTGGTACAGTAGATTCAGATATCATCGCTCTGTAAGTCAAGACATGTCTGTCTTTATATATTAGTATAGATAGATATAGATTGCCGAATAGTGTTGCTCATTGATTTTCAGGTAGGGCTTCAGTGATGATGTATTAGTAGCATCGTCTCCTGTATTATTTCAGTAGTGTACATTCCTTTTGCAGCTCTCGCAAGCAACCAATGTTTATTAATGAGGGCTCTAAAGACAGAAAATTTCACGGAGACGAGACGAATTGTACTTTGAATTTAAAAATAAGAAGTATTTGTTTAAAAAACGCATCTAAATATTCATGTCAAATATAATTTATGTTCTTCTACGTGTTTTTTCTAGTTTCACAAATTATTTCATTGATTTCGTCGTCACCGTACTTCACCACGTTATTACTACTGAAAATAAGTGAAAGCGATGTTAAAATCAGAGGTTATTTTATATATATGCTGTTTATTGAACACAGCGGTTGATTACATACCGCCTCCTAAGTTACGTGAGTCGGAGCTTATGATTGGCCTGTAGATTGGAGGTAAGAAAAATCGGATAGGAAAAGCGATAAAGTTTTTGAGATACACTGCCCTGATTGTGGCATATGATATATATGTAGTTAAACACTATTAGTTTTAATTTCACGAGAGGAAGAGCCTCTGTTTTGTCTCTTTTCTTCGTTTTTAACATTATTTTTGTAAACCATACGGTGTAAAATGGGTTACTTATATACGCTCATATATGCTGATATTTAAAGGTATTTAAAATATTTTGAATGCTGCAAATGTGATAGAATGATACATACTAAATACTAGCATAGGCGACTAGGGTTACAATGAACTTAAGTCATTGGTCGCGTTTCATTTATATTTAACATAAGCATAAGAAGATTGGGTTACAGTGAACCTGAACCTCGGCTATAGTGAACATACTAAATAGAACGTCCTGGAAATTAAATCCTTCCTGAAAAATAATATATTGTTTAAGTGTCACAAGTTCCAACACCAGGCAACTTGGAAAAATATTTTCGGCCGTAAGAAGGTCAAAGGTCGTAGAAGAAGTCTTTCCTTAGGTGAAGGTAGAGGACCCGGAATGGGGTCCATACTGATGACCTTATGACAGTTTCACAGCGGAAACAAAGTCTCCTGTCCAGGGAGAAAACGTGGAAACTTGGAAAATAAACTCCTAAGATAATTTCAAGCATAATTTATTCAATAAACCAGTCAGATATTCCAAATGGCTGAGTCTCAATAAACACTCAGAAGTTGGTTTGCAAATATGCTTTTTAGACAAAAAAATTGCATTGCAGAAGCGTAGAAACACTCCAGGCACACGTAATTTTTTTATTATTTACAAAAGAAATGAATATATTTGTTCAGAAAGAAAAATTAACCCAGAAATAAAGAAGCAGTCGAATTGTGTATATCGGGTGCTTCCTTATTTCTGTTTTTTTTTTCATTATGAAGAAATACTATATTCATTTCTTTTAGGTTTTAGAAAAATTACTGATGAAATATGAAGCAAACAATTGAAAATAGATTTTTTAAGGACAAATAACGATATCGAAATTTTCAGTTCGTATTGTTAATGAATATTTCTGTATCTGTACATTAATAAAATCAATAATTGCGGAGAAATTCGATGTAATTTTGACGTCATGGGATATAGTGAACCTCTGATACAGTGAACCAAAAATGTTAGTCCTCAGAAGTATACTACAACCGGAGTCGACTGTGTCTTGCATTTCGAACCAGACAACACTTCGTCGGTGAATTGACCGCAGCATCTCATGCACTTTCTCATTCTCACACAATCCTATTCCTCAGTCCTTGACAGTCTTCAAGATCAGGAGTAACCCATCCCCAAACCCATGCCATCTTTCAACCATTCAACCTCTTCGATACAAAAGCAGTCGTACTTTAATAACGTTTTAATTGCACAATGTTTATTCTATTCATTGAAATCAAAACATCAACAAAGCGCATTTTCAAGGACATTATATTGCAAGCGTCCCCCACCAGGCAAGCACACATCCAGCAACACACAGAACGTGTGGCCGGGAAGCGGGTGCTGTCACCGACCGCTGCGCGAAGTAAACGCGCACGTTCTCGTAGAAGTCGACCGCCCTGTCCCAGGCGTCCTCCAGCAGGAGGGCCAGCGCTTGCCATCTCCTGGCGTGCGCGGGGGCGGGCGCGTCCCACACCTGCCCGAGCAGCTCGGGGCTGGGCTGGCACGCGTTGGCCCGCGCGTCGAACAGGAAGCCCCAGCGGCAGCCGCAGCGGTAGGCGCCGGGCAGGTTGAAGCACGACTCCACGCGCGTGTCGCACGCGTGCGCGCCCTCCGCGCACTCGTCCACGTCCACGCACGTACGGAAGGGCGCGCTCCAGCGGAAGCCCGCGCGCGAGCAGTTGCACGACGTGTTCCAGCGGTTGAGCGCCACGCTCGCGAAGTCCGTGTTGAGCGAGCGGTTGAGCGCGCAGGCGCGCCGCGGCGGCGGAGACGACGACGACGCGGCGCCCGCGAAGCACGGGCTCTCGCTCGCGTTCCAGCACTCGCCCTGCGCCCCCACCCCCACCCAAGCAAGCAGGGCAGGGTGTAAGTGTTAGCAAAGCTGAAGTAAATAAGTGTTCCTTCCAATGAAGAAAGTGTATTCATACATTGAATCGTACATCAAGATACAGTTAGAAAACAAGTTATACACATAAACAGGGTAGGTCGCAAAGCAACGAGCATTGCTGGGCAACCATAGGTCCAGGGAGATTATATCGCCATACTATCCCGATTGGGATTCAACAGTAAGCAGCGTTGCCAGATGATTAAATGTATATCCCAGTACTGACCGTCAAAAATCCTGGTACTTTCTCTAAAATTCCTGGTACCAATAACGAATTAAAGTTTAAACTGTTCAGATTGTAATTATATTATTCTTCAATTTATTTACAGTGTCTTTGACAGATTACAGTGCCCGGTGACATCCAATAAAGAGCTTCAACGTCACTATAGTGACGTCACTGTAGGGACGTAAGCTCCAAATAAGATGTCACCGTAACAGCTGAGGACCTATCAAAAGTCACTGTAAATAAATCGAAGTACCTAAAAGTTTTAAGGCACGCTAGAATTCCGTTTAACATAACTCAATATCGATATATTTTATAGGATAAACTAAATGGAAGTCTGAGACCTTTTCTTTTCTAGTACAACTTGTGCTAGGAAAAATCCATCATGTGTCACTTTTAATGGTTTTACGGCGGTGTTTTCACCAATATCATAGTTATTTGTATTATCGGTGTTAGTTTTAAAGTATTGAATAAAACATTTTACACGAATTTTAAATTATGCAACGTCAATTACCGTAGACTTAAAATCCTGTTATTTAAACGTACCAGGAAGTCTTCATCCTGGTACATGGTAGCTTCAATGAAATCCTGGTACAGGATCCTGGTACGTCTGGCAACACTAAGATTGATTCCGGGTGCGTCAACTACAAGTCCGTTAGTCTCGAAAGTGTAGCGCATGTTTTGCTCGGGAAGTGGCGGTGCTCTTCTCCCGCATGATGGCGGGATCCGGCGTCCACCTACCGTCGGCTAGCAGGATTTTCCCCAACCAGGTATCTCCACCTATCAGGGCGCCGCCCCAGCCGGCACAAGCTGTAAGATACCGACCGCGGTACCTACACTACCACACATGTGATAGTGTAGTGCAAGTTAGTGTAACTGGTGTGGTACGGTAAGTGTGTAAGGGATGAGCATAGGCCAAGGAAGAGGAAGAAAAGATCACGCGTGGTCCATGATCCGTTTGTTAGGGTATTGCTCCTGCATTCGTCTCGTGTTGATCGAAGAAACCACGGGAAACTAGCGATCAGAGCAGCCGGCTTCTAGAATTCTCCTTCAGGAAGCGACTGAATTCGACCTAGATTACAAGCTACTGTCGAAAATCCTGCCACCGTCGGGACTGGAACTAAGGACCTCCCAGTCAGAGGCACTGCAGTGACATCAGTTGATGCACTGAGCTACCTCTCCCAGTCACCCCCAAGCACAACATTGTGTTGCTCCCCCCTCCGTAAAAATAGCTCCTTATTTATTAAATAAAAAACTTATCTTAATTCAAGTACTTTCTGAACAAATACAAAAGCAACTAGTAATTTTACAGTATATAAAATTTTACATATGAGTATTACAATAAATACATTTTATGTTATGCATCTTTTTCCGAAGTGCGGGGCTCCTCATGGATGAGAGCTCGCGAGGAGCAACTGCTTGTTTTGCTTGTAGGTAAACCAGGCGCTGCACGCTAGTCGCTTGGCAGCGCCATTTCGACATGCACAGAACACCTATGAGATCCATTGATTTATTAGTGATTGTGGGTGTGTCAACTGCTCAGGTCATTAGACTCGTGATTGTTGTGCATGTTTTTATGTCGGGACATGGTGGAGATCTTCTCCCGCTGAATAGCGAGATCTGGCACTGATATAACCGTCGTCTTGCGGAATGTTCTCCAACAATTTCCCTCTAGCAAGGCACCGCCCCAGCCGGGACAATCTCTAAGCTCCTGCCCCGTGTGGTTGTGCAGTGCATGTAAATAAGTGTGTGTAATCAAGGAGTGAAGACAACCAACAGGAAGGAAATATCGCGCCCGGACTGTGGGGACGTTTGTTAGGGTATTGCTCCGTCATTCGAGTGGCGTTGGTCGGACAAACGACGGAAAACTACCGATTAGAGCAGCCGCCCACTAGAATACACCTCCAGACAGCGACTGAATTCGACCCAACTAATTACGTAGCTGGCGCCGAAAATCCTACCACACCATCGGGACTCGAACTATGTGATCAAAAGTATCCTGACACGGAGACGGTGGTGTTATGGCTGGTCGTGTTTCTCATGGAGACAGCTTGCACCCCTTGTTGTTTTGCGGGGCACTATCACGGCACAGGCCTACGTTGATGTTTTAAACACCTTCTTGTTTCCCACTGTTGAAGAGCAATTCGGGGATGGCGACTGCATCTTTCAACGCGATCGAGTACCGGTTCATACTGCACGGCCTGAGGCGGAGTGGTTACACGACAATAGTATCCCTGTAATGGACTGGCCCGCACTGAGTCCTGACTTGAATCCTATCAAACACCTTTGGGATGTTTTGGAACGCCGACTTCGTGTCAGGTCTCACCGACCTAAATCGATACCTCTTCTCAATGCAGCACTCCGTGAAGAATGAGCTGCCATTCCCCAAGAAACCTTCCAGCACCTGGTTGAAAGTATGCCTGCGAGAGTGGAAGCTGTCATCAAGGCTCAGGGTGGGCCAACACCCTATTGAATTCCAGCATGACCGATGGAGGGGGGCGCCATGAACTGGCGAGTCCTTTTTAGCCACGTGTCCGGATACTTTTCATCACTTCGTATAGGTACTCCCGATCAGAAGCATAGTGTGGCATCAATTGATTAAGCGGTACATGACA
The DNA here is from genome assembly GCA_031308135.1 of Acheta domesticus. NCBI lineage: Eukaryota > Metazoa > Arthropoda > Insecta > Orthoptera > Gryllidae > Acheta > Acheta domesticus. The sequence goes on along the minus strand of JAHLJT010004567.1, from coordinate 198,098,776 downwards.
CACGCATATATGTATGCATAAATGTGTTTTGGCGTGTGGCGTGTGTTTGCGCGCGCGTACCTGGGAGCGCAGCAGGCGCAACGGGCAGCAGGGGTCGGGGCAGAAGCTGTAGGCGGCGCAGGCGAACGCCTCGCCGTCCCTGGCGCGCACGTCCCCGTTGCGCGCCCCCCACTCCGCGTCCAGGCACCTGCCCATGCCCATGCTCTCAAAACATGCATGTTTATATAAAAATACGGACGTTTTAAACATTGACGTATTGAAACCGAAGTTTATTGAACATCGATGTTTTTTTGGCGTTTTTACGTTTGCAAAGGTTGGGTTCGTGAATGAATAATGCCTATAATCACAATTTTGTAAAAGTTAAAATAAGAAACAACAACTGAGGGCACTAATCGAAATCAATACTATTATGAGGGCACTAATATCAATTGTACTTGACCGAAACGATCGCGGTTTATTCTGTCTTCATCGAGAACACTACCATCCCTTGCTCTGGATGATCCTCTAAGCCAAGTATTTCCTTCGTCTTTCCTGTTTTTCGTACTTGCAGAGACGTTGTGTAACTTTGTTTTCAGTTAAATTTGAATTACGAATTAATAAGAACGGCCATTGGCAAGTTAAATTTGGCTGCGCACAAATTTCATGTTAGAGGTTGCTAAATCAACTTTAAAACAACGATTTTTAAAAATGTCGATGAATTATTTACATCGATGTTTCGAATTTGAACATCGATGTTTGGCAACATCGATGTTTTCTTGTTGATGTCGCATCACTACTTGGGATGCGATATCGAGGCCGATGTTCTCAAAACATGGGTGTATTTATAAAACCATCCATGAATTTAACATCGATTTTGGAAGCCGATGGTTTTTTAAAATCGATGTTTTTACGTGGTCAATATTTTTATAATGAAAAAGTCATATAAAATTCTATAATAATTTTCAGGTATCATAAATTGATTGTTCTTCAGACTAAAATGACCAAGTGCGAAAAAATTTAAAACCAAGTTTTCGTCGATAAAGAAGCCTATATTATTTTTGAATTATCGAATCACATAACTCAAGTTTTGTTAATTGCCCTGATAATTTTTGACTTAGTTTTGCCTCTTAAATGTCAATTAAAAATATTTAGAAACGGGGCTACTTTCAAATAATATACCCGTGATTACTAATCCATTCTTAAAATAACCGATTTCCAATGAAATCGTTGGATTTGGGTCGATGATTTATTAACATCGATGTTTTAAATTTGGGCATCGATGTTTAGAAAGACAACACAAATCAAGCAAGACAAGTGTGGAAATTATTTTTCTTAAAGTTCAGTGATTCTCAACCGGGGACTGCGGACATTTAAGCTCCGCGAGGAAAATTTACGAGCTCTTCGAAACGTGGTTTGCTACTAATGAATTTGAAAACAATTTATTAAAAGATACAAGGGATGGCCCGTGGTCCCGTGGTGTCACTATCCGCCTCCCATCGCTTGTGGTTCAACATTGTGGTGGACAAAGCGGGCTCGCGACAGGTTTTCTCGGGATACACTCATTTACCCTGCCAACATTCCTTCCACCGCTGCACTCCATCGATCATTCCCTATCCTACCCTATCATTTAGCTAATCCTCCTACCTTATCCTATCATTAACCATCATTCCGCTAAGGTTCTAGGAACACAGCGGCATCTCGGTGATGACAAGAGGATCTAGCTGAGAAGGGCTGAGGCTACCTCAGAATGTTTTCGACAGGTAGCATCCCAGCCTAGTGAACTGAAGAGAGGGTAAATGGTGAGGGTGTGGGGGACGTCCCCTCACAAGACCCTAGGTACCGACTGTTAGAGAATGGATGTAATGCCAGGTGGGACAATAGCTTCGACGAAGCTGGCTCAGGGGGAAAACAGAAAAAACAGAGTTATTAAATACAAACCACATGGATTCCTTTTGATTGAATGATCGTGATTCTGGGCGCGTCATCTACAGAGGTCATTGTCCCCTAAGTGTAGTGCGTGTGCGAGGAGGTGGCTGTAATCTTTCCCCTCTGGATGGCGAGATCCGGCGCCGACCTACCATCGACTAGTGGGGTTTCCTCCCAATCAAGTATCTCCCACCAGCGGGGCACCGCCCCAGCCGGGGCAAGCTCTCAGCTCCAAATCAGTCTCCCGACATGTCGTAGTGTAGTGCATGTTAGTGTAAGTGTGCGTGTGTAAGGGCTGAGGATATGACAAGGAAGAGGAAGGAAATATCGCGCCCGGACCGAGGCCCGTTTGTTAGGGTACTGCTCCGGTATTCGCTGGTGTTGATAGGAGAAACCACGGAAAAGTACCGATCAGAGCAGCTGGCAGCTAGAATCGTCCTCCAGACATCGACTGACAGAACTCGACCTAGCTAACAGGCCAGTGTGCAAAAGTGGAAGCTAGGACCTCCCGGTCAGAGGTACTGCAGTGGCATCAGTTGATGCACTGAGCCATCTATCTATCACGATGATTTCTTTTGAGATCAGGTTCTCCTGTAAGGTTAGGACAATAACGTCATCAATTCCTCAAAGGTACATATTAATCGCATTTGTTTTTGGTTGATTGAGTTTCTGGGCACGCCAACTGTTATGGTCGTTAGTCCCTTTAGGGTAGTGCATGTATTATCCCGGGAGGTGGCAGTGTTCCTCCTCCGATGCACGGTGATATCCGGCGCACACCTACAGGTCCAGTTGCGAGGAGTTCTACCCCCAGCGAGACACCGCCCAGCCGGTTCAAGCTCTAAGCTCCTGACTGGTCTCTCGAAATGAGTGGTAGTGCGTGCTTTTAAGTGTAAGGGAAGAGGATAGTACAAGAAAAAGGAGGAAAAGATCGCGTGCGGTCCGTAGGCTGGTTATTAGGATACTGCCCTAACATTCGCTTGATATTGATCCAAGAAACCTCTAAAAACTAACGATCAGAGCAGCCGGTTACTAGACTTCTCGTTCAGACGGTGGCTGAATTCGACTTAGCTATTTAGCTAGTGCACAATATCCGCTACAGTAAGCACTCAAGCTCAAGAATCTCCAAATCAAAGTCACTGTAGGGACCGCAATGCTAACTGAACTAACTCATCTGGCGTTTTTGATTTCTCCTTCGGTTACCTGACGTGTCACTTTCTATGGCGTAAATCTGGCAGCTCTAATGATATTAGCGATACTATTCATTGAATCTTGTTTTCCAAGACATACACATTCAAAATTAAAATATTGCAGTTAGTGTAAGCATGTAACAAACTAAGATTGGCGCACCTAGCATAATTATCGCAGGGCTCTCCGAACATTGCCAAATCCTTGACTTCTTGCATCGTGAACCAGCACATGTAGTAGCTGGCGCTGGTCCGCCATTGGAATCGCTCCAGAGGGCCCCCGAAGGGGAGGCCGCCGATGTAGTCGAGATTGTACTTCCGCAGGCATTCGTCGTTTATTTTCTTTATTGCTGATTTGTTCTTCCTCTCGTCCAGTTTCTTTTCTCTGATGATTGTTGTGGTGTCATCCGACCTTTTAAGTTCCGCCTGTAACACCTTCACTAGCAAAATAAAAGCCTTTTTCAATACCAGCATTATAAACGTCCATTTCTGTTGCGAGAAATCGTTCATAGTCCGGTATTGCGGCAGAAATAGATGACGTATTAGATTTTATGGCCCGAATGATTGCGTCCTCATCCATTCAGCCAATCGCAGCGAGAGAATCGGGGGGAGGTAAAGGTAAAAGGAACAGCCGACCACCGTATTCTCGCACAAAGTCAAATACCCGTGACATCTGAAGAAAGTTGTTTGACAAAATTAAGTTTGATTCTCTTATAAATTTATAATGCTGTCATACAAAAAAAGCGTATACAACTCCTTTATAAAGTTGTTATATTGCATTCGTACAAATTTGAAAACTAGCTCCTAACCTCGTTCGTTTTCAAAACATGTACTCATGCAATAAAGCTTAACATTAAAAACTAATTGCATAAATTACTATTACTGCATTGCACTACCCCTAAAAGTAACCTCAATCAATAAGAAATTGTTTTCATATACATTAAGACATCATCATTTGATCACTAAATGTGTCGCTTCAAAATTAGCAACGCATTACATAACGGTATCTACACCCAAACAAGGAAACAAAAATTGAGAGGAACTAATATTGAATTGAAAGCCCGGAAAATCTGTTCAAGAGGTTCAATCTGTGTTTCTAATCTGTTCAAGAGGAAAAATTCCGTTAATTTATCGAGCAGCCTTCATAAAGTACGAGGGTTGCCACACATTTATTACAATTATTTACAAATTATTTTTATCACACAAAAAATAGGTTCCTCCTGTGTCTTTCAATGCCAGACATGGTCAGATCTTGCAATCTATCAACCATTATCATAAACAAAATACGGACAGTCAATAGCTGGAAATCCACAACTGTAAATAAATGTTTAACTTCTCTTTCATCATCTGGTGTACAATATATAGATACATTCGAGGTTAATAATTAAACGTAGGTGTCGATGTCAATTACGAATCTACTCTCTTGTACCAAATGTATATAAAAAAGCATGTTGTAAACTACTACACCGCGATTGCTCTCTCTAACTCACGTGTCTGAGCCTTCTGCACATACCTTTTCGTGCAAGTACATGACGCACGCTCTGAAGCCTCTGTCGCAATGGTTTCTCACTTCCCAATGGAGGCTTCGTAACGCAGGAATGGGGAAATTCGCAACAAACTCTTTCACTATTTCCTTCCCGGGCGTGTAAAATCGCCGGTCGAAATCATTAAATTTATGAGATCTCAAGTAGAATCCAATGTCTCGCACAGCTGTTGTTATCCATTCGAGATCTTCATCGTCTTTCTCATCAGCCACGTCGTCATAATCGGATTCCGGGGGTAGATCATCGAAATCATCGTCCAGTGGGGCGTTTTCTTCGTCATCGGCGTCCGTTTCTTTTTCTCCTTCATTGTCATTCGCACACAAACATAAAGAAAACAAAATTGATAAAAATAAGAGGCACATTATTGGGGACACGCACATGATAAAACCAGGTCCTGCCGATAGCCATTTCTGTCTACAAAATGTCATTGAACAGAACCATTCACTGCACACACAATACACTAGCGACCATCTTTTGTTGAATCATTGCCTTCTAAATGATAAGAAACGATCGAAAGGACGAAAAATTATTTATTTATATTAACCCGGCAACGGACGGGTTAGGTCTGTGAGACCCATGACGCAACAAAAACTTCAGCCAGTCACATAGAGATCATACTAGAAGCCTGTTTGTCTCTCTACCTTTCTTTTATTTTCAGTGTATTAGGTTTTGCGTATACGTGATTATATGCGTAATTTGTTTCGTGCTGTGTCTCAGACCCAGCCCATCCGTTCGTGTAACGTAATCGAGTAGGTATGTATTCGTATATTTAGAATTATTTATTATTGCGATATAGTTAATAATGATATTTTTAAGTAGTATTACGTATAACTAAAGTATAATTCAACTTTAATTTCAGAAATGAGTCAGTGGAATGACGAGGATGGTATTAGGGAGGCCTCATGGTTCTCCTTCTTAAATTCTTATAAATATTTTTGATAAGAATAAAGACATGCATAATATATTAACAAACATGTTTTCGTTTTTATCAAACTAACGTAATGAAGTCCACTAACAATGATATAAACAAAATATTTGCTATGTAATTCTTGTTTTTTAAACGGATCTCTCAGACCCAGCCCATCGTTCGTGTTACATTCTTTCACCGATCAATCGCCGAGTTGAAAAATACTTCGTAGTCTTCTTTTGTACCATTAGAACGTATTTTATGTCCTAGTGAAGTTCATAATGCTATAAATGTTTCTATTATATATTCATAATTATATATAATTATATAATATATATTATTATATAACAATATATATATATAATTATACCTAGATTCATACTATGCCAACTAAAAAATACAAAAGTTAAAAAGAAACTTTAACAAAGAAAAATAAACCGTTTTATACAAAAGTCAAATAGTTATATAATAGCGCAAATGCCACCAATATGTTAAAACAATTATATTTGTAAAAATTTGTTTGCTAAAATGGAGGTGAAAATATCATGTATTTTCATTCATAAACCATAAAATGAACTATTACCAGAATATTTTTGTTGTTTAGTTAACAATAACTCAAAATCCAGGTCAATCAATTCCGTGTGGAAAAAGTAGAAAGCAGCCCAATACATTTTTCATGGAGAACTGACAATGTCCAATGAATCGCCACACGAAATAAAGCAATCGGGGTCAGTTCGTAAATTTAAAAAAAAGGTTAGATATCTAGATGGACAGTAAAAAGTACGACGATATACTAATTTCAATCTATGATAACTAGACCCCGGAAGTTCAAGCATTTATTTTTAGTAAAATAGGCATGCAAAAAAGGTATTTATTCTGGCCAAAACACAGGACACATTGAAATAATTACAATTTAAAAGTTTAAAAAGTTATTAATTAAATGATTCACATATTAATTTTAACTCTGAAGTTTTCATTAGAACTAGCGTGGAAGGAAACTACCTTTCTTTTGTAATCTTGATCGCACTTGACCATCCGCTTGACGACTACGAATTTATTTTACTCGCAACCCTGTCTCTACGAAATGCTATTGTGGACTCCCTTTTAAATCTTGAAATGGTAGCAGTATAAAAGGAATAGCATATTTCGTTCTTCGCACCACATCCAATTGTCAGTAAAGCTTGGGGTCCAAGAAGACCCCAGGTATAGTACTTGATTGTAAATTGCAGATAAGGTACGAGGGTTAAAGACACTCGCAAAACGGCCACCCAATATTATTTCTCCGTGGTGTTCCTTTCATTGTAATCGTCGCTTTCCGGACCTGCACTGACGGTCTTCCCAGTTGGGGTGAGTGGCGCTGACACGTGCAGCAAACAGAGTGGGGAAGACTCAAGAGTTCACTGCACGAATGTCCGCAAGGACAATCCATGCTTCTTTGCGTTTCCTCCATAAAGCAGGAAAAGAATCCAGCCGCCATTAACGCTCCAAATTGTTGTAATGGACAGGGTTCGGTGATCAACACCTCACGCATGTTCCTGTAATTTGGAGGCTCCACTTTTTCACGAACTGATGCTGAATGTCCGCCTTAATTAAATTTATTTCTGATATAATTAAAGTTTTCCACAAGAAAAGAACTGAAGATTATTCAAATTCATTGCCCGAGCAATGTAATTATCTCCTAATAATGTAAATGGTTCTGGATCTGAAGCAGGTTTAGACACGCATATAAAAACACGCGTACCTAGTGTTTAATTTTTTCTACACATGCAATCCGAAAACAGTGTAATAATAATCGCAACTACAAGGGAATTTTATAGAGTATATTTTCCAAACTTAACTTTACATTCTTTAAAACAATATAATATTGCAACATAACACATGGAATATAAAGATAAGAAAAGAAGAGCTGCAGAATTTCATCAGATTTGTCTGTTAAGGAAACATGAATCGCCATTCTCAATTGTAAATAGTAGAAATTAAGTAATCTCTGTCTCGTAGAAACTACTCCCCTATAATTCTTTCTACAAGAGCACAACATGCAATCTTTTTTTCTCGCAGCTCACTGTATTCCGATTCAAACTCTGGGACTTCAAGGGCTTGACAGAAAAGCGGGGAGTGGGTCACGGTCATCAAATCGGAAGTTTCGTTACGACTTAATTTTTTGGAATTGGAGCTCGCGATTGGATAACAATATCCCCCACTCTTTCCACCTTGTGACCTTGAAGTGCCACTCTGTTTAAATTGAAGTATAGTACCATGAGCGTGTAACATATTCTTGGGTTTTTATTTCTTGGCGCGTGAGGGCCTGTCTTCATGCTGGAATATCCCAAGTCATTTCACGTCTTTCTCGGGGATGTCGCTAAGAGTCGCATGATCGCGACTGTATCGAGCTGTGCTGGTGATCATGTGACTCCTAGCGGCACGACCGCGAACGTCGCGAAATGACGTGAGATATCCCATCATGAAGACAGGCCCTCACGCGCCAAGACATAAAAACCCAAGTATAGGCCTGCGACGCCTAAAAAAAGGAGGGGTGCAACTACATTTCTGACCGCCCTTTTCCACTAAACTTTTTATTTGTTTATGACATTTAACTTGGAAATAAATAAAACATATGGGCAATTGATTTTATGTTGCACCACTTTACATGATAGCTAGTTAGGTTGGAGAGACTATCTTTCAAATGTAATGTATCAATTACCCAAATTGCCAGCTTGAAAAGAGACAAGGAATCAGTAATATTGATCATTATTACGGAAATAAAATGTTTTAATCTAGAGAGCTTGGGGTCTTTTCGAAATTTTCAGAGGAACCGCGCCCACCCGGGCCCCTCGTGGCACGTGGCAATACTCGAATTGTTTTAGTTGGCACTTTTTTGGCTCGTTGCTTGACGTGTTCACACGTACTATCAGAAATTTTAACCTATTAGTTATGTACCTAGCGGGACATAAATGGTACGCGAATCACTATTTCAATTCGCGCGTTTAATTGCTGAAATGGGCAAGTTTAAACTTACTCCTCGCATTCAATAGACGTAGACATCGTAAAGGAAACATATAAGCAAGTTGTTTCATTCCTGAATGCTAGATATCGATTTAGCTGTGATGGCTAAGATATTGTACTCTCCTGGCCAGGGTGTACATATGACGTGCGTAAGTTCGAAACTTCATCTAAAACCGTGCTTAGCTGCTATATGCCTGTGGTTAAATCGGAGGTAGAGACCGATGTAAAACAAACGGTGCGGTGGTTGGTCCGCATCGAAGTTCAGGGGGCATATAGCAGCTCACATTTGGTTAGCAGTAAAAGTTGCAAAAACATGCTATCAGAGGTCTCCAACGGCTCCTTTGCGCGCACAAACGTGACAATGGGCGAGCGATACGCGAACAAAATCATTCTGTGATAATGGGTCAAGTTCAACTTCAACGTAGCGAGAGGAAAGACCGAGATAACATCACAACAACCTGAAGACTCGTCAGTCGCGGACAGCGACACAGCCATCAGTGTGCGAGGCGCCTCCTCGGATTTCAACATTCCAGGAGAAGACTGGACCTTGCAATCAAGATGCAGAGCGTCTGTTCTGCTCTGGAAAGTTTTCAGCGAACACTAGGGCGAACAGTGGAAGCGTGAAATGAGCGAGATTTGGTCACATGCATACTGCGTCAGTTACAACAAAGAATGTTGCATTTGTAATTTTCGCAAATGAAGATCTGTTGTACAGCATTATGCCATTTATTTCACTATTAGCAGGTTTGAAGCAAATAAAACATGAGTTTGTAATTTGGACTAATTCGCTAGCATGTATCGCAAATTATTGGTGGTGCTCCAAATTTGAACCCCATTTTCCAAATAAGAAAGACTGCACTTTCATAAAAAAAAGAGCTTTGTTTAAGCACTTCAATTTAATTTGATTTGATTTATTTGGTCAAAAACCAGTGAAAACTGTATGTGAGGAATGGGGGAGAAGAGTTGTATTACGCAGTTGGCGTCTCATCTGTGATTACAGTATTAGTATATATCTTCTCACTGAGCAACCTTTTACAATAGTTTATTTATGAGTTGCAAGGAATAATAAATAAAATGGTATTACATATTTGAAGAGGAGAATATATTTTAATATTATAATAGATAATTAAAGTTTACTATTAACAAGGTGCAAAAAAATTGCTCAATAATTTTCTTTCAGTATTTATCGTTTTAATTTGTACCTTAAAAAGGATGAAAAACCTCTTAAATATACTGCCCTCTAAGCCCCACAGGACAGTTATTTATGTGGTATCTAAGGGATTTAGTACACGTTTTGCCAAGAAAGCAGCGACTTCCAATTATGTTGGTGTCGCCTGAGGAGCAAATTCTTCAAGTTACGCCCGTGTTGCATACAAAACTTTATGATTTACTACTTCGTTGCTGAACAAAAAAAAACATTTTTTTTAATTTGCCTCGCATCGAAAATGAAAGGACGTATTGTAATCCAAGGTTTTCAATATGGTGTCAGAAAAACAAAACAGAGCGAGTATCTAATTACTATTGCATAATCTTAGTTTGACTGATTTGTTCGTTCAAAATAAAGAGATTATTTAAGAAATATTGTGAAGTTTCTGCGAAAATTCTGTACTATAAAAATCTAAAATGCTAAGGACGGTTTGTGTTTAAGTATATGACGAAATACATGTGAAAATGATTTTGGTGAATTTTAGAGTTGGATAGAAAATAATTGAATTGCGTAGATGAAACGGTACTTTAAAGCTATTTGCCAATATTGTCGAACGTTATTTAGAAGTAAGTTATAAGTAGTTATTTAGTCACTACATCAAAAACAATATTTGTAGGATATGCATTAAACATCTATCACTACTAGTTGTTGTTGTTGAACCACTACTCAAAAAACACTTGGGTCTCTAAAACTAACGGTTTTACGTAGAATTGGTACATCTTCTTGTTTGTATTTCAAAATAGAGATTGTCTTCATGATCATATTTCACTACTCTTGCAGCTCATATATATTTATCATAAGTAATATCACGAGAAGTGCTGTGCTAGCCGGTAAATTCACGACTCGCGTAGCGAGGAGTGAATTTACCGGCTAGCACAGCACTTCGAGTGATATTTAGTGTGACTATTTCACGAATAAACACATTACATGATTTGAAAGGATAATTTAAATCACAGGAATTACGAAAAAGGGAAATATTACCCAAAATTACAACCGAAAAATGAAAACCTTTCATTCAGTTCCGACTTATCACTGCCTCCTGGAATAACTTATAATCAAGTAACATTTGAATAACAGTTTAATGCAGAAAATGATTTCAAATATGTTTCAATTTTATGGTAATAAAACTTTCGGAAAACAATTATAAAAAGGCTTCTGACAAGAACATTTATTAAAAGCACAGTCATTAAAGTTGTAGGAAGTTGATTTCCAAGTCTTGGTCTTTCATAGAAGTATTTGAAATGGAAGATGTACAAGATGAATTAGCAGCGGAATTCGTCAATTTCGAATGGATTGAACACACGTGTGTACTCATTAAAATATTTTCCTGAATAATTTTGGTTGTAATGTTCCACATAGTTTTGATGGCATATTCTTTGTACTCTTCACAATCTAATCTTCGTATATTAATTGCCTAAAACATGTGTAATTTCTTCATTGGTAGTTTGTGCTGTCCATTTGTATTTTCTGTCTTGACAAAATTCTTGAAATTTCTTTTACACATTTTTTTCTGTTCCTTTTGCTGTTTTTCGGCACTGAATCATTAATAATAGATTCTATTTCAGAATTTTAAACATTACCAAAACCACACATTTTAATATTATATTGATGCACAAGAGCTATTTTGGAGGTGAAACAATTGCTATCGTTATCTTAAAAAGGTAAACAAAGGTTTTACAGCGATAAAAAAAGGTAAACAAGCTAATGGCGATAAACATCTGGGATTGGTTTAATTTGAATATATCCAGGCTTACCATTGGCTACTTAGGACGCGGACAGACATGAGTGAAATAGTCAAAGAAATCTCTTAACCTCTGAACCTAAATAGTTTTTCGAAGTGCTAATATTAACTACGAGTATAATGAAAAAGTATCCTTTTGTTTGCTTCATTTTGGTTAATTTACAAGAGAGAGCTATAATGTCAACAGTATTGTATGTAAATTTCATGTTATTTTTTCAAATGACGATATCTCTAAATGGTTAAAGATCCCGCAGGTAATAAAAGTAAACCTGGTGTCTCAAGATTATACTGAAAACCCAAAGTATACCGATATGGGCTCCAAGTTTACTTTTATTATCTCCAACAAACAGATACATAAAGAATTACAAACACAATTTATTAAACCTTCAAAATTAATCTTTGAATTTCTTCAACTCTTTAACAAATTCTCCTACATGTCAACAGTTCAGACTTGGACAAAATTACAAAATGCTGTTTGAACATGCTGACATGAATATGCTGTTTTTATTCCTGTTTTCCCAAATGTATATTCCAACCTCCTTAAATGAATAAAAATACTAAATTTTTCGGGAAAGCGATCTGAAGGTCAATCGCGTACCTTTCGTACAATGGCCCTGCCCTTCGATATTAGTTCGTCAGTTTGCTGTAAAGCGCTTAAGGAAAGTTCTAAATGTGGAAATAAAAAAACTTAATGTTAAAGAAAAAGCAATATTCATTCTATGATCCTGTTCCTAAATATGCGGTAGGAATGAATAAAACATTTGTTAGTATTTTAATGTATGAATTTTCCATTTTACCCAATTTTTCCAAAATTGTTTTAATAGCGTCATCTAAATTTTCATATATTTGTATATCTACGTTTCTTCATGTCGAATATTATTGAAGGAACCGTCAGATTCGATTTATGGAGGTCCGTCTGTATTGAAACGCATTCGTAAAACAAGCAGAAGGCCCGGCAAACAAGCTGCCTCCTCGCATTGCGTATTCCAAGAGGGAGGACACGCGGCTCCCGTGGTGCGCGGCGCGGCCGCCAGAGCTCGTGGCGGTGATCTGCATAATGCAGCAGCGCGCGGGGAATTATGATTCCGCGCATAAGGAAGCGCCTGCGATGACGCGGTGGCCCCCGCAGGGCAAAGGCAGGCTGCTGTTGCATAGTGCAACGCACTGCTGCTACAGGCAGCGTTCCCTATCGATTCAGACCAAGAACGCGAAACGAAAGGAAGCGAACGTTTAAAAAAACGATATTCCGTTACTTTTCGCCTTACTGTTAGCACCAGACCTAATACCGAAGTTTTAGCATTTCGCTGTGCTTGCTCTAAAAATTACCTCTTTTATTAATGACTGTCTAAACAAATGTTTATCCCCGTAGGTGATAAAGAGGTACTAGAGATGCATTCTATTATACTCGTACATTAAGAAGGGTTTTTAACCTAAAGAATGAAATAAATTCCTTATATTGTATACATATTTTGGGGGAGGAAGCTTAGCCATTACAAAGTACACTAGCAAAATACCCGGCTTCGCCGGAGTTTCCGTCATAACTAATCCTTGTGAAAGAGTAAAAAAGATTAACTTTTTTATAAGCCAGTCTTTAAGATTCGTATTTTTAATGTAATTGGTTCAAATTTTAATGAAATACTATAATGTTCTTTCATTTTGTTTTACAGGAAATTTCTATTTGATAAAACATTTTTTATCTCACTCAAAGCTACTAGCCTCTAGCGAATCTATTATGTACCACTTCTGCTACACCGCAACTGGCGTCTGACGGAATACTTTAGGAACTATCTTCTTAGATATCACTTCTGTCGCACCGCTACTGGTCTCCGGAGAAATATTTTAGAAACCAATCTGCTCTTAGCGACAGGCGAAAAACAATGACCGTGGAGCTTCTACCAACTATTTAAGTTATTTGAATTATTTATTTTGCGCATTTGCATTGTGATTCCATTGTGACACATTTTGCAAGGACACAATCCTACAATCCTGAAAAAAAGTCAGTACAAATTTATTTTTTATTCAGGACCTAGAGTTTGTGGTATCCATGTCGGTTACACGTCACTAAATTCATTTTATTATTGTAGATTACTTCTCCTTTCGCAAATTCACACACTGAACGCAAATGAGCGCGTTACACGAAAGTCGTGTACCCAACATCACACCGCCACGGGCGAGCAGGCAAAGCCATCGGGCGACACGCAGCGCCGAGGGACGCCCCAAGGCGCGTTTCGCAAAGGGGTTCCGCGTCGTCCCTATGCGAAACCACTGTACCTGGCAAGTGCGCTATTGGGAGAACGCGGCGACCCCACCGCGCCCAGCCCCGCCCCGCTCCCTCCGCCAGGCTCAGCGAATACCCACTCCGCCCAACCACTCTCCGCCACGCCCCACCATGCCCCGCCACGCAAGCCCGCCCCGCAACCCCGCCATCCCCGCTCCACCATCCCCGCCCCGCAATCCCCGCCCCGCCATCCCCGCCCCGCCATCCCCGCCCCGCCATCCCCACCCCGCCATCCCCGCCCCGCCATCCCCGCCCCGCAATCCCCGCCCCGCAATCCCCGCCCCGCAATCCCCGCCCCGCAATCCCCGCCCCGCAATCCCCGCCCCGCAATCCCCGCCCCGCAATCCCCGCCCCGCAATCCCCGCCCCGCAATCCCCGCCCCGCAATCCCCGCCCCGCAATCCCCGCCCCGCAATCCCCGCACCGCAATCCCCGCACCGCAATCCCCGCACCGCAATCCCCGCACCGCAATCCCCGCACCGCAATCCCCGCACCGCAATCCCCGCACCGCAATCCACGCCCCGCAATCCCCGCCCCGCAATCCCCGCCTCGCAATCCCCGCCCCGCAATCCCCGCCGCGCAACCTCCTCCTCGCCATGCCTCGCCCCGCCATGCCTCTCCCCGCCATGCCTCGCCCCGCCATGCCTCGCCCCGCCATGCCTCGCCCCGCCATGCCTCGCCCCGCCATGCCTCGCCCCGCCATGCCTCGCCCCGCCATGCCTCGCCCCGCCATGCCTCGCCCCGCCATGCCTCGCCCCGCCATGCCTCGCCCCGCCATGCCTCGCCCCGCCATGCCTCACCCCGTCATGCCTCGCAGGCCCCGCCCTGTCCAGCCCCGCCACGCCATGGTCCTCCCGGCCCCGCCACGCCACGCCACGCCCATACCCGCAATTCCCGCCCCGCCACGCTCCGCCACGCAACGCAACGCAACGCCGCGCCGCACCCTAAGAGGATGAAGCGATATCTTCTCACGGCCCATGAGCCTCGACGGCGCGGCGCCCGCTAAAAGCAAATGGCTCCGAACGAATCGCAGAGCCGAACCGCGCGCGACTCCAAAACGCATCCCAAGAAACCAAAAAAAAAAAAAAGTGGGAAAAAATAAAGGAAAAGGGAAGGGGGAAGAGGTAAAAGGCGGCGAGCAGAAGAAAGATTCTCGCGGGAGGCGCGGCCCGCGCAGGGGCGGTAACCTGCCGCGCGCGAAGCAGATACACGCGACTCGGGGCGATTCCACGCGCACTCCCGCGAACCAGACTTTGCACTTCGGCGGAAAAGGAGCCCGCCCGCCCGCCCGCGCCCACGATCGGTCTGGGCGGGGGGCGGGGTGGGGGCAGCGGTGCGGGGGGGGCGGGGGGGGCTGAGATGGTCGGAGACGAGCCAGGGGAACCGCCTGGGCAGAGACCTCAGCTGTGCAGGAAATGGAGGTGGCGCGTTTGGGGGATGAAGAGGAGAACGTGATGAAGTAGATTCGGGAATGAGACATTTTATACTAAAAGAACGTTTTTTTAAACACCAGTATCGATATAGTCATAATTATAGCTATTATTTTTTTGTTGATATACTTGTCTTATAATTTGTTTTACTGTAGGTTCTTATAGCTACTATTTGATGATTCTGATGATTTACTTTAGTGATTTTACAAATATAAACCTATTGTTACCCGGCTAAAGCAGGAGGTCTTTGTCCTTTATGGGATGTTGTAGGCTAATAACAACAACAACAACAATAATAATAATAATAAAAATAATAATAGTAATAACAATAATAATATCGATATTGCAATACTGAGATACCAAAACCGATATGTGCTTTTATATACATGTTATAGCTTAAATTCGAAATGCAGCTAATGTTGGGAGAATTAACGCTTTAGCCAAGAAGTTTGGGTAAAGCTGTGTGAATGACAATGAATGGATTATTTTTAATTTCATTCACCTAATGTTGGAGATAGTTGAAGGACGGTAGCAGAAGTAAGGCGATAATCGGCGTGTGTGGCGTCCTGTGTTGTCAAGAAATACTTTGCCAAAAAAGAAAAGGGTGGAGAAATGTGCGTTGCCCAGACACAAGTTTGTTTTATGTAAATCGCAATAGTCCGAGGCCAGTGCCTCGTCGCGAACTCGGAAACATTTTTCACTTTTATCATAGCTCTTCGTAATGTATTTTACCTTCCCTAGTCACCTCGTTTCGGTTAACATCTATTTCATCCGGCTTAAGTCTGAAGAATGCTAAAAAGCTGTTTTTCTTCGGACTATATCCGCTTGTTTTGAATACAGTGAACATTATCTTGCACACGAGAAATAACTACTATTACCTTGGTAACTGGCCAAATTCAGACTTTACCCATAACATAAACACAATTTATTGGTAATTCGAAAAACGTTTTCAAGTACCCCAAAAAGTATTTAAAAATTAAAAACAAAGTTAATTAAATGATAAACCCATCGTTTCCGAACCACCATTTCTCAATATTTCAATGAGTCAAGGAGGGTCAGTATGAAATAAAATGTGAGTTTTGAAATTAATTGTATTAATGATCTAAACTTTGATTTTATTGATAACTCAATCACAAAACATACTTTTCTCAATATATTAGTAAATAGAAAAATAAATTGACGATGTAAATTTACAGATATACAGAAAGAAAAATATCAAAATGTAGATAAAATCGATGTATTGATGATAACCATAGGTGTGCCAGGAAGAAGAATGAACGATTAGGAGAGAAAGAGGTGGCCGTATATTTTATAATGATGTACAATTTGCTTTTCATTTTTCACTTCTCTTTCCTCTTGGTTTTAACATCGCATCTCTCCAGCTTGCCCGTAATTTTATTCAACTCTCAACTTTGGAGATGGATGTTACAAATGCAAAGTATTTCCTACAAATTATCGCTCTCTTCTGTATATCGATTTCCTTTCCTCTACTCCTGTTCTCTGTTCTTTTGATCTCCAAATCCTCAAGGTATTCTTGAGTCCCAAATATTAAAGTGAAGCGGAAAAGGAAAATTAAAATAAATTATTTACAAGATGGTATGTCGTAAGATAATTTTCTGAAGCTATACAATATCAAAACCGTATTTTACAAGAGAAAAATATCTTCATGGGAAATCTGATTAATTCATCACCTAGAAAGGTAATAAATTTCCGTCTCTGTCGGAACTAATTTTCAATTTTGACTTTTATTTTCTCAGAGCCTAAAAGCGATATGGGAATGAACTAAAATGCACTTACAAGGAAATTTTCTCGTCGTTTAGAAACTTTAAAAGTTCTGGTACATTTCTACACAGTTTTCAAAGTATATATGAAAACCTTAAAGAGTACAAACTTTAATGTTTCTTAAAGGACTGGTAAGGGACCGTCCATAAATTACGCAACGCAAATTTCGAGTATTCTCAATACCCCCGCCCTCTTGTAACGCACTTCCCTATCTATATGGAATGCAGCGTGACGCTGCCTCAGACCCCCTCCCTCCCCCTTTAGCGTTACGTAATTTATGGATGACCCATAAGGGAAGACTTGGGTAGTTTTTATGAAGCCTTATGCAGACAGTAACTATTTTCAACTCCATGTCAAACGTTCAAAAAATACATTAGTATTAAAATGTAATTGTAGATTTATAAAAAAACAAACCTTTTTATAATACAAAATAATCGTTTGAAAGAAAGTGACCATAATTATTTCCGTTAAATTAATTCTGTGAAAACTTCATCAAAATTGCTTTCAATGTTCTCGAGAGGATTTCGGAGAGACAAGAGTTGTTTATGCCACGCACTTAACCATGAGCTTACAAAACTGCGTTTTTAAGATACGGGAATCACTTCAGTTTTATTAAAATTAGTTTTCAGTCTCAAGAACAAAATGTTGTACTTCTGTAATGCAAACCAGATCAAAATATCTCGCGCTTGAAACACTTAAAACAATGGGTTTCTATAATGAGGTGCAAGAGGATGTGGATTTATATTCGAAGGTCTTAAATCACATTCCACTTGAAATTAACCCACTCCAACAGTTCGTGACACCGTTAGTGCTCAACTAACTGACTTCATTTGTAGTTTTTAACATCCGCAATTCTAATAGTTTTAAAATGTGTAAAGAGAGACCATAAGATTGAAGAATCGTTCAAAAACTGAGTTGTGAAGTTCTGAAAGAAATACACAGAAAAATAAAGTAAGAAGAAATTAATATTAAGAAAAAACGAAAAAAAAACGGAGTTCAAAAACACAAATCTAAATTGTAATAATTCACCAAAAGATATCCATTTTAACATCGTTTGTATCTTGCATCTTGTTGGGATATCTGTAAATGCTTCTGCGATATAGTTATTTCTTCCATGCTTCGATGTATGCTGCGGTTGATGGTCGAAATAATTTAATAATTTATTCTTTGTTTTAAGTAAAAAGGAGTATTGGGTTGAAATAGTAATATATGCAACTCTACTAGAGGACATCAACAATAATGATAAAACATACGGTACACAACGAATTTGAAAAATATAACCTTCAAATAATATTTTGATTTAGCTGCAAACGTCAATTGCACCAACAGTTTCTTGATTAAACGTTAAACTTAAATTACAAAAAAAGGGGTACTTACCGAAAATAGCAGCACCTTTCTCACCTCCTTAGAGATGGTGTTGCTTCTTCTGAAAAAGAAATACATATATCAAGCCTGTGATTTTTTTCTTGAATTGTCCAAAATTTCTATTACAACATTTATAGACACGGTCGGGGAGTGAGGAAATATTTTTTGATTCTGTGCGCTTCAGTTACTTAGATGATTATTTCTGTAAATATAGTCCCAGGAGGTGGTAGTATTCCTCCACAGCTGGATGGCGAACCTACAATAGACTTGCCGAAGAATTTCCTGCATCTCTCCTACCAGGAATCTGCCAGCGGGCCCCGCTCAGCCAGGACAAGCTCTAAGAACTTCCAACACGGTATTTCTCAGGTGATGTAAACGCTCTTTCCACGCCCCCGCGCTAATGACACGCAACAACAGACAACAAAATTCAGAATTACAAACAGAAGTTACGTAAGTATTCGTATCCGTATGAAACATGTTTGTTTTTTGTTGGCGCGTCAAATACTAAGGTCATTAGTGATCTTCCCCCGCTGTATGGCGAAATCCGGCATCGACCTACTGCCGACGAGCTGGGTTTTCCCAAACCAGGTATCTCCCACCAGCGAGGCACCGCCCCAGCCGGGACAGGCTCTAAGCCCCTGACCGGTCTCCCGGCATGTGTGGTAGTGCAGTGCATGTTAGTGTAAATACATGTAGGGGAGAGTATAGAGCACGGAAGAGGAAGGAAAGATGGCGCGCGGTCCGTGGCCTATTTGTTAGGGTACTGCTCCGGCTAGGACCTCCGGGCCAGAGGCACTGCAGTGACATCAGTTGATGCACCTCTCCCGATGATTTAGGAAAGGATTCGCAACCATATACAACATGTTTGTAAACACGGTTGTACCCGAACTCTGGAAGAAATGGTTCTATAATTTTTTTATGTAAAAGATATTAACGCCGATGTGAAGCAAATAACAGATGGGGTTGAAGTTCATATGCCAAGGCGCATCCGTGGTTTATTACCAATCAGCTCTGGTAGCGTAACTGTTAAAAAGTATTCTTGCGGCATTGAACTGTGACAATCATCTCCCCAATTTCAAGAAATCGTACTCTTCTTTTACAACGAAAAATAGTTTTAACCTTGGACATGTTATAGTAATAATGCTTTCTCGATAATGCTTTCGTAGTTCAGAGAAAGTATTGGAACGTTGCGGAAAACCGAGAATTTTCGACAGAACAATAGTTTACGCACCAAGGGCGTTATAAGAGATCTAATGATGAAGCGGCGACAAAACGCCCGAGGGCATTTGGCCCGGGTGTAGTGCTGGTCCCATTTTCGGCGCACTTTCTGTATTTTCGAAAATTGACGAAAAAAATAGAAATGATAAATTCGAATTTCCCGCGCTCCGTTTGAGACGTATTTGTGAGAGATTGCTCTCTGATTAGCAAGCACATAAATTGCAGACACGTAACTTTTATTTATGTAAGAAAGGAAATGATAAACGTTTTATAATACCCTCATTAACACGAATTCCAAGGCACCGACGTAATCAGAGTCCGTGTTATAAAAATTCGTATTAACCTAGTATTATAAATGTCCGTATTACCGTAATCCCTTACCGGGACCGAAATTTTGTTCTTGTTACAGTGAAATTCGTGTTAAGCGAGTTTGCATTAATGAGGGTTTATTGTATTCATAAACTTATTATAATGTGCTTAAAGACAGCTTTTTGTTTTTGTTTATGCAGAAATATTCGATTATTTATTATTTCATACTGTTTTAACTTTTTTAAAAGCAACTTTAGGAAGTTGGAATAGATTTTGTAGGCGAATAAACAGGACATAGCAGACGATTTAGCAGACTGGCTATGAAAATATATTCAAATATGCATCACAGACCGTTTGTTTGAACTGGTTGAACTGAACGTTTTCAAGTAATAGCTAAGGTGTTAGTAGTGCAGAAATTGCAATATTTCAATATTATGTAATTGTTTCCAATAACACGAGAAAGTATGTGGTGTTGTAGCATCACTTGTTATATTGGTCAACAAGACCTTGACCCGTTTTCTCAGGGAATCATTGTCGTTAAACATCGTGAGATTTTGAATCGTGTCTTCTTGTCGACTCTATTCCTGTTGTTGAGATTTTTCACGATCCAAGAGTGCAACTCCCGAGAAAATATTCACATGTTTCCGAGGAAGAGCAGTCCGTTCTCGGATCGACCACCGGGAGCCAAGGTTTTCCTGCCCTCCTAATCCCGCACTCTCCGCAGCGGAGAAATTCCCAGCACAAATCAAAGCGCACCCTCCTCCTGTTTTTAATCTTCAAGAGCGCCTTACGTTGTTTTTTCAAATTAGCAAATTGAATTGCTGCATCCCCTTGCCAACAGTGATTTGTTTCTACGGCTGAAATTCTATTCTCCCTTCTTCACTCCCCCAATTTACATGCAGCTGTATTAATTTACTTCCGCCCTCCGCGAAGACAATCAAAAAAGAAACAAAAGAAGATCCGAGCGCGCTCCCCAATCCGTCCGGCGGAGGCGGTGGTGCAGCCTGCCGAAGGTGGGGGGGAGGGGGCAAGGAATGAGGTGGAAGTGGCAGAAGGGAAGCAGGGAAAGGAGAGTGGGTTGAGGTGGTGAAGATTGATATGGAGGTGATGGGCAGCAACTGTGAGAGCAATCAGGAATACAGAGAAGAAATAAGGTAAAGACGAAAACGAAGAAAGGAATTTGGAAAAAGAAGAAGATAGAAACAGCAAGTATAAGAAGACAGAGGTAATAGGAAATAACTTTAATGTAATATGTATGTAATACGCCATTAGTTAATCTCACTGGAAAATGTTAATGATAATTAATATGCCTGGAAATAAATACAAGACCTGGAAAATAATCTATGTTTACATTTAAGACAAAGTCGTATACAGAAAATAAACTGTTTTCCTTTTGTGTATTTAAATTTGTTCAACAGTCACAAATACTTACATTCTCACAGTATCAAACTATTTACGTAAACTGTAAAAATATTATATCATATAAAATGCATTATTTAATGAATACCATTTTAACAAAGATTTAAACTGAATATGTGCTCATGTTTTCTAGACACATGTACGCTATTGTTATAAGGTATTCAACTAGGTATTTAATTCACTGAGTAATACTTCATGCTGTCATGTACTTTACAAAGCGTAAATGTTGTACAACGGTAGTTGCACGGGTTATTTTTTACCATTGTCTCCTGACATGAAAATATCCATATTCATCGAACAATTGATATTAAAATCATAATTTATAAGGAGAACAAATACTTGATTCTCGATTTGTTTCTGGTGTAGCAAATAGTTTCAAATGAAGAGCTTAGTAAACATGTCCATGCAATTAAGTTTATAGCACGATCTCCAACCCTTTCCCCGACGTAGTATCACAGATTTTATTTGAGTTATATGGTTTGCGGAAAGTTGGTGTAGAGGTGACATTGCTTAACAATTTCAACATAAACATCGTACATCAATACACTCGGTAAATACCAATTGGTAGCAATATTTTTTTCGTTACACATAATGACGAGAAAACGTGAATGTCAAAATACTTTGCAAGAATCGATGTTACAATAATATTACCCCCAGAGAAAGTATAATATTAACACGAAATTATACTGCAGATGAAATACCATATACTCTGAAAGTGTGAAGCAAATTTCACGATACTGAATGTTGAATAAAAATTATTATACCCATAATTATATCAAAAATTTAAAAAATCTAATGGGGTACCTAAAATATATGTTTTTATTTATATAATTCATGTATCATTTAAAATGATGTGCATGATTTGTAAAACGAATCATTATTAGCTACTCTCATATTTATATACAAAGATATAGCATTCTAATGATCAGTTTTTATTATTTCACCATCTTGTGCAGTTTGTGCAAATACACATTTTTCCATGGATATTGGTAAAAGAAGACCTTTTAATACGAGGATAGTACATAAATAAAATAAAAGCTTGATGAATGTTTTAACAACGGCAGAAGCAAAATAAGACTAAAGGAACATTAAGGGTTACACATTGCACGCACGTACGTACGTAGTACGTTGATGAACACTGCTTTATTGACACAAAGTGTCACTACTGATAAAATTCTTCGCCCGTATCGAATACTTTGTCACACTCTTTCCCAAGGTACGTACAGTACGTACGGGGTTGGTGAGTAATATCTTTATTTCTCCCGCCCTATCATCACGAGAACACTGATCGGTAGCTCGTTGGTCAATGTGCTTGCTTTCCATGACGCGACCGCAGGTTCGATCCCCGGTCGGGCAAGATTATATTTAGCGTTTTCCTCGCAATATCCCAGTGTATGTTGCAGAGTGAAGATTGAGAAAACTCACTTTTCAGGTTGAGAAGATCAGAATAGGGCGTAGGGATGTGTTCGCGCTAACCACAGTACCCCTTATGGCCAGGGGGCCGGGGCGCTGCTGGCAAGCCCTGGCCCGTAACGGGACGTAGCGCCAAGTACGAACAGCCTCATCACGAGAGGCGCGAAAACAGAATTGTTTTTCACCTTACGTACGGAGATGATGGGGAACCAAAGTAACGGTATGACCTCTCGTCCGCGCAACGCCTCTCCAGGTTCACTAACATCTTGGAGGTGGCGTCTCAAAAGGAGCAGGGGAGGGGGAGGGGAGTTGGCGGAAGCCCCGTGCCATTTCCATGCAAACTGCACCTCATTCACTAATGGCTTAATCGGCGCGTGCGTCATGCTCGCTGCGGGGCCCCGCCGGCCGTTGTGGGGAATTGGCGCTCGGGGCGGGGGCCAAGGCGGCCCGCGTTGCGGAGGGCGACGCCTTGACGCTCCCTGCGCCCTTCCCCTCGCGTTCACTCCTCTCGCACCTTTTGCCTCCCTCCCTCCCTTTCCCTTCCGGGCCTCTTCTACTTCCTCCTTCCATTCCCTTCCCTCAAGTCTCCCGCCTCCCTCCATTCATTCATTCCTCCTTCCCCCTATTCCTTCTTCCTCCCTCCCACTATTCCTTCTTCTTTCCTCCCTCCCTCCCCTATTCCTTCTTCTTTCCTCCCTCCCTCCCCTATTCCTTCTTCTTTCCTCCCTCCCTCTATTCCTTCCTTTCTCCCTCCCTCTATTCCTTCCTTTCTCCCTTCCTCTATTCCTTCCTTTCTCCCTCCCTCTATTCCTTCCTTTCTCCCTCCCTCTATTCCTTCCTTTCTCCCTCCCTCTATTCCTTCCTTTCTCCCTCCCTCTATTCCTTCCTTTCTCCCTCCCTCTATTCCTTCCTTTCTCCCTCCCTCTCTTCCTTCCTTTCTCCCTCCCTCTATTCCTTCCTTTTTCCCTCCCTCTATTCCTTCCTTTCTCCCTCTATTCCTTCCTCCCCCTATTCCTTCGTTCCTTTCTTCCCCTATTCCTTCCTTCCTCCCCCTATTCCTTCCTTTCCTCCCCCTATTCCTTTCTTTTCTGCCCCTATTCCTTCCTCTCTCTATTCCTTCCTCCCCCTATTTCTTCCTCCCTCTATTCCTTCTTTCCTTCCTTCTTTCCTTCCTTCTTTCCTTCCTCCCTCTATTTTCCCCCTCAATTTCTTTCTTCCTCTCTCCGTCCCTCTATTTCTCACTCCCTCCATCCCTTTACTCCCTCCTGCATCAATTCCACTTCTAACCTTTCAATTTTCCCCGAAGTTCCCAACAGTTTACTTTCCTCATTCCGCAATTTTGGATTTCTTGACTGCTAGACGAGATGGGTGCAAATTTACAATTCTAGATAATACAATTTAAAATCCCATTTCTGCCTGCTCGTTTCCCAAATTCGTAAGAAGGACAAAACGGCCAAGAAGTGAAAAACTAACTTGTTTAATATGCGATAGATTAACAACTTTATTTTTACTGTAGATTGGCCTCTAACGTGAATAACATGAATGTCGAATATTTGAAATTAACAAGAAATTATTTTACCTCGTGCAATGTCCTCTTTCCAAATTTTATTATAAGTTTCGTATCTTTGTGTACTAACCTCGATCTACACTTAAGCATCGAAAAGATTGTACCGATACACTTCGAACGTACAAGCACATTCAGAAGAAAATTACTATGTTGCCTTCAAAAACTTCAATATTTTCATGAAGAGAAATATTTCTAGTATTTCAAAAGAACTTTGCAATTTTTGTGTTTCTTTACACGTAGTACCCAAATATTTTCATTTTCATGAATACTTATTTACCGTAAATTTCAATGCTCGAAAAAACTTACAATATTTCTTCTTAAAAAACATGAAAATGTTCTAAAAACAGGCTATTAGCGGTACTCACAAACACTAGAAGAACTTCAACACTGAGATCCCACCAAGCAAACTAGAAACATTAAGGCTCCCCCCTTACCCCAATGACGCATTAGGTCTCACGATGCAAAATGTCTCCTGCGGAGCAGTCTGCCCTATTGCAGCGCTCCCTTCCTCGCAGGGATTAAAGCACAATTAGGATGGAGAGTAGATCGCTGATAAGGCAGGGCTGCAGCAGGGGGAACATTGTTAACGATGATCCAAGTGCAATGACACAACTCCAATTTCCCCAAGAAATTTCACCCACTGTAATGAAGCAAATCACGCAATTTTGGTGTTAGTACTTAATGTGAATTGAACTACTTGTTCTGAGGAAATGAGAACATTTAATAAAATGAAATCACCAATCAGAGTCGAAATCCCTTTATAGTATCTGAGTAACTGCCAGTGTTCGTCCGTCACTCACGGTTAGACAACTTCCCGACCATCAATCAAGGCATATGAGGTATCATTCGATGCGTCTCGGTCCTCTGAAGAGAAACTGATAATTTGTTTTCGGATCTGGCCGGAAGATTCAAAAACGAAATTTTCAAAAACGTGTTTTTGCGGGTTGTAGGCTGCTATCTTAGTGGGTACACCCAGATAATTAAACCAACGCCACTTAAATATATCTATGTAGATAGTGTTGATTAAACTCACGGTGTTTGACCATGATTAAACTCCAGAGGCAATTTTCGCTCCACAACGCCATTATTTTCTTCCACGGGGATGGCCACACTGTTGCCATTCCTAATGTCAAACAAGTGAATAGCGCAGCAAAACAGTGAATGCTGCTTTGAAGTTTATTGGTAAGAAGTATTTAAAAAATAAATTTGCAAAACCCTAAGTACAGTATTCCCTTGCAACTTATTAAATTTGAAGAACTTCAAATGAATACGAAAAAACAGAATTTTGAGTAATGGTAGAGAATGAAAGCACATCTTCACACTTTAACGTTATTAATCATGCAAACACCGATTTTCAAATGAACATGACTAACAACTTATTCTTATTAAATATAAATGACACCTTATTCTCAAAAACATATAAAACAGTCGCCTCTTAATGTTTATAAATATATGCCTACAAAACGTTTAATACAGCAATTGCAGAAGTAGAAGTGAACACAAATCAGACTGAGTTTGTTGAGTTTTAAACTCTTGTAAAATTCGGGGCCAAAATATGGAAGTGCTAAGTAAATCAGGGAAAAGGATAAAATGGAGTTGTAGAAGATTTTGCGATAGAATTTTCAGAACTAATTGAGAATGCTCTTTCGAGATTATTATGTTTGGAGGATAACGCTGAAGAACAGATTACAGGCGATGTTTTATGTGCATATTTGTCCATATTTGCAAAACATGCATACAAAATGAAGCAGTACGAAATTAATCCATACCTGGAAGCACTTTTTACGCCAATTACAGTTTTTTAATTGCAATATTACCAATTCATAGCCCATTTGGAGGTAACTTGCAAGCGCATTGGGTGTACGTAATTTTGAAAGGCACTATAACGTTATCAGCTACCACGATTCATTGGAAGGTCCAATGCTAGATACTGCAAGTACCTATTTGAATGAAGCTATGCATGAGAATTAGAAATTTTCAACATCTGAAAATACTATTAAAATAGTTTACAGCGACGATGACGCCACATTGTGTTTCCTTATTACTGAGAAATTATGCACAACAATAATACTCATGAGTAATAGAGTCATTCCACGTCAAATCGAACGAATGCGACCAAAAATTGACCTTGATGTTTTTCATTTTTTTAAAAACTTTGTGTATCCATTCTAATAGCAAAAACAACTCACACGTGTTATTTTATTTTCAGAAAAGTCTTATAACTTCAAATTAATTCGAAATTAAAAATTACATAATAGCGCGTTTACGGTCATATATAACTGCTCATATCTTCTTTATTAAAAAACTAAAGAATTCAAACTACTTTCATTTTGTAGATTATAGCACGACTTTGTTTTATATTTGTCCTGAAATTATACAAAAATTGAAATTGTTTAGTTTTGGTGGCTTTTTAACTTCAAATTTTAATTTTATTTAAGATCGCAATTTTTTAATATAGAAATTATTACTAAATTTCCTACCTTTTAGTGTATGCTCGTGAAAATTTTCAGAATAGGATATGCATAAATATTGTTTTAATAAATTATCTTTCCCCAGCGAGCACCCGGCATGTGAAGAATAGCGACATCGAGGTTCGCGCACTGATAAGTCAAATGTACTCAGTCTATGTATTATTAAAATGAAAATGTTGGGAATGAGTAGAAGATTTTGCAGAAGTAGTAGATGAAGTTCGTTAATATACAAAAGTTAATAAATTAATAGATCCACGAAAATGTATTTTTGTATTAGTTTCACACAAAAAAATCCCACTTTTTTTAACGTTTCTATCACATTTAACATAAGCAGAAGCATCGATTTATAGCACCACAAAACACTGCAGTCGGCCCTTGCACACAAAGCTCGAAATGTGCATTGTTGTCAACGGGGGACCCATAGAGCAAATATGTACATAATGTGTGTACATATTTTTATTCTGTTTTCTATAGCTATTTATGTCTTATCTTATTTTTGTAAATTTACATTGATAACAAAGTTATTTTCTTTCAAGAGAATATCGAAGTTTGTTTTGATGTATCCTTTAGTACATTGATGTAGTACGTGAGACGCTGTGTAACAATAAATAATAACAAAATGTCCACGTTGTGTTTTGTGTATTTCGATGTAGGTGTTCTATGATGTGATGAATTATCTCGAGATATTAGAGTAAAAACGTTCAACCATTCTTTCCCTTCCTTTGTACGTGAAATATTTTAAATTGTAGACTTGTTCCTACAGCCATTTGAGAGCAAGCTCGATTCTCGATAAGTCTGAAAATGACCTTTACTAATTGTCACCCATATGTCATGTTTTATATCATTCTTGTCAACAATAAATGCTTTGGAGCTTCAAATAGTGAAAGAAAAGGTCAATTCCGCCGAATCAACGGGGAAAATCTCTCATCGGATCGTCAAATATTGGCATTTATTCTTGTGTTTTTCGTGTGAAGACCATTGCAGGAATCGCGCCGGTGTGCCTTACTGCCACCCCTCTCAGTCCTCCCTCTCCCCGTAAGAGTCGCGGTGCCACGAAGGCCACTTTTCCCCAAAGGCATTTGTTCCCCAAAAGCATCCCCAAAAGCAGTTGCAAGGGCTACTTACTAAAGGACACGATGTCCGTTTAATTTCAAATCACATGTTAAGAAGTACAATTTTACGCTCAAATTACTATCAAAAAGTAAACAAATGGCACATTTGTATTCCCCTTTTATGATGTATCCATTGCTAGTGAACAAAAGACTGTTTTACCCAGAAAGTAAAAGATTAAATTTCCCGAGAACTAAAAACATAGCAAAGGATAGGAAGGAGGAAGAGGAGGGGACAAAGAAGAACAAGGCAATGAGAAGAAGAAGGGTTCTGAGGAAGCAATGACGAGAAGAGAAAGAGGAAAAGAACTGGAAGGAAGAGGAACAGGAAAATAAAAAGAAGAGAAAGGAGACGGAAAAGAAGAAGAAGGAAAAAAAGAATGAGAGTAAGGCGAGAATACCAATGTGTGCGTGCCCTTTGTTGATGAAATACTAGTACTCGCAAAGTCAATAACGTTTTAGGTATCTGATACTGGAAGAATTCTGAGAAATACTGATAACTGTATGGATAATATTCGATTCTGGCGTGTTTGTAGGATCCAGATTCCTATCTTGGACGCTATAGGCCGAAACCTCCAAGTGTCACTGTCGGGTTAATATTGAAAAGAAGGCTTTTCGGAGGCCCATCGGCTGGGCTGCGCAAGAGGAGCCGCCTCGTCCCCTGGCGCGGCGCGGGGCGGCGCGGCGCGAAGCCATCAATCAAGGCATTCAATGAGCGTGCGCGGCCAAGGGCACTCGGGCTCCAGATAGCGAGGGCAGGGCCAACAGCCTCGGACGCGTCAAGGATCGATCGCCTCAGCCAAGCTGCACTTCTCTACCCTCCCTTTCTCTCTCTCAGTCTCTCTCTACCAATCCCCCTCTCTCTCTACCAATCCCCCTCTCTCTCTACCAATCCCCCTCTCTCTCTCTACCAATCCCCCTCTCTCTCTCTACCAATTCCCCCCTCTCTCTCTACCAATCCCCCTCTCTCTCTCTACCAATCCCCCTCTCTCTCTACCAATCCCCCTCTCTCTCTACCAATCCCCCTCAGTCTCCCAGCCTCCCTCAGTCTCCCACTCTTTCCCTCCCACCGTCCGTCTTTCTCCCCCTCGCTGTATCTCTGACTCCACGATGTTACTGCCTTTCCCTCGCCTCTGTACCCAACATCCCTCTCCTTCCAACACATCTTTCTTTTCTTTCTCGCCCTCCAACTCTCTTCTTCCCTTGTACCTCCTATCCCTTTCTCCCCTCCACCTCTTTCCCTTCCATCCACTTCTTTCTCTTCCCCCCCCCACGTCTCTCCCTCTCATCTGCCCTCTATACTATCTCTCGGTCTCGTACTGTTTCTGATCGCACAATAACGCTTGCTTGTCATAAGCATTTTCGTTTAATTATTCATAATATTGGTTTCCCGAGGTCAGGGGGAAAGGTTCGCTTTAGAACGAGCGTCAGCCGTCTGCCCAGTCACAGCAATGGGCGACAGAGTGGGGAAGGAACGTTATTCACGGCACCGTTCCGGAGTTTGCCTGGAATTAAAAGGAGGAAACGACCCATCCCGCCACTAAAATCATCATCTAGGCAGCGGCACCCACCGACGCAGCTAATTATATCGAAAATCTACTAAAACGTGTGTGCAGTAAGAGTAAGCATGCGCTAGTTAACGTTTGAACGAAGCATAGTGCCGTGGATAATGAAACAGTGCCAAACAGACGTAGGATGCAATGTTTTGGTGGTTATAGAGCAAATTCAACTAATGCATACGAATGAAGTACAAATGACCAGAATGAACTAAAAGTGAAACCTTATAAAAATATTCAGAGGGTTTACAGTGCACCTCATGTTTTAATTTAGCTAATTCAATGGGCATTTGTTGTTAATCTTCACAATTTCAATTTTATTCCTCTTTCATTCGCCGGATGCAGTTTATAACATGAAAGACACAATAATGTATAAAATATATCATTCAAATCTTTTTTCTAAATTGCTGTATTATATTCTTTCCGGAAAACATTTCCAATACTTTGCTTTAGATAATAATAATAATAATAATAATAATAATAATAATAATAACAATAATAATAATAATAATAATAATAATAATAATAATAATAATAAACCCCGTGTGGTGTCGGGTGTTTTGGTAGAATAGCACCACGGGACCTCCCCCTGTCGTAGAAGGCGACTAATCGGAGCAGCTGTCCGCTGTCACTTCCCTAAGCATCCTATATTTCCCACTTGTAACTTTGTGTGTCATTGCTTCCACTTACTTGTGGCACACATCTGTTTTCTGTCCTGTAGACCAGTCTTCGTATCGGCCAACTCTTGTGTTTCCGACCCTGACGCTATTAGGTTGCGAGGGCTAGGGAGTCGTTTCTATTTTACTCTTCTATTCTAAGTCTAATCTTCACTGTTCCCCCTTCTCTTCTTCCGTTTCTTTTTAGCTGGCGGTAGCATAAAAACGTCCAGACCCATCACATAGTATGGAGACACGAAGCATGAGACGCCTCGGAAAAATGCCGCTGCCTGGGGAGCGCCAGGGCACGTCCGGAGCCGGTGCTGGTCGTGACAGCATGCGAACCACCGGTGGTAGGTCGTTGAACAGGCGGGCACCTACCGGGTCACCCGAAAATACTACAGCCGACAATCAAGGAAGCGCCAAAGATCCCCAAGCTTCGCCTACCGAAAGTGTTTTGAGGGAGATTCAACCCTCAACCACCAAGGCAGGAAAAGAAAGACAGCGCTTAAAGTGGACAATTGATATAAACACATTCATTATGCGCACTTATTATAAGATCACAAAACTTGAAACAGACTTAACAATGTACAGGCATGAGCTATATCAACAATTTAAAACTCAATACCCAGAATTAAACGTTACAGAACAAAGGATTGCTGACCAACGTCGTACAATTGTCACCAACAATCTTCTACCGCAGACGTTGCTAGAAGAAATTAAATCAGAAGTGGCAAAATCCCTAAGCAATAGTGTCCAACAAACAAACTTAATAGTCGAAGACTCATCTCAAAATACTGATCCTCAAACAGCTGCAGCTCTTGCAGATCCGGATCCAGCAAACATTGAACAAATTATCGAAACAAGACCTCCAGCAGACGCTGAACTGATGGTGCAGACATCAAACGAAGATGTTCTCGTAACGAAAGTACGAGACGAATTCTATGCCGCAATAATTGAATTTGAAGGCTCGGACCCAACACAACGGCACAGTATCCCAAAGCAAAACACATCCAGAAAACTAGCTCGCATAGTAGAAATATTGAATAAGACTGTTATAGCAAATTATCTGGTACATCATTCCAACTTCACAGATGTACACACGGCAGTTTACTGTGGTGCAGTAGCAGCAGTCAGATGTAACGGCTCCCACACCAAGGAACGCACTCAACAAGGCATAAAGGTACAAAAGAAACCAAAATGGGAACGACGATTAGACAATAAGATAACTAATATCAGGAAAGACTTGGGAAGACTAACACAATACAAACAAGGTAACAAGAGCAAGAACATAGTTAAACACGCTGCGAGTATCTTCAAGAAAATCAGAACGCATACAAAACATGAAAGCCATAACCAACATGTAGATGAATACATTGACACTCTGCAACAAAAACTCAGTGCGTATTGCCAACGTCTCCGACGTTACAAAGAGTGTGCAGCGCGCAAAAACCATAATACTCTTTTTAACACCAATGAGAAAATGTTCTACAAAAGTCTTAGGGAAAAAGAAAAACCAGCCACACACAATGGAATACCGACTAAAGATGTAATAGAAGCTTACTGGTCGTCACTTTGGTCTACAGATCTTCATCATGACAATAGTGCCCCATGGATAATTGAAGAAGAAATGCGTTGCCAACAAATGAAACAGATGCCATTTACAGGTTTCACAGAAGAAAGTATCACCTTTACCATAAAAAAGACCCATAATTGGAAAGCAACAGGTGTTGATAACATTCACAACTATTGGTACAAAGAATTCACATGTACACACGCGCTATTAGCAAAACATCTCACAAATTTTGTACAACAGCCAGAGACAATGCCACCTTACTTCACACAGGGAATTACGTATTTGAAATCAAAAGATTCTGACACAACAAATCCATCCAAATACAGACCGATCACTTGCCTGCCCACAATCTCCAAAATATTGACTTCATGCCTTGCAAACCAGATAAATGCGCATTGTGACATGAAAAAAGTTATAGCTGAACAGCAAAAAGGATGCAGACAACACTCCCAGGGATGCAAAGAACAGCTTTTGATTGATTCTGTAGCACTGGAACAGGCGTACAAATATCGTAGAAATATATATACAGCTTACATTGACTATAGTAAAGCATTTGATTCAGTTCCCCATTCCTGGTTGTTGAAAGTTCTCAAAATATACAAAATTCACCCAGCAGTAGTCACATTTCTTGAATACACCATGAGAAATTGGAAAACAGCAGTCACGCTCAGCAGTCAAGACAAATGTTTGACAACAGACCCCATTACCATTAGGAGAGGCATCTTCCAGGGAGACTCTCTCAGTCCCCTTTGGTTCTGTCTAGCACTGAATCCTCTTTCAACCAGATTAAATAATAGCAACTACGGGTTCAACATCAAAAGTAAAAAAGTGACTCAGTTCAAGCTTTCACATTTAATGTACATGGATGATATAAAATTGTACGCAACAACAGAGACACAACTTACACACTTGCTCAAAATTACAGAAAACTTCTCCAGGGATATTGCTATGAAATTTGGAATAGACAAATGCAAAACACAAAAAATAACTCAAGGAAAGCGCAAATGTAATGGCTTTCAACTCCAAACGGGAGAAACAATAGAGGCAATGTCTGGAGAAAATACCTATAAATATTTGGGTTTCGCTCAATCCAGACGTATTGAACACCGAGTGATTAGAGAAACACTCGTGAAAACATATATGAACAGATTGACCAAAATTCTGAAAAGTCAACTCAATGGGAAAAACAAGTTTAAAGCAATCAATACATTTGCAGTACCTGTTCTCACCTACTCTTTTGGTATCATCCACTGGACCAAAACTGATCTGGAAAATATCGAAAGGAAAACAAGAACAGCTCTAACCAAGCATAGAGTGCACCACCCCAACTCATCAATAGAAAGACTTAAGCTACCACGTCAGGAAGGAGGTCGCGGCATAATAGACATTACAAACCTTCACAACAAAATAATTCATGCACTTCAAGAATATTTTGTCACGCAGAAAAACGACTCGTTCTTACATAAAGCAATAGTACTAGCAGATAGCAAACTCACGCCACTAAATTTGCACCACTATGATCATGATTCATTAAGCTCTGCAACTGAGCCACCTGACAAATACCAGTCCTGGAGACAAAAAATAATTCATGGGAGACATCGCCACGATCTGGAACAGCCCTATGTCGACTTGGAAGCGTCGAACGCCTGGCTTTCCCGTGGCGATTTGTTTGCCGAAACCGAGGGACTGATGATAGCAATCCAGGATCAAGTCATCAACACAAGAAATTATCGTAAATACATCCTTAAAGATTCAACTCTGGGAAATGATTTATGTAGAAGGTGTCATCTGTCCAGCGAGACAATTCAACATATCACATCTGGCTGCAAAGCCATAGCCCAAACCGATTACAAACATAGGCATGATCAGGTAGCCAAAATTATTCACCAAAGGATTGCAATAGACAGTGAGCTTCTGGAAAACAAGCTGCCATATTACAAGTACACACCAACAACTGTGATGGAAAATTCTGCATGCAAGCTATATTGGGACAGAACTATTATTACAGACAAGATGATAGCACACAATAGGCCAGACATTACGCTAATTGATAAAATTAACAGAATCACTTACCTAATTGATATCGCAATCCCAAACACACACTATCTTCAGTCCTCTCACACAGAAAAGGTGTCCAAATACACTGATTTAGCAATAGAAATAAAAGAACAGTGGAAAATGGAGAAAGTTTACACAGTACCCATCATTGTGTCCACAACTGGTGTCATCCCAACAACTTTGCATAACAGCCTACAACAGTTGAAAATGCCAAAGACAATGTACATGGAGTTACAGAAAGTTGCCATCCTCAATACTTGCGCAATAGTCAGAAAGTTCCTCAACAATAGTATTACTCATGCCTAATACATGTAATCCTGCTTCGACATAGAAAAGGGCCGTTACTTGGCAAGAGCCCGTACGGTTACCTCAATCCTGAGATTTTATCCAGAGACAGAACTGTAGTAATAATAATAATAATAATAATAATAATAATAATAATAATAATAATAATAATAATAATAATTTCTATTCCCATCTTGTTTTACAGAGATATTATACATTTTTTAATTTTTTTACATTTATTTTATTTTATGTCGTATCAACTACTCAATTAAAATAAATTTAAAAAAATAATATACATTGAATTCTCTTGGAATTACTGACCATCGATAACCAGTTGTGATGGTTAGCAATACTGAGTTTATAATTTATTATCTGTCTACTTCTACTTATTAATATTTTTTGTGTGTGTCGTGTTTTTGAAACTTTTTTTTGTAAGTTTACTATCCAAGTTTTTTGTGAATATACAAACTTAAACAAATCTAGCCTTAAAACGTAAAAATAAGTGAAAATTTACGGATATTGCAGCAATAGATATATTTCTAAAGGCAAATATATAACTCCATAAATAAATTCAAACTTAATTTACACAGCCAACAGTTCTTTTTACACTGTCAAAGTCAACA
Source organism: Acheta domesticus (assembly GCA_031308135.1). NCBI lineage: Eukaryota > Metazoa > Arthropoda > Insecta > Orthoptera > Gryllidae > Acheta > Acheta domesticus. The sequence continues at coordinate 198,064,171 of JAHLJT010004567.1, read as the reverse complement.
GTTAGTTTACATACTTTTAATGCAATATTTACGTTAACTTGTTTATACCATTATCATCATGTTTTAAAATCCAAATCTTTATCCTGCGTTTGAAAATATTCAAGGATTTACTGTTTTTCAATGTCATCGGTAATTGATTATAAATGTGAGGCTCAATAGAGACCAAGGTTCTTGATATTGGAGATTGATGAATTTTGTTTTTTTTTAAATTTGATTAGTAACTTTTCTACGTGTACTGTAACTGTGAAATATTCTATCAGTTAAACTATTTCCGCTTTTGAGAATTAGTATTATTTTTTCGTAGATAATGCGGATAAATTTGTTTTGAGTTGTCCTTGGCTTATTAATATACGTCTTGAATGTGCCTCAGCGTATTTGGATTCCATATTGAAGTTTTGAATTTATTAGTGCGTAATAAAGAATTCTTAGTTTATGTATATCGTAAAAATTTCGTAGATAATAGAATTTTCTTATAGTACCCTTTAAATATTTTTGTATACTCGTTATATAATTTTTCCAAGTCATTTTATTATCAATTATTATTCCTAAGTATTTAAAATAATTGACTTTCTCAATTGTTTCACATTTGCATGTCCGCTTTTGAATAGAATTAAGATCATGGAACTTAATATTATATTAAAAATCAGCAAATACTATATTCACGTATTTAGTTTTCCTTACATTAACACAAATTTTGTTGTTTCTGCACCATTTTTTAAGAATCATACGACTGTCTTCATCAGAATCATAAGATTGATATTAAGAAGAGCATTCTTCACGTACGTATTGTATACATGTTGGAAATATGCTCCTCCACAAATCCAAATTATCACTCATTAAACACTGTCAAGTTAACAAACTACTTCAATCACTTATTAGTCTTACCTTATGAAATGTCTTCTATTGTGTTCCTGTTACGCTCAACACGTAGTTCCCACCACACCACATCACTACACAACACAACACAACACAACACAGTGAAACAAAATATTACGTCATTCCCAATAATCAGTCGACTCAACACATAAGCAGTTAGCCCAGAAAACGCGTCTACACGGCGGAAACACGGAGTTACAACTGACGAAAATGCCCCGATTGACAATCACGTGATCACAAATTGCGTTAGCCAATGAATGCAGTCCAGTCAGTAACGCAAGCAATATGCTACAATTCAAAAAGCTATCCAGTAAGCGAAAGATTCTTCGAGGCAAAATAGAGTATATTTCTGCCTCTTCTCCCTTATCGTAGCCAGGTTCTCGAACTGATTATCTGACGTAGCGAGACCGATGAACGAAAGCGAAGAACGAGTCCCAGAACGAGGGTAACAAGCTGTTTGGCAGAAAAGTATTTTGTAATAAAATGGGTTGGAGATTATGCGTTGCCGCGTACCTCACCAATGTTTCATGTAAGGCTGAAGGCTGAAGGCCATAGCCTCGCCATAAATTTGGGCATCCGGAGCGAAGCCACAACTCCGCCTTTGTCGCCGCTGATGTCGTTTGACATACCCTCGTGGAAGTGATTCGATTCCTTCATATGGAGTGCAATAATAAATAAGAACCTTTCTTCTTTTCTTCATATTCTTGTGCAATCACAGCACTCCTCAGTTGCTTAATAATTTTAACTTTTCTTAGTGGTATGTTTGAATGTTATATTTTTAAAGATTAGGAAAGTACAGAGCAAACTGGAGGAATGGTTGATGAGTAGAAGAAATGAATTTCCAATGTGTCAGTTTAAAATGAAGAGGGAAAAATATTTTGACATCGAATTTGAGCTACAAAAATCTCAACATAATTTCTGTTGAGAAAAAAAATTACTGGGTGTCTTTCATAAATTTTTACATCTCCGTTTTTTTCATAAAGTTTATCAGACTTTGCAATTTTCTCGTGAAAAGATCGATGCTTACCCTAATCACGTGAAATATGAAGGGAAGTCTGCAACAGCACCTATAAATGAGATAAAACCATTGCAAATAAATAAAAGACCACAGAAGTTAAAGCTAAAATATGAAAAAGGAACAATATCGCAAAAAAGTTTATGGAAAAAAAGAAAACACGATAGTACAGGAAAATAATTAGAGTTTTATTCCAGGTTTATTACTTACAAATGTTAAGATGATTTTACGTTAAAGAAACTAACCGAATGGTTTTGTTAGATATTCAATAAGAATTTGTGTCGACATTTTGCTGAGTGTGTCAAAAAATGCAGATCCGCTAACATACACTTTTCAATTCACTACTATTTCAAATACGTTTTTCTAAAAAAACTATTACATTCGATATAATATCCATTAATATCTTGTAATATCCATTACTTACTAACAATATGATCGTTTTACTTTCTCGTATAGTACGTATAAACGGAATAATATATGTAGTATAGAGAGAACTGTGTAATGATACGGCGAAAATTGTTTGTGTTTTTTTCGACGGAAAAAGTCGTCTTGTGTCTTCCTGACGGCGGATAAGAGGATATTTATTGCTTCTATACGCAGTAACTTACTTTCTCTAATACGTTGTCAGAATCCACATTTTGTGTTTCCTGAATATCGAAAAAGTGGTGTTTTTCAAAATGTCCGTACGTCTGTGAACAACATTAGCGCTTAATTATTCATAGGATTTTTGCTAAAGTGATTATTCCTCGATCGATCTGGCCTGACTTAAAGCTCCGCGAATTTTCGAAAGAGTTACTTAAATTTTGGAGATACTTCACATGAAGACCCTGTAATATTTTCGAATGTTTCCCAAAAATTGCGTCAAATTTTGTCTTTAAATTTATTGTAAGAATAAATTGAAATACGTTTAGAAAAATAGCCTATGCTCAATTTCCCCACATTGTCGAAGAATGCAAAAGTTTGACATTATTTCTGTGACTCTTGCATCTACATTATTGATTGTTAGTGATTCCGGGCGCGTCAACAGCTATGGTCATTAGTCCCGAAAATTTAGTCCATGCTTTTCCTCGGGAGATGGCGGTGAAGTTCCGCGGCTGGATGGCGAGATCCGGCACTGACCTACACTGACCTAACCGTCGGATTGAGAGGTCTCCTCAACCAGGTATCTCCCACCAGCGGGGCATCGCTTCAGCTGGGACAAGCTCCAGGCCTCCGGTCGGTCTCCCGGCGTGAAAGTAGTGTAGTGCATGTTAGTGTGTGTGTGTGTATGTGTGTGTGTGTGTGTGTGTGTGTGTGTGTGTGTGTGTGTGTGTGTGAGGGGTGAGGATAGGACAAGGAAGAGGAAGGAAAATTCGCATGCGCTCCGTGGTCTGTGGCCCATTTGTTAGGGTAATGCTGCGGCATTCGCCTGGTGATGATCGGAGAAGCCACGAAACACTACCGATCAGAGCTGCTGGCCGCCACAATTCTCCTCCAGACAGCGACTGAATTCGACCTAGCTGAGAATCTGTGTCGAAAACCCTGCCACCGACGGGACTCTAACTTAGGATGTGCCAGTCAACTGGTGTCACTGCGAGGCACTGCAGTGACATCAGTTGATGCCCTGAGCCACCTCTTCCGGTACATTACTGAAGATAGATATTTTCTTCAAATGGTTTGCTTTCCTCAATTAGTACTCTAATTAATGTCGTGTACACTTTTTTTGAAATAGTAGTTGTCGTGCATTTCGTAATATACGGACAAAATTATAAATAAGATTTTCTCAATTACAGCGCATATATTTTTCTTTAAAATTTTCGTACGGATAGTGTTAATGCACTGAATTGCATGAGAAAAATTTGATGTATTATTTTTTTAATACAAATTTTTACTTTCTCGTCCTTAAGAATACATTTCTTAACAAGAGAAAGTTATGTAATCGTGCACCGAAAAACAGATAATTTTCGACACAAAAATTCTTATTGCCGGGTCCTGGTAAGGAAAAACCGTGTAAATCCACTTGTTAAACTTACAAAAAAATCCTCTAACAGGTGGTGAAGCCAGAATCCGTGTTTTGATGATTCTTGACACCGAAAAATGTCTGTCCGTCCATCTGTCTGTTCGTCCGTCCGTCCGTCTGTCCGTCCGTCTGTCCGTCCGTCCGTCTGTCCGTCCGTCCGTCCATCTGTCCGTCCGTCTGTGGTCAACGCTAGTGCCAAAACCGTTCAGCCAATTTTCCCCAAAATTGATATTTCCCAATCGTTCTGGCTGATGTCAGATCTCCAGGGATCTGAAGTCGATATTTTATTTTTGGGGGATACTTTGAATGAAGCTCCTGGAACATTTTCAAAATTTTCAAGAAAATTGCTCCAAATTTTTTGATTAAAGTTTGTTGTTGAATGGTGCAAATGGCATTTAAAATAATGGTGCAGGTCTCTTTCTCGTTGAAATCCTTGATTTTTCGAAAATTGTAAGAAAATGTTTTAAAAGTACAAAATTGAAGATAGATATTTTGCCCAAGGCAAATTCTGTTCTACAAAACTAGCTCTTTTGGTAAGCTCGTGAACAATTTTTGAAACAAGTAGGTTTTGCATAATTTGCGCGTGAAATTTTTCGAAAACTGTTCCAATATTTTTTATTTAAAGTTTCTCCACTTATGTAATAAGGGTCGATAAGAAATATGGTGAAAGTTCCATTTTCTTGGTTGGTTTTTCTAAAATTGCAAACAAATTCAAAACTACAAAATCGAGATTTTTGCCTTGTACAAGGTCTTGTACAAAATTATCTCTTTAAAAAAGGTTACTTACAATATTTTGTAAAAGTTACTAACTTATGTTTGAAATTAATAAAACATATATTGGCGTCCCGTCGTACATAACGACAAGTTTGTAATATTGCGAGAAAGTATGTGCTGTTTGTAGCACCACTACTTTAAAATATCTCATGCGCCGTTAAAATTTACATTATAGAGGAATATAATATAGAGATAATATCCATTTCGTTCCGCACGTTCCCCCTCTCTAAAATGAATGCTGCGGTGATTGGGAAAAGATGAGCAGAAGGGTGAGCCAAGCCAGCGCGTCGCTGGGGGCGGGCGGTGCGGCCCCGCCGGTTAGCGCCACGTTTCGCTCTGTTTATTCCGCGTGCGCCGCGCCGCCTGCCGGAAAGGTGGGTGCCCCTCGCCGCCCCGGGGCAATTGAACACGCCCCGCGTGCATCTAATGGGCCGTGGACGCCTCCCGGCGCGGCGCGGCGCCACAGCCGGACAACGCACTGTGGCCGGCACCGTGCAATGTCTGTGATTTCCAAGCAAGGGCGGACGTCTTTCCCTTGTAGTTTTCAGCTTTTCGTGTGGTTGTAGGCCTTACGTTAATAAATGATGATGTGGATAAAATTATGGTGTCATTTTTATTTTGCTAAAGATTGAAGTACTGCGTTTGTTTTTACCAAAGACTGCGTTTGTTTTTACAAAGTCCTACTTCATTCACATATTCGTAATAGTACATAATTTTTACTGCACGAATTAATCCTTATATCCTATCATTCCTTGCAAATGACTGCAATTACACCATTTAATCCCTTGTAATTTCAAGTAAACCTCCACGCCCAAAAAATTCGACTGATATATTATTTCAACAAATAACAAAAATTACATTTAAACCAGGAAAGGTTTTTGGAAATATAGTCTAAGTAATAGTTTCAAATAAAAGTATTTAGTGATCAAATAATACAATTTCCATGGTGAACTTATAACGCTAACAAAATTTATTGGGTTTAGTTAGGGTTTAATAAAATCACTTGTTGTTCTACATGAAATAATAAATATGAATTTCAGTAAAACCTATTTTAATGTTAGCGTCAATTGATTCGTTTCATAGAGTCCTGCCTTATAAGTAATGACGATAATTAACTATATAAGGAAAAAATTAATTGAAAATTGTGTAAAATACCAGATTACTATACCGGGACTTATAAAATTACAATATCTAATTTCTCGAGTTCCAATTTCTGAGTCAATTTTTCCCATCGGTCCCATCAAACGGTCTCATGACTTACGGGCTCCGGCATAGCCTCCTTTAGTACTAAAGGAAGCTATGGCTCCGGGCAATCGCGTGGTCTGCTCTCGCCTAGCCCTGGCACTGCGGAACCGCACCAATTAATTATTCATGTACAAGATGTATCATCATTTATGTACGTATTTATTACGTATTATTTAATACGTATTATGTATTATTATGTTTTATTTATTGCGTATTATTGATTACGTAATATTTATTAATTGTTTCATTTCGTTATAATGATGTATTCATATTGTTACGCTCGCTCTCTGTTCCGTTTAGGGCGAGTGTGCGACGTGGCGTGCGCAGTGGCGAGTGTCGTAAGCGTCCGCGAGTAATCAGGGCAACTGCGCAGCGCCCCACGCACCGGTGGCTGACTGCGTGCGCGCGCCGGCTGCGCGCTGCGCGAGACGGGAGGGACGGAGGATGGCGTTTGTCACTAGGTGGTGATTCCTGGTAAACATGCCGTACTCGACACAAGTCACAGAAAGTCGCTTTATTGGTTTTGGGCTTTTGGACTTTTCAACTCAATAAAAGAGAGAAGACCGTCTTGAAACTAATTACTAGTCGCAATGCGTCGAAGCATCCGCTGGCGACACGGAAAGAACACTAACAAGAAGAAGTAAAAGGATGTATTTTATAAAAAAAAAGCAGAAAAATGAGGGTTCTGAAAAAACATTTTTCTAGGAATTACTTCCTTATTTGTGAGCTATTAAACCTTCTTCGGCATTGTTGCAAAATGCTCTGAAAATAATTGATTCAGAATTTAGCAAAGAGGCAATGTCTTGCCAAATATTAAAATCTACACTGTGCATGGTTTCTCATTTGTCATTCGTCACCAAGTTGGAAACATTTCGGGTGGGAAAATATATGCATGTACATCTTCTATATGATGTATGAGTGTGACAAGAAAATTTTTAATTATTATTCTCTGAATTTATTTACAATCATTATGCTCGTATTGAAACGTACTTCTTTCGCCTATCATTTTTATCGATATTATTACACAATGGAATTCTCATTTTCCTCTTTGACATGCGAGTGGAAACTTTGAGAATGACAGTCAATCACATATTGATTGGCGTTTCGGACTTAGTTTGTTGTGACTGACAAATAATTTGAGTGCCCGAAAGGCTGAACGGTATACTCAGTTTGACGTCTGTCAGCTCCTTTCCATTCCACAATCCACCAGCGGGAAAGAGCGCGGGAACGAAGAAGAAAGATCGCTTCTACCAAGCACTCCGATTGCTCAATCTCCCCACGTCCCGTTCCGGCTCGCGCATAACAAAGGCGGCGTTAATTTGCGTGGAGGTTGGCATGGCGACGCCGCAGAAAGAGATGACTGCTGAAATAGAATCCATAATTTACTGCAAGCTGCGTGCCCCTTCCATTAATGCATCACGCTCAATCTTCTTTCGTTTTTTTTGTTTCCTCTTCCGTTCCTGCACTCGCCTCTAATGCGAATTTTTAGTCTGCATTAAGAGACGTTGAGTGATATACTCCACTCACCGAGATAAAATAAGTCCTAATGGCGACGATTAAAATGTTAATTACATTCCTCAATCATTATCTCGGTCTCCGAGAGACGCGACGTAAGCAAATTGCTTTAATGTTAAAGTTGGTAAGTTCTTAGAGTTTGACTTTTTGACCGGATGCAAAGTGAAACGCAACGAGTGTGACATACGACGCCATAAAGTAAAAATCAAGGAGACATTTTGTAGATTTCTTGAATTATGAGGCCCAAAGTACTACATTAATTTTAACATTTTCACGCCGTGTGTAACAAAGAGCCTTTCTGCGGTGGCTAAGGAACGAAGTCGTAAGTTACGCTTGTCAGAGGAACAGAAGCAATCAATTCACTTGATGTAGGACAAACCCGAATAAGACTCAGTGCAGGTTCAAGTTAGTAGGAAGCAGTGGTACACCGGCAAAGGAACTGCAGCAATTTTCCTTTTGAGGTAATACCTTGGAATGCACTGTCTTGACATATTCTTTGCATAACGTTCATGACGAATGTTAAATAATTAAGGTTTTCAATGAAAATATGTGTTACATTTTTATTATATAAGCACGTAATTTAGAGCAAAATATCTTAAATTCCGGCCAAGGCCGTCCAAATGTGCTCTCTCCCGCAGCACAATGTCTGCTATTTCTTTTACGTAAGATCACTGAGGAGAAACTCTCGTTAGACTATATTGTTTGTTATGTCACACACTACTACTCGTTTAAAACTACGCATTTTTAATACTACTAAAATGGTAACAAACAAATATTATCGTATGTCAATAAATCATTAACAAGTGAAATACTTCATTTTTTACCCTCGAGCGAAATTTCAAATTTTTACTTCCGAGACAGGAAACCGAAGAGTAACTACGACAGACGTAGCAGGTACTTCCTCGATGTGTGACTTTTCATAATTTTCTTTATCTGTGTCGCTTCCCGACTGATAGTTCAGAGAATATTTCACATTACTGACAGACAACATAAAAAATTGAACAGTATTTAGAGTAAAAGATATTGGTTGAGGCGGCTGAGGGCATCAGCTACTGTTACTGCAGTGCTTTTGACCCGCAGGTCCTAGAGTTGGAGTCCCAACGACCGCAGAGTTTTCGATTCTAGCTACATAGGCAGGTCGACGTCATCCGTTGTCTGGAGAAGAATTCTCGGGGCCGGCTGTTCTGACCGGTAGACTTCCATGGATTCTCCAATCAATATCAGGCGAATGTCGGAGCGGCCCCCTACAAAACGGACCACGGATCGCGTGTTATCTTTCCTTCCTCTTCTAGTCTTATCCTCGTCTGTTAAAACTTTTGCACTTACACACAGTACATTACCATGTATGTTCGGAGACCAATCGAGAGCTTAAGGCTTGTCCTATCTGGGACGACGCCCTTCTGGTGGGAGGTATCTGGTTGGGTAGCCGATGGTAGGTCGGCGGCGGATCTCACCATCCAGCGGGCGAAGACCACCCGAGGAAAAGCCATACATGCACCATACACAAACGGGACTAATGACCTTAGCGGTTGACGCGCCCGAAGTCACTAACAATCAAACAATCAATCTTGCACATCGACGGTCTGTGTTCGAACATTTGAGCTTTAATGTATTAGCCTATTATAAGTCGTACTTCCAGCAACAGTTTCAGGGTGCTGACGGTGCCGCCCATTGTTTAACGTCGTGCTTTGATGCAGCAGGCAAGGCGCGCGGGAAATGGAGGCCCTCGCCTGGCTTGCTCTGCTGCTGCTGCTGCTGCTTTCGCTGGCGCCGCCAGGGGCGCCCCTGAGCGAGGCGGCGCCACCTGGGGAGGGGGAGGCGCAGCTGTCGCCGCCGCCCACGCCGCGTCGGGGCCTCGGCGCGCAGCTGGCGGCGCTCTTCGCCCGAGAAAAGGAGGTTCGGCAACCACACGTCAACTCATTTAAATGATGCAATATTGCTACGGAACCTGGTTCTCTCACAATTCATTTATAATTGCCTCCATATTGGCCGTACCACAGAAACGATTCCTAATTCTCTTCTATTATTATTTACAACAATAAGAATGTTACTCTTGTTAATATTGGAATATCAATACTACGAGAATATGAAGTAGAACCATGGACCGTTTACAAAAAAGTTTATAATATCGTGGGTTTGTGAAGTCCGCCTATACAAGATAAGGGTATGTATCGTCTATTGTGGGATATTTGTATACAGCATGCCCCTTTCCTTATTCCCTCAAATAAATAAAACGAAATATTTCAAAAATCACAGCCACCACCAGTACTCGTGCAATGGTCTTTATTGACAATCAATTTTAGTTGGCATAGTTGTCGTCTCTCGTTGCTGATATAAACACGTATTGATAGACCCTTTAACCTTAAAGAATGCAAAACGCAAAAAGAAAAAAAATTAAATGCATTCATCCTTTACATCCACAAAAAAATCATTCACAAAAGCGTGCATTATTTTCCAAAACATAACTTGGCCTTCTCACAAATGTCTGTTATGATGAAAACAAAAAACTAGTGGTGCTACAGAATGGCCCAAACTTTCCTGTATTTGTTTTCTGTTTCGTTTGGTCTCGGCTGGCTATTCGGACTTGCCAGTACTCTTGAAAGCTGCCATCTGTCGCCACTCGCACTACATTTTTGTGGCATTTTCTTAATTTTTCGGTTTCGTAATAGTAGAACAAAAATATTATTTGAAGAATATTAAAAAACAGTAAAAACTTGTCTTTAATGGCAATTTTCGTTGAAAAATTTGGAGCAGTTTTCAAGAAAATGGCCTTTAAGGGCTACTGTAAATGCGAAATTTGAAGCTCTTTTTCACAGAAAATTGTTGAGTTTTCGAAAAACTTCATTTGAAGTCATTTGAAGCACTTACACTCAAAAAAATTCAAAAGTGTTTACAAATTGCTGGAAATGTGCATTTTAACGGTAGGAGAGAACTTTCAAAAAAATTACTTTTGTGTAATTTTTGAAGAAAAAATCAAAATCAACTTTACGCTATGTTAAAGAGTGCAATTAGCACTATCCGCTCGAAAAGTTTAAACACAAAATTTGAAGCAATTTTTGAGAAAGTGGCGTTTGAGCGTTTCTGAAAATACGGAAATTTGAGCTAGTTTTCACAGAAAATTATTCAATTTTCGAGAAACTTTATTTGATATTATTTAAAGCACATGTACTCAATAATATAATAATGTGAACCAATCGCCGCTCATGTAAATATTAATGACGGAAGAGAGAAGTAAATAAATTACATATTTATAATTTTTGAAAAAACAAAAGAACAGAGCAATATGGCGTTAATGTCATCTCCATAGAGCACATTTAGCACTATCCCTACCAAACGTTTAAAGAAAAAATTTGGACCCGTTTTTAAGAAAATCTGTTTTTGTAATTTTTGAAAATAGCAAATATTGCATGCAATATTGCGCAAAAAGTACTAAAATTTTCAAAAAAATGTACATGACCTTAATAAAAGAACTCACTTTTTACAACAAAGTTTATTTGAAGGAAAAAATCTCTATCTTCAATTTTGTAGTTCTAGGAAGGCGCCGAAAAAATTTCAAACTTTTGCAATTTTCGAAAATTTAGAGTTAACCGTGTTTATATGCTTTCTATGGGGAAACTATCAAATATTACATGCTTGGATCGCAATCTGAAATTTCATAACGTTAGCTGAGATGGAAATGTATACATTAACACATTTTTAATTTACAAACATTAATAAATTTAGATTATGGTGACATTTACAATTTCTATGATTATCAGTAGTGTTATGTCAACTAATAATTAATAAATTTTGATCTAGAAATGTGGATTCTTATGCTTTGTTAAAATATGCACACTATTTAAAAATTGGACTATTTGAAAAAAATTTCGACTTTAAACACCAGTAACTTTTGAAATTTCCAATTTCAGACGCCATTTTTTATATCTAAAAATTTAGAGTTGGTATAATATTATGGGTCAACAAACTTGAAAATCAAAGATTACTTATTTTGTGAACTGAGGTTTGAAAAAAACTGCATTTTTCAATTCGGGCGTAAAACCATTAGTACAAAATGCAAATGATGTGAGGCTCAATGCAAAAAAATTTCTTTTTGAAGTATTTAATACTAGGAGAAACATATATTTTTTATATTAGAATGAATTTTCATGTGAATTTCGATTTTTTCTGAAGTTCGTGAAAAGTGCTCAGAAATTTTACTAATTTTTGGCATAAATTAAACAAGAAGGAAGGTCAAACTCACTAAATAAAATGCTTCTAGCTTTTTTATATGTCAATCAACAAGTCAAAAAATATTTAGACCAATCGGAAGGGGTCATGCTTTTTTCGGTCGATTTCACATGGAATTACCCATATATAAACACACTAGCTGATTACCCAGCGTTGCCGGATATTTATTTCTCACAAGCGTCTATTACGCAGCCTCGGCCTCACGCCTTACGCACGCTTCTCCCGACTCGCCCGCACGCTCCATTCGGCCAGCCACAGCCACCACGCCTACAACTCCCGCTCCCTCCCCCATCTGTTTCTCCAGTTCATCACGCTCCGTGCATCTCCACCACGCGCCTTATCATTCTGCCGTCACCTCTCGCCCTGCTTATCCAGCCACTTCCGATCTATTTCTCCCGCTCATTGCGCACCTTTGGCTTCTTCGATCGGCTTCTTCCATTCCTTCCACTCGGACTGCTCCTTCGCTCTACCTCCGCCGCTTCTCCCTCTCCTTTCCCTTCTTCCGCTCTTTTCGCTCTTTCGCGCGTTCCTTGCTGTCCTTCTACTCCGTCTGCTCAAACCCTTCCCGTTCCGCCGGATCTGCCCGCTCCGACCGGTCCTCCTGTCAATAATATTACCGGAATGCTGGATTTTAATCTTCCTTCCATTTTAGATATTTGAGACAGCGAAAAACGAGTATTATGAGCCCTAGTCATTATCATTTTCTCTTCATCAGCAGTTTCTTTCATTTTACGACGTACTATGTTTATTATCACGAGTTCCTAATGGGTGAAAGAAATGTACCATGTACACTGACACAACTCCTGTATTAGGCTAATGATGTTAGAAATACTAACATTAATATTTACGAAAAACGTTATACGAAAGTCACTTGTACGAGTACTTAATACTCATCTAGTAGAAGCACTCTTGACTAACCTGCCTCTTTGCGACCACACTTTTTACACAGTTCTGTCTTGAAGAGAACATTAACAATTAACAACATAATCCTGTCCTCTTCTTGGTTAAGTTTTAAATCAATTCGTTGCACATTATAGCCCATAAAACATCTATAATTTTAAACATTGATGCGTATAGAAATTTTTGTTCCACATGAGCACTTGGTACATGTTCAAAATTTGAGATACATTACCGAAAAAATTACATTACTTAGCGTGCAGACGAAAGATGATAAAACATTTTGCATTGTGGCCAACGAATTTTGTTTTCTATCATTCAGATATACATGTACTATCCTATAGTGCAGACTATTTAAGTTGACCTCAGCAAATATTATAGAAAAGGCGGACGATTCACTAATTTCAAATATTTTGAATATTTGAAAGAAACTGCGGAAAAAATGCGTTCTAAATTCCTTCGGAAGCCACGTATTTCACGCCTTTCCGTTACAGTTTTCCGACAGACGGAAAGAGATTCCTTCGCTGCCGTTATGGCACTCCGCTCTCTAGAGAGAAATCTAAACCATCTTTGTGTTTTCAATTTAACTATGCTTCATTGCATTATTTTTTGCATTGATTTCCTGATTTAAATACAGTATATTTATCTCTTTCAGTATTGGATTCCAGCACAATACACCAACTCTTTGTTATCGGCAGAGATGTCTCAGGGCGTCAACTGATATCACTGCAGTGCCTCTGTCCAGGAGATCCTAGGTTCGAGTCTCAACGGGAGCAGGATTTTCTAAACTAGCTAGATAGCAAAGTCGAGTTCACTCGCTGTCTACAGAACGGCTGCTCTGCTCGGTCGTTTTCCGTGATTTCTCCGATCAAACCCCGCTTGTCGACGGTGCGTAGGCGCCGGATCTCGCCTTCCAGCGGGGAAACATACCCACCATCTCCCGACGAAAAAACGAGAACTCCACTTACGGGACTAATGACCTCAGTACTTCATGCGCCCGGTATCACTAACAATCAATCAGTCCTATACCAGGTGAATGCCGGAGCGGTACCCTAACAAACGAACAATGCGTGATCGTTCCGCGTGGCTTGATCTACCGAGTGGCTCGGTGAGAAGGCACCCTTATTATAGCTTCCAGTAGACGAGTGGTACCCCGCGCGTCCTTGCAAATCCGCAGGTGTCAGCGCGCGCCGTGCTGCGTGCGGGCGCGCTGTCGGCGCTGCGCGGGGCGTCGCCGGTGCTGGCGTGGGCGTGGCCGTCGACCGTAGACGGCGAGGCACCACACTTACGGGACTACTGACTTCAGTAGTTCACGTGACCGCAATCACTAACAATCAAGCAATCACGCACCATATTATTGCCCGTAGCGGTGTGTCCCGCGAAACCTTCCCGGGATGTTGGCGTGTGGCTTTATGTGAAGGCTGTTTTATTATAGCTTCCGATAGACGAGTAGTCCTTGCAACATCCGCAGGTGTCGTCTGCGCGCGCCTTGCTGCGTGCGGGCGCGCTGGCGGCGCTGCGCGGGGCGACGCCTGTGCTGGCGTGGGCGTGGCCGTTGACCGTAGACGGCGAGGCACTACACTTACGGGACTACTGACTTCGGTAGTTCGTGTGCCCGGAATCACTAACAATCAAGCAATCACGCACCGTATTATTGCCCGTAGCAGTGTGACCCACGAAACCTTCCCGGGGATGTTGGCGAGTGGCCTTATGTGAAGGCACCCGTATTACTGCTTCGAATAGACGAGTAGTTCTCCTCGCGTCCTTGCAAATCCGCAGGAGTCGACTGCGCGCGCCGTGCTGCGTGCGGGCGCGCTGTCGGCGCTGCGCGGGGCGTCGCCGGTGCTGGCGTGGGCGTGGCCGGCGGCGGCGGGCGGCGCGTGGGCGGCGGGGGCGGCGCCGGCGCCGGGCGCCGTGTACAGCGCGTCGGCGGGGCCGGGGGCGCGCGGCGGGCGGCGGGCCGAAGCGGCGCTGGCGGCGGGGGCGGCGGCGGCGGCGCGGGCGCGCGCGGGCCGGGCGGCCGCCGCCGTGCTGCTGCTGCTGGGCGGGCCCGAGGCCGCCGAGGCGGACGCCGTCGAGGAGGCCCTCGACGCCCTCGAGGTGAGACGGCGAGCGCCCGGCGGGGACGCGCTTGCGTTGGCTCAGAGGTCCCCGGGTGCGTGTCTAGGCGGATGACCGGGAGATCCTAGTTCGAGTCTCAATTGCGACAGGATTTTCGACACTAGCTTGTGAGCTACGTCTAATTCAGTGGGTATCTGGAGGAGAATTCTAACGACAGGATGGCTGGTAGTTTTCTGTGGTTTCTGCAATCAACACCAGTGGAATGCCGGAGCAGTACCCTAACAAACGGACCACGGACCGCGCATCTTTCCTTCCTCTTCCTTCTCCTCCCCTCCCCTCTCCCCTTACACACATGTACACTAAGATGCACTGCACTACCACACATGCGGGAGACCGGTCGGGGTCTTAGAACTTGTCCCGGCTGGGGTGCCCCGTTGGTGAAAGTTCCCTTGTTGGGAAAACTCCGCTAGTCGACGGTAGGTCGGCGCCGGATCTCGCCATCCAGCGTGGGAAGGGCACCGCCACCTCCCGAGTAAAAACATACACTACACTGACGGGAATAATGGCCCTAATAGTTGACGAGCCAGGAATGACTAACAATCAATCAATCATGTCTCGGTGGGGCGACCCTACACTGCGATTTTTTCAACTCTGCCTCTGGCAGGTATCAAATATTGACGGTTTTTCCAATAAGAAGCTTCGATGTCACCATAATGACGTCACTATAGCGACATGAAAGCTCATGACGGGATGAAACCGTCAACAACTGCCAGAGGCAGAGTTGAATAAATAGCAGCCTAACTACATCGCTGAGTCGAATTCAATCACTGTTGGTGGAGAATTATAGTGACTAGCTATTCTGGACGATAGTATTATTCGGTTTCTCTGATCAATGCCAGGCGAAGGAGCAGTATCTAGCAAGCAGGGCACAGACCGCGCACAATCTTTCCTTCTTCTTCGTCTCACAGCCTACATTACTTTTCCCCACACAGTGACTCTGGCCGGGAGGCCCTAGTTTTCTAATCCGGACGGTAGCCGATTGTTGAAATCCTGCAAAGCCAGGTAGCATTCCGCCGCTGTCTGTAGGAGAATTCTAGCGGCCGGATGCTCTGATTGGTAGTTTTCCGTGGTTTCGCCAATCAATATCTAGCAAATGCCGATGTAGTACCCAAAAACCCGCCCATGGAAAGCACGGAAACTTCGTCAACCGCTCTTCTCTTACATGCGCGCATACAAACACACACACACATACACACACACACACACACACACGCACGCGTACATGCACTATGCTCCCACACGTTTTCAAAAACCAGTCCGGAGCTTAGAGCTCCGCTAGTAGAGATACGTCTTTGGGAGCGGGAATTTTTCCGCAAGGCGACGTGTATATCGGCGCCAGATATCACCGACCATTGAGGGAGGAAGCATCGACACATCCCGGGACATTACATGTACTAAATATGTCTAATGGTCTCAGTACAGTAAAACCTGCTCAGAGCAGTAAGCGGTTAACAATGGGATCGACAAAAATGACCGTTTTATGAAGGTTATGAAGTTACTGGAAGAGTAAGTCAAATCTAAATGTGCCATGTGCTACGAAATAAAGAATGTTCTGTTAAATATTTTTAATTACTGGTACTACAAATGATAAAATATAATGGAAAATTTGTACTTGGGATCATTTGCCATGTTTCACTCAGATCAAGGATTGAAACAAGAAAATTCCAAGAATATGTTATGAATGTCGTGACACAGCGGGCGATGAATGTCGCGCTCAAATGAAGTGTTGTGGGTCGCAGGTGCACGTGTCGTGGACGCCTCGCGCGCCGTGCGTTGTGGCAGTGTTGTTGGAGGCCGACGACAGCGAGGGCGACGTTGCAGATATCGTACTTCAGGTGAGCGAACGCACGTAAAGCAGCTCTGTAATACTAGCGTACTCGTGCGAAAACTCTCGCATGCTAAACCCCACACTCTTCCTTATTTTTCCATTTCCATATAAACCCGGTAATGTTTATTTTTCTTTAACCCTTAGTTACTCACTGTACGCCACTGGAACTGTTATCGCCGTAGGTGTCAGATAACATCAGCGCGCCTTCTAACATTTGGCCTAACCTGTAGAAGGCATTCAGCTACATCCTCCTCGATACTCAGTTACGTAAGATTTAGGGTATAAACGATTGTATTTCCGTTGGAAAGCGTTCGTTGGCGTACTTTCTACGCCGCGCGGGTATCAATGTGAATTTTCATTTTCTTTTAATTATCACAGTTTTTTTGATTTATAGATGTATTAAAATTAATTTATTTTGTTTTACATTAGGAACAATGCAGAGATATATAATTGATCGGAAAATAATTATTACATATTACAAAAGAATTATTACATGAGGAATCGTCAGAAGAGAAGAGTTGCGATGCTGCAAGGGGAAGAAATAGTGGCCGAGACTGAACATGACACGTGTTCTGAGCTTCATTTTGCTGGTGATTATTCAAGAAGCGATTTAGAGTGTAGAGATGTTTTCATTGTCAAAGACAAGGTTACGAATTGGAATAAAACACAGGTTTTCATCAAATTTACAAAAACTGGAAGTCATGATGATCAAGAATAACTACCAACAAAATTAAGAAATCACTGTCACATTTGCGAAAGAACAAAAAAACGCACTACTGCAATTATTACTGTACTTACTACTAACTGGTGCAACAAATTTGCAACCAACAAACATATTCTTCAAATACAAAAATTCATCAAATGCAAAAATCGTTCTGAAGCCTAATATGCTATATTTATAATCAATATTATTTAAGAAAAATTGTAAAACGTGTGTATTTCAAATAAAACTAAATAACAATTATATACAAATATTATTTAGGCGTCACTGAGCTCATTTTCCTAACAAATAAGCTTGGCGTACAAAGTACGCCGCGCGGATACTTGTGTGACAAAACATACCGCGAGTAACTAACGGTTAAGACCTTCTTATCCTTCGTCGTCTTTTCTATATATCACCTGGTAATTCATAACAATAGAATACACCTTTGTCAATACAAATTATTCTTATTTAACTGTAGTATCGAGAAAACAGGTTCACCCGTGTAATTCAATCGGGTAGAATAACAACTAATTAATAGTTTCATGTACATTTGCAGATTGTACAGTCTCTGCACAGCTGGGATAGAATCGAGAAGCGTCGAACCAGCAAAAATGTAATAGAATGGTCAAGAAGATCTCATCTGTAGATTACGGTGTGAGGAATGTTTCTTTCAATCCTTTAGCCTCAAACGTTTAGTTTTCAAACGAAGTCTAGAAAGCTTCATTCAGGAGGTATTTAACGAAAGATATTTTAAAAAATCCTGACATGTGTGGCGGGTTACATTTTTCATCAACATCTATCTGCGTATTTTAAACAAATCCTTAATATGCAACTCGTCACTTCTCCCTAAAATTCTGTTTCCTTTGAGATCTCATTTATAAAGATTAGTAGCGTGTAAGGGCCACAAAGGGAAGACTTAATACTGAAATAAAATAGAAGACGATAGTGGACTCATTCAAATTAGAATTCTGAGAACTTTAATTTAGAATTCAACTTTAAATATCATAAATTCTAATGAATCATGTATTTTTTCGCGTGATATACTTTATTTTGGAATATTTCAAATCAAATTTAATTTCTGATTTTCTTAAGCCTTAATTGTATTGGTAGATTTCATTCAAAAATATTATTCTTTTATATATAGATTTTGAAGTAAGTGCCAATAGAATAAATTAAGTTGGATGAACTCAACAAATGGATTGAGAAATGCTGAGTAAAAATACAAATGGCGATTTGATATTTTTTCTCAATGTATTACACGCAGGAGCCTTTTCAAAAGTAAAAATTTATTCTACGCTTACAATATCTCCTTTAAAATACCGCCACCACTTCACGTATTTCAAATCGTCTTTGTTCGTAAATTAAAACATTCAAATTTCAAGAATATACCTTAAAAAGCTAATTTCATAAATTAATTCAATTTAATTTTTCTTTTCATATTTTTAAAATGTTCATTTTAAATATTTTATGAAACTTCCTTTAGTTTTGATGTGGGAAGTATACATTGACTGAGGCAGTTGCGGACAAAACCAGCTCGTTTTATTCTTTACCAAAATTCAAATCTTTCGTATTTTTGATAATTTCAGGGGGTCCTTCATTACCTCATGAGTTGGAAATGGTTGAAATGGACTGGCATAATTAATAATCGGGGAGAACATTTCCCGATCATTTCAAACCACAGGAGGAGTTTTTGTCCTGTAGTATTTTGTCTAATTCAACGTGTTCGTTTAACCCAAGGATTCCCGATGGGGCCGGTATGAAGCCCCAGCGAAAGTTCAAAATAAATAAATTAATAATCTAATTAACAATTTTCTTCAAAAGTTTGGTTCAGATTCTTTGTAGATCTATTTGTAATAGGACCAGGATTGTATGCTACATTTTAAAGAGAAAATTAAGAGCATCGGTGAAGCGAATGATTCTTTTAAATGTGGTGGATGCAAGAATTAGAATGGGAGTTCCTGGTTGAATTCAATTCAATGACGCCATATTTTACGGAACAAGACTCTTGTCCCCAGGTCTGCTCTTTCGTCTGACCACGCCAATTTTGCTACGCTCGTTCCACCATCTAGCGGATAAAGAAGTTATCACTCGGGCTGTGAAACGTGTTCAGAGACTTAATTTATACTTAAGGGTATTTCATATACAGTAAATCAACAACATGGAACAGTCGGCTTTACTTTCCCGCAGATGGTTAGGCATACGAAGGATTGGTTTCTGTTAAAACCCCAAGGCTTCGATCGGGTATGACCGCCAACTTGGGTATAATAAGTCCGATCCGCTAACCGTCCCACCACCGCAGCCAGCTGTCCTACTCTAGAATCCCTAGACACAGACAATAGCGCAACCGCCGCCATTTAATATCCTCTCACCCGATAACTCCATCAAGCAGAATTCAGACTTTGAACAGAAATGATAACAATTGGTGACATTATGGAGATTTTTAAAAATATTAACATTAGTTTGAGATAGGTTCATGGTTCTCAACACACAGAATACCACAGTGTTCCAGTTCTTCTGACAACTGGATATAAAATGGCGGGATTGGTTGAAGAATGGAATGCGCTACTCTCTGTGTCTAGGGACTCTAGTCGAGAGTAGCGCAACCGCCGCCATTTCCACTCACCCGCCAATCTCGCCAGGCACAAATCAGAAACTGAAGGAAAATTATGAGAATTGGTGGAAATTGTAGGGAAATTTTCAAAAATATAGACTTGAGATAAATTCATGGTTCTCAATACACCGAATACCACAAAGTTCCACTTCTCCCGTCAACTGGACATAAAATGGCTGGATTGGTGGAACAATGGAATGCACTACTCTCTGTATCTAGGGGCTCTAGTAGGGAATTCAGTCTCTACATATAAAGAGTAGCGCAACCGCCGCCATTTAATATCCTCTCCCCCGATAGCCCAGCCAGGCAGCATTCAGAAGCTGAAGGAAAATTATTACAATTGGTGATGTTATGGAGATTTTTAAGAATATTAATATTGATTTGGGATAGATTCGTGCTTCTCAACACATAGAATACCACACAGTTCCACTTCCGTCAACTGTACATAAAATGGCTGGATTGGTGGAACAATGGAATGCACTACTCTCTGTTTCTAGAGGCTCTAGTAAGGAATTCAGTCCCTAGATATAAAGAGAAGCGCAACCGCCTCTCACCCGATAACTCCATCAAGCAGAATTCAGATGTTGAAAAGAAATGATAACAATTGGTGACGTTATGGAGATTTTTAAGAATATTTATGTTGATTTGGGGGTAGATTCGTGCTTCTCAACACAGAGTACTACACAGTTCCAATTCTCCTGGCAACTGGATATAAAATGGCCGGATCGGTGGAGCAACGGAATGCATGTAGGGCGTGTAGCCTACCCGGAGCGCGCGGCGTGCGGCAGGCGCTGTGGTCGCGCAACGTGGAGCGCGCGGTGGTGCTGGCGGCGGCGCCGGGGGCGCGTGGTGGCGCGGGGACGTGGGGGTGGGGGCGGCGCGCGGCGGGGGCGGGGCGCTGCGGGGCGCCGTGGCCCGCGCCGCCCACGCGCCGCCTCCCTTCGCCCGCGGCCCCGCCCGCGCCGCCGCCCGGGGGCCTGCGCGGGTGCCGGGCGCTGGCCGCCACGCTGCCCTGGCCGCCGTACGTGGTGGCCAACGCCCCCGCCCTGCGGCGCGGCCTCGAGGTGGAGCTGCTGCTGGCCGTGGCGAGCGCCGCGCACTTCCGCCTGCGCTTCCTGCCGCCGCCAGACCTCAAGTGGCAGGTACCTCCTCGACGCAGGGTGGTGCCGTACACAAGTGGTGTCGAGGTCCATAACCCTGCCTCAAGACACAACGCCATCCCTATTGTAAAACGGCGAAGTTACTTCTACTCGTAATAGTTCCCTTTCCCGACGCTAGTTGCGCAGAGAAGCTCGTGGCGTGCTACGCTGCCACGACGCATGCCACAGCCACCAGCAAAAGACCTTGACACCACAGCGGTAAACTATAATTTTACGTTTACGCATGATTTCTACACGTAATCTACGTGTGGTCTACGCAGACAAAGCAATCTGTGTAGACTTTATTTTTTCACATCAAATAACCCCAAAAAAGTTTATAATAATTACTAATAGTAGAAGCATGTTTTAATGTAATATTTAAAAAAACATATTTCCGATTCAGTAAGTCATACAAAATATACCATCCTTGATGAAGAAATGACAACCTTCGTATCCATTTCAAAAAACCAACAACGACTTGTTTCAATTTGTACTCCTTTAATACTTCTCTAGAAGTGATCCAATTAATTTATAGTATTGCTTTGAATATATTGACTATAACTATAAATAAATTTTGGATTTGGGGGTGGAACATGGCCCTTGTAGGTTCGCTTCTGCCACACAAAAAAGATAGATTACAGTTGTCAACACAGATTACCTCAGTCTACGCTGAATACCATATCTACGCGTACTTTTCGTGTACACGTAGACTATGGTTCTTTACGCGTAAACGCACATCACTGCCTCAACCTTCATATAGATTATTTCAGGTTTCTGAGAGCCTCAACTGCCGTGGTCGTTAGTCCTGTAAGTGTAGTGCATGTTTTGTGAGGAGGAGGAGATGATGATGATGATGATGATGGTGGTGGTTGTAGTGGTGGTGGTGGTAGTCTTCCCCGCTTGATGGTAAAATCCGGCGCCGACCCATACGTCGTCTTGCGGGAGTTATCCACATCCAGGTATCTCCTATCAGCGGAACACCTCCCCATCCGGGACAAGCTGTAAGCTCCCAACCGGTCTCCCGGCATGTGTGGTAGTGTAGTGCATGAGTGCGTAAGTACGAGGTGAGGATACGACAAAGAAGAGAAAGGAAAGATCGCGCGCGGTCCGTGGCCCGTTTGTTAGGATACTGCTCCAGTATTACCTGGTATTAACCAGAGAAACCACGGAAATGTACCTATCAGAGCAGCAAGCCACTAAAATTCGCCTCCAGACATCGGCAAAATGTGTCATTTCTATCTAGCTAACGTCGGGACAGGAAACCTAGACCCTTCCGGACAGATGCCCTACACTGACATCAGTTGGTGTCATCAGCCATCCATGAGTTCTTATCGAGTTGTTTACAACACTTTTTTTTACAGATATCGATATTTTTAACGTGAAGGAAGATGCATAATCGTGAACAACTCCCGTTTACCGAAGTTAAACTTCCAATATAAACCAAATGGTAGGAGAGATATAGGGAAACAAAGAAGTGGAGGATTCTCTGAGGCTGAAACTGGCGGACACATAATCTTTGAAATGAATATCTTGAACATTGAATTTATTGATTGAAAGAAATAACCGTAAAGTTGATCATATCAATAGCGTGTAATCTAACTACCAGTCCTCTCTCCTCTCAACTTCAGGGTAATATTTTTAAATCTGTGACAATTTATACCCACTGTCATTATAAATTGAACATCTATTTGATGAAACCGCTGTTTTTGTAACATCCATGTTTTGTGCTCGATTGTTTATTTTACCTATGTTTTAGTTTTGAAAGGAAAATATCGCAATAGCGAAAACATTGCTTAATGTATACATTTCATTGCATTGAACATTATTTCAGATCGAAGGGTTAAGGGAAATAAATTCTGCATTCTATTACAGTTTTGGTTTCGGGGAAAAAGGAAGAACGTTGAATCTAGCAAAAGATCTGGTAATAATCGCTCAGTATTTCTGTGTTATTCAATTTTAAAACAAAAGATTTGTTAATCGCTATATTTTTACTGATTAGTCAATTATATTTTCATTATAAATGAATAAGCATAGCATCTGGTAAGTAAGCTCTCCTCCCATGCGCAACCACTGTTACAGTTTACAAAAAAGGTTGTAACACAGATAATAAAGAAGCAGGGTCGGTTAGTCCCAGTACCCACTTTACATTAACAGTTCTTCAGGACTACTAACTCTTGATATAAGATCATTACTATATTCTTCCATTTGTTTCTTTTCTTTCGATACGTTTTTCACATTACCGCATTTTTCAGAAAAATGAAATCGTTTTACTAGAACTGTCATGCTTTCCAAAAATGGGCTTTTGAAACTCCGTAGTCGTGGCTCAATATAAAAGATTTCGGAGGGGCATTTATTAAAAAAAATCGATTAATATGTTATGAGTTTTAGTCTCATATGACCCTAAAAGTGAGAAGTAGATTGTATGATATTCTTTGGCCAGTAGGTTATTGCAAATAAAGGAATAACTTGTTCATTCAAACCTGCAGTCAGTCATTATTGTTTGTCGTCATTATTTATTTGCTTCTCAAACGGATGTTGTAAATTGGTACTACGTTTTGATAAACTGTCAAAAGACTTTAGAAACTGAACTTTTGAGTTGACGTAGCAAAAGTTTCATTTTTAGAAGAACCTAGTTTCAAAACCTAGGAAGTGCATGAAGTACGTTACCGATATCGTTACCTACATTCTCTACATTGGAGAAGTTTATCCCATTTCTAATTCCTGAAACAATGTTAAGTGAAGAGAAATTAAATGAGAACCTATCGAATGATTCTAACATTACTGACTGATGAAGTTGCGATGACGAAGGAAATGATCCTTACAGAACCTTTCAAACGAAGATCAAGCTAAGTTATTCAAACGAAGTAGAAACATTACAATCATACCTCGAGAACACTTCTACAGACACAATGATGGCGACGAAGAATTATTTTCACTGTTACAAAAACACCTCACTTGTAAGAAACTGAAGGATGTCTTTCCTTTCCATCAAAGCAAATGAAAGACGGGACACAAGTTGAGAGGGTGGGCGTGACTAGAAAAATGTTATTGAAATGTTTCTATTGAAGTTTTGTGTGTTCAATAATCGAAGATATAATGCCATTTCTTTCCTTGGATATGATAGGAACACAAGAACAAAGGCTGCAAATTTTATTCTTCAGACGGTAAGTAAGCTCTCCGCACTGACAGAATGCGATCTGTTCCAGTGAGAGGCAATTGCAGTGATCAATTTGTAAGTTTTCGTGACAAGAACCTTTTCCTAAGAAGATGTCCAACAAACCAGTAAATAGTAATATCAAAATACTTTATATTTGTGAATGTAACGGCGGATACACACTGAATGCATTTCATGTAGAATTAAGATGATCATGAGTATTATATACCAAGACGTACGCAAAGAACATTCACTTAAGGTATCAAAATCTGAAAATAATTTATTTAAAAATTAGTACCAACTAATTTTTTAACTTTTACATTTTTGACCTACACATAATACAGAAATAAATATCATCCAAAATTATACGAATTTTACTCTCATTTTTTCAATTGAAAAAATAACTGGGCCTAAAACACGTTATTTTTTCAATAGAAAAAATAACTGGGCCTAAAACAAACCGTCTGTATTGATGGTGATCCAATATGGAGTATAAGTGGGTAAAAACCTATGTTTTGGGACAAACCATGGCTGATATCTATTTTAGAGATGCTATTTTAAAACAGAGATGTTTTGTTGACGTCATAACCTCGGAAAATGCTCCCTTCACGTAACTTGCCTTCCTTCGCCAATGAAATCATTGACATTATGTAAACGATGCTCATACGCAAGACCCGTGGCGATACTTAAGACATCGACCCTTGTGGGTAAAAATATACATGAAACTAACCTACATTTTAAAGCATATATCCATATAAATTCCCTACATCTTTGACTAAAAGAATCTAAATAAATATTAATAAATCAAATCTGGAGCAAGGTGGTACATTATCATTAAAATCGACAAACCAGAAATGTGGAAAACATTAAATTATTATTAGTCGAAGCGCCAGTTAATCTGCAATAAAATTATCATCGAATAACTGAATATCAAAGAAAAGAAGGTGAAATTCCCCCTAGCAAGCATATATTAACTCAAGCTAGTTAGATTTCCAAATTCGTTTCGTCATTTCCCTTTATAATGTTGTTGTGATATCCCAGGAGACAGTCTTTCATTTTCGCTACCGATTCCGCGTGGCATTGCATTCTCGGAATTTGTGCATATTCAGTCCCAAACGAATTCCGCTAACTCTCTATCTCATAAAATGCTACGAGAGTTGAATCTCTATGGGAGAACAAAAAACATTAACGCTAATCAAAATCACATTATAACAGGTTTGTTCCACTAGTACTCAATGGATCATTGGAGAAATTTCTACTTTGTCGACAGTATTACGTGAAGCCACTGTAAGTTATCTACTTTAATGAATTTAAAAACAAAATAACCTCGTAAACCAATAAACACAGACAATCTAATTTTACATAGTGGCAATATAAAGTAGTGGTATCTTTGTAATGCTAATTTGTTTGTCACACAGCTGTATGTCATCTCAATGCATTAAAAGTATAGATTGGAATTACCTTTTTCTGAAAATATTCCTCGCAAATATCACAAAGAACACGTTTCATACAAACTAAAATTCCCAATTCTCTCATTTTCCATAATACCATGAATTTCTGAACAAATAAAATGCCTGACGCATTAAAAGAGGAAAACCAATCAGGGGAACATTAGCAACTAGTCACTAACTCATAACGGCAATTTTATTTTCTGAGTGCTCGTATTACCCTCACAGTATTATTATACTCAAAGTATTATAATAGCGATACGCAGAAAATAATTATTAAAATTAAGACCTCGATGAAACAATGCAATAATTCTTGATGAACCTTCAGAAAGAGTCCTTAGATCTTTCACATAATTTACACGTAAATAAACATTTAATAATTTTTTAAAGAAAACTGACATGCTTCAATTACTATATTACTTCATTGAATTCTCTCACATTAAACTCAGCTTCGCCATATGGTAATTTAAGACCAAATTTTTTCTTCACTGTCATAACTATATCTACAAACTTTCAAATTGTCAGATTGCAAGCTAATGATTCAGATTTTTCTCGAAATCGAATACTTAATATCATGAGAAAAGCGTGATGGTACTTATCAAATAAAAATGATTTACCTATTTGAGTAAGCTACAGCACTATTGATGAAACATGTAGTGAGGGCTTAATGTACTAAATACGCAGAGCAACATTGAATTCTATTGTTTGTTTGTTTTAATTAAAAAAATCATATTGAACAATTCAGAAAGCGTTCGGTCTCGAAAACCTGAAACTGCACAAGAGATTAAAGGACTGTTTCCTAGTATCGTCAAATTTTCCCTAAAAAGTTTATGGAACACAAATACAATAATATGCGTGATTAATAACATAACTGTTTTTAAATATTAGAGAAAAGGCACCGTGGATTAAATATCGTATTCATAAGTCTTATTCGAGGTTTGGCACTAAAACAGTCTGGACAGCAATTTAATCTGAGGTAAATGTGCGAGTGAACGCAATCTGAATTGTTAGTATTTAAATTGTCGTTTTCTCAATATTGTTGGAGCAAGCATTAGTGTGTTCGTTCCAACAACCAAATCTGTCATCCTCCCAATTTTATAGCAGAAAAAATAGGGTCACAAAACAGTCTTTCATTTGAAAACCTAAACATGGCTAAATACGGGTTTATATCTCCCAAAACAGAAATACTGGGAGGCCCTGGGATTCTAGTCGCGATGGTGGAAGATTTTCCGAACTAGCTACAGAGCTAGGCCGAATTCAGCTGATGCCTCGCGAATTCCCACGGCGGCTGCTCTGGTCGAAATATTTCCATGGTTTCTCCGAACAATTCCGGCGAACGCATGAGTAATTCCCCGAAAACGAGCCGACTAACCTCGCACATTTCCTTCCTCGTCATTGTCCTTTCCTCTCCCCTCACACCCTGACAATGACACTGTCGCATAACGCTTCCACTCTTGTCGGGAGACCGGGGGTTTAGAGCTTGTTCCGGTTGGAACAGTGCCCCGCTAGTGGGAGATACCTGGCTGGGAAAACCCACCGCTAACCGATGTGCCGAGAGACCGGTCGGGGACTTGTTTAGGGGGCGATGCCCCGCAGGTGAGAGATATCTGTTGGGGAAAACCCGGTAGTCGACAGTAAGTCGGCAGCGGATCTTGCCATCCAGCGGGAGAAGATCACCGCCATCTCCCGACGAAAAACATGCAATACCCTTACGAGACTCAACGACCTCATCAGTTGACGTGCGCGCAGTTGCTGTCGGGGAAGGCGAACGTGGTGGTTACACTTACATGCATTCCATTACCACACATGCCGAGAGGCCGGTCGGGAGTTTAGAGCTTGTCCCGGCTGGGGTGGTGCCCCGCTGTTGGGAGATACCTGGTTGTGGAAAACCCGCTAGCCGACGGTAGGTCGGCCCGGACCTCGATATCCAGTGGATCACCGCCATCTCCCAATGAAAAAACATGCCCTACACTTACGGGACCGGCGACCTGAAAAGTGGTCGCGCCCGGAATCCCTAGCAATCCATGAACGAAACGGCGCGCGCGCTTGGGCGGCAGGGCATGGCGATGCAGGTGGTGTCGGGCGAGGCGGACGTGGCGGTGGGCGGCGTCATCACGGACGAGGAGGCGTCGGCCGTGGTGGAGCTGTCGCCGGCGCACCACCGCGAGCGCCTGGCGTGGTGGGCGCCGTGCGGCGCCGCCGTGGCGCGCTGGCGCAGCCTGCTGCTCGTCTTCCAGCCGCCGCTCGCCGCCGCCGCGCTCGCCGCGCTGCTGCTCGTCGCCCTGCTGCTCTGGGCGCTCGCCAGGTGCGCCACGAGCGCCGCTCTGCTCTTTACTCTATGCCAGGGGTCCTCAAACTACGGCCCGCGGGCCACATGCGGCCCGCCGAGGACGTTTATAAGGCCCGCCGAGTTTTTATGGTTTAAAGAATTTTTTTCTTAAAATCCGCACATTTTTTATTATGTGTTAGGGTGTCTAGGGACGGCAAGAAATTGATGGTTTTAAAACAACTATGTTTTCCACCAGAAACATCGAAATTTCGCTTTCGATGTTTTCTTTACATCGCTATTTGGTTGCCAAAACATCGGTGTTTTTTAAAATTGTTTTTAATAAAGCAATATCGATGATTTGCGTTATCCTCTTTACCACGCTGTACATTTCACCTGCGCAATCTGAGGACATCTGGGATCTGCTCGCGTTATGACTATGTTATCGGTAGGCCTGTCATTGCTTGAACTCTGCCTCTCAAGGCCTGCCTTCACGATGGAATATGTCACGGTACCTCGAGTTTTTCTCAGTCATGCCGCTAGATATCGCATGATCGCGACTGTATCAAGCAGTGCTTTCGACCATGCGACATCTAGTGGCAGGACCGAGAATGACGCGAAATGTGTGATCGGCCAAAGGGGCTTGAGAGGCAGAGTTGGAAAAATCGCACTATATAATCCGGCCCTCCAACGGCCTGAGAGATAGTGAACTGGCCCCCTGTTTAAAAAGTTTGAGGACCCCTGCTCTATGCGACAACGCTTTGTCACGTACAGGGCCCTGCAACTCTCCATCAAAACCGGGGACAAAGCTCGAGAGCGCTACTGTAAGAGGCGTTAGTGTCGTCGGGTACAGGCTCGCCAACATCGACACCTAAAAATTGTGGGATATACGAAAAGTTTCTTCTAAATGTTCAATTATTCAAAATATATACATATAAGAAACCGCTGAAGAGAGCGCGAACATCGACGCTATCTTTTGTAGCATTACGCGCCTGCTTGAAAGTAATGCGAACCTACGTAGCAGCCACACACGTTTCACGTATCGTTGGCAGTAGTTCGTATTTTAGTTCCGGTAAGAAGGTGCTGCAGGAGAGGGCGCCACTGTAATGGTCTCCACCACGGTATATGGGAGTTGAAGGGCCCTGGTCACGTACTCAAGTAAGACTGCGTTGAAGATAACAGTATTTATATTTATGTACAAAGTAACATAGCGCTATTCTTCTCTTTACTCTATGCGCGCCGCGACAACGCTTTGTGACGTACTCAAGTACACGACACAGACAAGTGCGTTTGAGATAACAATATTTACATTTAATTACAAAGTAACATAAAAAGTAAAGAAATTTACAAATACTGATTAAACCCCGGCAACCTTTCCCTTCCCCTTAGTCGCGTAAGCCTAGCGACCGTCCCTAGGCCTACAGCGCAGTGCCACTGCCGTAAAACAGGTAACAACGCGTGATGCGATGCTATCAGACGTTAAGTTACCGGGAACCAACGTATCTACATGGCCTGGCGCCAAACCGGTCTCCGCTTCCGGAAACCATGTGCCTAGAGATCCCACTCAGCCTTTCGGCTAACAACGAAGCTCTACGAATCTCGCGAGCGCAGACGGCGCACGCCTCTATATACACCCACGTCTCCCCAACCCGGCGCCATGCTGTCGTCGTCCCCAGGCTCGATGGCTAGCCAATTCTAAGGATCTTGCACAATCGCCCCTGACTCGCCACTAACCTTTCTCAACATTTATGTTTGCGTGGGTTTTTTCCTGGTGCAGCCACCTTCTGGCGTCCTTTTAGTTTTAGCTCACGTGCGCCCTTGCATCACAGCTTCCGGCTTAGGCATCCGCCCGCTTGAAAGCGTTGCCACGACGTCACAGCTTTAGGCCCGCAACAGACTACATCGAGGAAAGTGATGCGAGAAATCGAATGCTTCGAGAAACGAGGAAAGAGGCCGGCGAGGCTGCATCCACACACTACAAAGAGGTTATTTGATGTCTCGAAATGCCTTTATGTGTCACAAGCCGAGAGTGATGGCAGCAGTTTTAGCTATGAGATCAGCTGCGAGTCCCATTTCTTGTTTTATTAAATTCTCTTGTGTACTTTTAACCCGTGAAATCTTTGTTTTGTCACCCTAATAGTAAATCACTTGTTTAACGAGTTCGAATTTCCTAGAGAGAAATACACCACTGCATTGCATACAAATAATTATTTATCATAAAAAGAGGGAAATTACGTGACGTATAAGTGAGAAGTACGTCAGCAAATTTTCTTGAGCTCGGTAATCTCTACCCCGCTCTGGTTTACTATATTTGTTAGTTGAATTATTAATAAATGGTGAATGATCAAATAATTCCTAATAAAATTCTCAATTAATAAATTCAGTCATAAATACCTAATAAATAAAAATTAAGAAAAGTAATGAATTAATTCAATACTTTCTAAATATCTCTTCAGGTTTCTGGCTTCAAATTTTTATTATTATATTTTTCATTATGAGCGGGTTTCATAAAAAGAAAAATGGGTCATTCCATGCAACAAAGTAGGAAATCTGACACTACATCTCAGAATTTAAAAATATTTTGCCATCTTACTTATCATGATACCTGCATGAACCAGGTACAATATTTTTGTCTCATCAGCCATTGTTTAGCAACAATGGGCACTTGAAATATTAGGTTAGCAGTCTGTAGACATTCCGTTATGATTTTTTTCCTATGATATGCAAACAAGCAAAAAATATGAAAGTGACACTATTTGTAGAAGAAATGTAAAGGATAATTTTACGCTAAAGGTATTTTTTTACAGCAAGTCTTTAACATTTAGGAAGTAAACAAATTCTAAAAAATGCAATAAATGGAAATATAATATTTTTAAATTCTTGAATTTTGGAAGAAAAATTGCTGAAACTACTTTGAAGCTACTCTGTAAATTTCATCATGGAATCTTAAATGGTTTTAAAGTTATGAATAAAAGTATACGTTTTCTCTCGGGTTTGTTTTCGCAATGATAGTAATGATTGACCCAGAGGATTCAAAATGTTTTCATTACTGATTGTGGCTTCCTCTGCAACTCCTGGGGCTACGTACTCCTCTTCACTTGACGTTTTCACTTCACTGTCTGTTTCAGTTGAGTCACTAAGATCTGCATTGGGCATTTTGGATATTTTATGACGACACAGAACGCATATTGCTTCTCCTGCCACTAAATTTGATATTTTCTTCCGCATCGCCTCTGTTATCTTTCCCCGCCGACTTTTGTGCTTCTTAAGTTCGAATGGATTGCAGCACCATAGCCTGTTAAACGTATTCACAATCTTTGGCAATTTCTTTCACGATGTATCATTGAACAGTAACACGCGAAAACTAAGCCTGTAAACTGGTGTCAGGATCCCTTCGAAGGCATCGATGGATATCCCTAGGGAATGAACTTGGCGGTGCCTGCGTACGACCTTGCGTCACCCCTCGCTGGGCAAGGGCATGCGACTTTCAACCTTAAGAGCAAAATGCTCGTGTACTTTTTATTTAATAACTTACGCATTTTTTAAGATTCCATCGCGACAGTTTGCAGAATGGTTATTTATTGGTTCATCTTGCAGTGTGTAAAATATGAAAGAAAAGAAAATATTACTTTCGAAGAAAAATGTAATTGTTTAATTTATTAGCATTTTTTATTATAAACAAATACCTCAATCCTTAATATATTATCAACTGCTTAAAATATGATCGTTTGTCTTCAAAGTAGTGTACCCGTTTTTAAAGTTTTATTCATTTTATGATCGTCATAATTATTTTCATTATTGAGTGTTTTGTGTCATCGTCCATGTTTAACCCGTAATTGTTGCTAAACTACTAAAGATATGAATTCCATAAATTGTCTTTTAACTGTTCATCATTAGTAGATTAATGTAATAAAATATGAAAAAAGTCTGAGACTCACTGTCAGAAAACCTGAAATCTTGCATGGAATGACCCAAATATCTTCCATACAAGTTTTTTCTTGTTCATTTTCGTTTTAAGAGAAAATTCAAGAAAACAATTAAAAACTGCTAGTTTATCACATCTTTTACTGCTAAATATTAGAACCTCACTCAGTTCTACGCACTGTTTGGTGTTTTCCTGCGGCAGCTGATGTCTAAATGTTATTTAACAAGTGGTATTATCCGCACAAGTTTTCTTGAGCCCGCGCTTCGCTAGCGCGAGACAAGTGGGGAGGGTTTTTTTTTCTTTTTTTGAAAAAAGGAAGTTCATACCAGATTTGTAGTTTGTTTTTCGATGCAAAATAGTTTCTATTACACGGAAGCAAACATTTCTGGTTATCAGATTTTGTCTACAACGTTCACTGCTATTATTTATTCTCCATTCAACTAATGACGTCAAAGGAGTAGAGGTAGGTGTTCTGGAACTCAAGAAAACGTGCAATTAAGGGAGGGCAATATAATAATATATTGCCCTCCCTTAATCCTAAGGGTGGAAATTCAAGAAATGAATTCCATACACTAAATTGCATATCACCTAAAAGTAAATGCTTTGTTTGAGTTGCACAACAATAAATATTTTCGAGGAGACAAATATTATTATATATTTCATTAATATTTATAAGAATAAATAATATTTTGACTATTTTTAAAACTAACACGTTGAAGTGTTTGGAAATATGGTGAAAGATGTGTCAGTTTGTAACGCAGTGGTTGCTCACACATCACATGTTACTGAGGGACTCCCCGATTGAGTGGAGAGAGCCTGGTTTGCGGCCTGTCAAAACATCTGGCAGGTTTCTAACATTCGGGCAGTTTCTAACACTAATGTCGATTCCGGTAATGGCACTCCGAGCTCTAACATACACTCAAAATACGAGTCCCTTCGTCACGGGATTTCGTCACGTTTAACTTCGAGACTTCTCTGGATTTTGGTTACTGGTTTTCATGTCGATAATGAATAAAATATTTTAGTAGTTTGAATACATATTTTTCACTTTTTAAGCACATAAAAAGTTTTTAACGCCATAATTCCTAGTCCTAGGGATTATACATATTTGTACTGTACTTAGTGAGGAAAATGCAAATATAAACGTATTACAGTAGCCCGGTTCGTTCATTTTCGGGCATTGAAAGTTGCATGAAAATGTATCGATTAAAATATCTGCTTACGTTTTTGTTTCATTACTTTCTTCATATCCTCCGCTTGTTCTCTGTACTCTTGAGACTCACTTGATGTCAACTGACTTAATATTCTTTTAATTGTCTTGAGATTGATTTGATTTAAATCGAAGTCTTCAATGCCACCTCACAGTCTAGAAGTGAAAGTAGATAGCAATATTACTTCAGAGGCACTCTGTATTACGTCTTAACCCTCCAGTGCTCCGCAGGCTGCCAGTCAACGTGTGAACAATGGACTAAAAATCGTGCTTGTGATTTAACGTCTTCGTTTTAACCTGACGATTTCTAGTGACGATAGTTTAAACATTTATAAATTATTAAATAAACGTCAAGAAACCTTTCTTCAGTAGGGTGTACTCCCACTCCTCATTTACTGCTTTTCCTTATTTCGACTCTGTCACTGCTGGAAATTTGACAGACAAAACTGTTCCAATATTTTCTGACTATCTTTGGGTTTTTAATTAGCAGAAGTTCTTCTTCTGCTTAGTTTGGCCTCTGACACCATGAGGGTGTTGAAGGTTTGCTTCTTTGCGAAATGTAAAAGGAATACAAATATATTTAAGAAGAAATGATATAGTTTATTAAGGTGAGTTCGTTTTTACCTCGTACATAATTATTGTAACTTATATTAATTTTTTTTACGTAAAGTTGTAAGTTAGAAAAAAATTAGAGTACTTGTTAATTTTTTTTTACTTAAATCCTTAAGTTATAAAAATTATTAAGCTTATAAGAATTTCGGTTTTATAATTAGACTACTGAAGACATAGAAATGATCCAGAAAGTTTAAAAAAGCATTTCAATAAATTTCCAAATCTAAATTATGGCTTTTTAATAACTTCTTGGTTTTCAAACTTATAGTAGTAGATTGAATAAAATAAAACTAGGCAAAGAAATCAAAGGCTGTTTAAACCCCTTCTATTACTGGGCGAAGTAGGATACAAACTCAGCGTTTGACAATTTGACGAAGAGTGGCGTTCCAGAAGTATTAGGATTGTAGTAACACAACTTTGTTTTACACACGATACAAGAAGTGCGTAATCTTCAAACCCAACCATGGTATTACATCGTTGACTATTTTTACACTGCATTACAAAATGCGTTACACGATACGCTTTATAGAGATGAAGTTTTGCACAAAATATTACTCAATGTAAAAAAGGAAAGAGAGCGGAAGAACACATGGCGTGTGGAAGACAGCAGGTTACCTGCCCAGCGACTGACACAGATCCCATTACAAATGTTGTTCATCGCCGAGATCGACCGTTGCGGTCCCCGTTGAAACCCGGTCGCGGGTTCGAGTCCCGCCTCGGGCATGGATGTATGTGTTCGTCCTTTCATCTCCTCTCATCACCATATCATTTCATCGTCGTACCGTAACGTTACATCCAATAGTGATCGCTAATCACCCAGTACTTGATGCGACTTTAAATAACAAAAAAAACAATGTTGTTCAATTTTACAATACAGTTGGAGACGAAAAGATGATATGGTCTGGAGATATGGTGATAAAGTACGACTTTAGAAGCCAAGCAACTGTTTGCCCACCTCGTTCCGTCCGGAACGTCACGCGAAGACCCTGTGCAAGCGCATATCGTCTTCTTACAGAGAAGAGCATGTACACTAGGGCTTGATCTCTCATGTTATGGAGGGAACCTCTGCTTGTATGGTCGTATACAATAGTCTCCGCACTGGGGGGAGGGATGTTCGGAAGGAGGGACAGGACGTTCTCCACACCGCTGGACACGGATCGACTTCCAGAATTACTACCTACACGGTTTCGTACGGTCAACCTTAATTCCGTATGTTTAATAAGTACAGGATATGACTGATGCACGGTGGTTAGTTTGGCCTTGCCATGACACACAAAACTACTGGTGCTACAACAATACATGCTTTCTCGCATTGTTTTTAACTTTTGCAATTTTTGAAAATGAGACCTGCACCATTCTTTTAAGCGTCCATTATTTTATTCGTGGCAAAAATTTAAAGAAAAAAAGGCACCCGTTTTTGAGAAAATGGATTTTTTTATAATTTACATTAACTTCAAACAGAAATTTCGCAATAACTAGACTCTTTTCAAAACATTGTAACAGGTTTTACAATGTTTTGGTAACAAAACTGTTACTGGTACTGGTAACAAAACTGTTACTGTTCACTGGTAACAAAACACTGGTTTTAAAGATCTGATTTTTTGAAAGATTTTATTTAAGGAAAAAATCTCTATCTTCAAATTTGTAGTTTTGCCAAGTTACCCTTTCTCAATTTCCGAAAATACAGAGTTCGTCGGAAATGGGAGTGGCACCAGTTTTGTTTACTGTCCTTTGATACAAATGTCGCGAAAAATTTTAAAAAATTGGTTTTTGACACTAAATTTGTTTAAAAATTGCCCAAATGTCACGCAAAATTTCAGGAAAACTACTCATATTTGCGCAAAACAGTACACGGCGTCATTTAGAGATCTATCTTTGAGAAACAGATTTTATTAAGGAAAAAAATCTCTGTCTTAAATATTGCAGCTGTAGGAATATGCGGAAAAAATTAAATTTTTCCAATTTTCGAAATATCAGGGATTTTAAATGAAAATGAGACCATCGTCATTCCCATAAATATCTTTTACATTATTCGAGGTCAAAGTTGAATAACAAATTTGGAGCTTTTTTGAGAAAATTGTGCAAATGTAATTGAGGCTTCATGTAAAGTACCTCCAAAACTCAAAATATGAGTTTCAGACATGCAGGGCATCGAGTCTATTTAAATCGATTGATGAATGTCAATTTTGAAAAAAATTCAACTGAACGGTTGAGGCGCTAATGGACGGACGTAGAAGCAGGAAGACTTTTTCCGTCAATCGATCGTCAAAGACTCACAAAAAATGGATTCTGACTACAAAAATTGTTAGAGGAAATAATTTACTCTGAGTAGGAAAAAGATTTATCTAATTTTTCGTTACCAGGGCCCGGATATAAGAGTTCTTTTGTCGATAATCCGTGCGAATGTCGGCACACAATTATACTTACTCTTCTTACGAAGTAGGGACCAGAAAGTAAAAATTAATTAGTCATGCCCTGACGGAAATGCAAATCTACAAATAAAAGACAACGTACCAGCAAGCTAATTACAATATATACAAGCAACAAGAGCTTGAGGTATAATCAGGTGTAATTACAATGTTACAAAACTTTAATACGTTTTCCAACAGTTTTAGTATTAAAGCAAGTGGATTCCGAATAGTTTTGGTACCATTTGTTCACATAACCTTGAAGCACATTAATAAAACACTAAGTTAATAACTTGTAATTTGCACAGTTCCAAAGGACTGCACAGTTTGCACAGTTTTATACTGGAAAAACAAAATTTAAAACTATGACGAAATCTATAAATTTTTCCATTATTGCAATGCATAACTGTGGAGCATTTTGCACTAGAGCACTCTATGTGCCAATGAAAATTTGCAGTTGAATGGTCATGTATTAGTTTAAAGAACATATCTGAATGATCATAAATCCCTTACAATCGATTGTCTTTCATTATAATATTAACATTTAAGCTTAAAAATTAACCATGTGACCAAATTACCATTTATTCTCGACAAGTATTACATTAACAGGAAACAATATTTCATTATTGCCCACTTCTCCATGATAAAATGCACTACAATCTACTATTAAAACTAGAGTTTGACTGCTCAAACACAAAACAGCAGTATTAAATTAGATTTCCTCAACTAACACAAAAAAATTTAAAATAATATATTATTCTCCATAAATGATTTTGCATAAAAAACGCTATATGACACGAAATGACTTATTTGCTACGCTCATTTGCTCTATTATTATTATCATTATTATTATTATTATTATTATTATTATTATTATTATTATTATTATTATTATTAAAATCACCCATACAACCCAAAAGCAAACTATGAAATGTTGATTATTATAAACTTTTTCATCATTCATTTAACAAGCAATTATCAACCAATTCAATTATCAAGCAATACTGGATAATTGCAATTTTAGTAAACATAATTTACTTCTAATGTTCGTAAAAGTGGGCATCCTGTTGTTTCTCAAACGAGCACTTTCTAAGCGGTCTGTTAACGCATCGACGAACAGCCTTATCCAAGATCTCGCAACGGCTCTTCAAGTTTCGTATATAAGAGACCATTCTACGCAGTCTGGCATCACTCTCGCCTCCGCCGCCCACGCAGTCGCTTCTCCGCTCGCAGCCCGTTCTCCATCACCATGCACGCCGTCTCCCTCACCGCCCTCGCCGTGCTGGCCCTCGCCGCCGCAGCCCTCGCCATCCACGAGGACTACGCCCACCACGTCCCCAACTACAAGTTCGACTACTCCGTCCACGACGGACACCACGGTGATGTCAAGAGCCAGCACGAGACCCGCCACGGCGACCAAGTGAAGGGCGCCTACAGCCTGGTGGAGCCCGACGGCCACGTCCGCAAGGTGCAGTACACCGCTGACAAGCACAACGGCTTCCAGGCCATCGTGTCCCGCGAGGGCAAGACCAGCCTGCACGGCTACGGCCAGCAGGACGAACAGGGTCTTGGCGCTGGCAACGGTGCCGGCTGGGGTGCTGGCGTTGGTGCCGGCGTTGGTGGCGGATGGGAAGCCGGAGTGGGCGCCGGTTACGGAGCTGGTGCGAGCGCCGGCATCGTGTCTGGTGGCCACGGCGGCAGCGCCCAACACAGCTGGCACATCGCCCACGGCAAGGCCAGCGTGTCGCAGAAGTTCTAAGCGTCGTGCTCCGAGAGGAGTCGGCGAGCGCGCGGCGGCCCCCGCGGGCCCCGCGGCCGAGTCGGCGCCGAGCCACGCCGCCGCAGCCGGCCCCGCCGCCCCGCCCCCTGGTGCCCGCTGGTGGCCCTTGGTGTGGGCGTGGGCGGGGGCGGGGGCGGTGGGGCCGGGGCGAGGCGAGAGTGGTCGCTCCGCGCCGCGAGATGTCCGCCGGTGTGCGGAGGTGCGCGGCGCGGCCCCTCCTCTGCGACTGGGGCGAGAGCGCGCGTGGCTGCTGCTGAAGTCGACCGCGGAACTGTGAGGGTCGCAGCGGGCTGCTCTTTGGGCCTGTGATCTTCTTAGTGGTTTCGGTAGACGCACGTTATTCATTTTTCAATAAACGGTTGATCATTACCCTGTTGTCTTTGTTTAATTACTTCCTTTTAATTTTTATCCATATTGCCCTTTATTTCTGCCACCATTGGAAAGAAACGAAATGTAAATGAAACAGTGGAAGGAAAGTTAAGGAGTATTCTCATCCAAGAGTAATAGTATGTGTAATGAAACCCAATATATTTATTTTTTATTGTGAAACAGTAAGCTAAAGTTCTTAGTAACCATTTTCCAGAACGTACTCTTTCCTATGATACGTTATACATTTCATTCCATCCAGGAACGTGTGTTGTATTTTTTTATATTACTTTCTCGCAAACATTTATAAGGTATAGCAAGGAATACTAAAAAGTTGTGTTAGTTCCGTTATGTGGAGCCCTCTGTATTTTAAGAAGTAAAAAATTACATTGCAAAAGTGCACTATTGATTGATACGAGTTTCTGGGCGGGTCGTAACTTAAGCTCAATTTGTCCCGTCAGTGAAGTGCATGCTTTATCGCCCGGGGGGGGGAGTGGCGGTGATCTTCCCTCGCTTGATGGAAATTTCTTCCAGGGTGGGCTTGCGGTTCTCTTTCCAACCAGAGATCTCCCATCTGCCGATACAAGCTTTAAGTTCCCGGCTTGTCTCCCGACAAGTGTAATAGTCTAGTGCATGTGAGTGCGTGTGTAAGGAGTGAATATAGGACAAGGAAAAGAAAGCAAAATTCGAATGGGGTCCGTGGCTTGTTTGTTAGGGTGCTGCTCCGGCATTCGCCTGGTGCTAATTGGAGAAACAACGGAATCTGAAAAAGTCACGAATGACTTTTTTGATAGAGTAAATAGTGTAAGTGTAATTTCAGCTTCAAGTTAATGCAAGTTATAAAACAAATTTTCTCAAAAACGGCTCGAAATTTTTTCTTTATAATTTTCCTCGTATATACAAAAAGGTAAAAAAAGGGCTGTGGTCATTTTCGGTTCTCTGTACTTTTAAATTGC
Organism: Acheta domesticus; assembly: GCA_031308135.1. Lineage (NCBI taxonomy): Eukaryota > Metazoa > Arthropoda > Insecta > Orthoptera > Gryllidae > Acheta > Acheta domesticus. Next base: position 198,025,096 of record JAHLJT010004567.1, on the reverse strand, counting down.
AAAAAATAAAAATTTCAAAATACGATATTGATAGAGATTTTTTTAATGAAACTGTACCAAAAAGTGGATGCAGGTAGGAAATAAAAGAAAATGGTAAGTAAGCAAGAGAAGGATAGTAAAGAAATAGGAAAATGCATTAACTGGAAGATATAAATTTAAGTTGATACTATGTTATATTATAATATTGTGATATACCAATATATCATATATTTAGACAGTAACATTTGCTGTATATGGGTTGGGTTCAAAGGGTATGCAAATGGGAATATACAGCCTTAGCAACGCCGGCGTAGCGGTTGGCAAGGTCAATAAACTGCATTCAGGCCTTAAATATGTGGGGGCGCTGGCTAAACAGAAATATAAGATATTTTGGGATTGGTTTAGAAAGGAATGACTATCGAGAGCGTGGCTACTTGATTTGGTAAGAAATGGATGGATTGGCTAAGGGAGAATAGACTGTCTACTCATGACGGAAGTTTGTCGTTTTGTTTAAAAAAATAAGAATGAAGGAAGGATATCGAGGCTTGGAGGGATAAAAAACGGAGGAGTAAATGACATTCTGATAGAGGCCGTCGAGTGGCGCGGATCGCTCGCGAGTTTAATATTAGGGGAGTGGGACTTGTAAGTTTGTCGTCAGAATCAATGGTTTTCGGACTCTGAAAGTTGATATGCAGCATTTAAATTTGCTTGGGACTTTGAAAGCTTTTTATATTGCGCTGTGTTTATTTTGAACTTTAATGTTTTACCACGTAGTTGGGGAGAACTAGGAACTGTGACGATTAAGTAAGAACCGGTATATATTCGAGGCAGTGGGGGCTGGATTCGACGGCAGCGTCGCAAGATTACAAGAGAGAAGCTGGACTTGGGATTATCATCACCCGAGTGAGAAGAAACTGCGGGGCGACGTCGGTCCAAAATTACGTTTAGATAAGTACTGCAGTACAAAGGTTTTCTTTTAAACGAGGTCATGACCTAAAGGCATAATCATTGTCCATACAAGTCAATAAATTGTTAAATTTTCTTTTGGAAATGAAAAGATGTTTTTCATTAGTCAATCACAACTGATAAGTAGTTAGAGATATATATATAATTATTTCCTTCCAGATTCCTCGCCATACTGTATAGTTGGCAGATCAAATAATCGGCTATTTAGGCGATAGCGATTATCCATTACGTGACCCATTGACCCAGCTAGCCGGACATTTATCCATTCGTTATGATTAGCTGTGGAAGTATTGGTTTCAAGTATCAATTATCGTAACTTGTTCCTGGCGCCCATAGTTTTCTATAAATTCGGAATGGGTCACGAATTATAACAGTCCTAAGGTAAATGATGTAATTTAAAACGGCACGATCTCGTAATAATTTATGACGAGACATTGTTGGTATATTTCAATATATTTAAGTTAGATGAATATTTTACTGACTATTTCACTCATGTCGGTCCGCGTCGTAAGTAGCCACTGCTAAGCAAGGATATATTCAAATTAAACCAATCCCAGATGTTTATCGCCATCAGCTTGTTTACCTTTTTTTTATCGCTGTAAAAACTTTGTTTACCTTATTAAGATAACGATTGCAATTGTTTCAGCTCCAAAATAGCTTGTGTGCATCAATATAATATTAAAATGTGTCGTTTTGGTAATGTTTAAAACTCTGAAATAGAATCTATTATTAAAGAATTTAAGTGAAATAGGAAAGGATTGGTATACGTTACTGAGGACGTTTTATGAGAAACGAAATATATAGTTAATAATTTGCCAATCAAATGAAAAGAAGAAATTTGTATAATTAAAATGTAACTCCGAAAGAAATTATAACTTATTATAAACTGAACTGAAAAACTAAAAATATATCTTTAAATCACTTCATTTGCGCATTTTCTGAAAAAAAAACACGATTTTGTGTAATATTTTACTTTAAGATAGGAATAAATGTTCTTCACAAAAAAGCTCCAATTTAGAACTAGTGGTGCTACAACAGCACATACTTTCCCGTATTATTGGAAGCAACTATGTAGAATTGAAATATTGCAATTTCTGCCCTACTAACATCTTAGCTATTATTTTAAAACGTCTAATTCAACCAAGAAGCGATCACCCACGGTGTAAGACATATAGGTGTGTCAACTAGGCGCCTTTGGGACAAATTTTCTGAAGCCAGTTTAAGGCTAGTTCATCGCTTGTCCGTACGGTGCGCACGATCGGTTTGGGTCGTGGTGTAAGATATACATCTTAAGACATCTGAAATTGTGGCTGTTACACATTATACGACCAAACACGACCTTGTCCAAATAAGACCCAAAGATCGCAGCACTTATATTGCGAAGACTGTGAGAACTTAGCCTCACATGAGCTTCAGTTTTAGACTGGGAGTAAAAACATCTACATATCTTACACAGTGCGAACAACTCACTATTTCCATCGCAGTTTTGTCAAAACTATGTGAATTCCACAACTGCATAAAAATATAATACAAACGTTTTGTAAACTTGTATTGAAAAAAAAAGTCTGATACCATACATCTCTATCAAGTCACAACAATGACACATAATTCACAGTAATTCGCGGAACGGAATTCTATTGTTGCTTTCCTGCATTGTCGATACATCCTCAAAGAGTTAGAAATTTTTATTTTCAATATTAGAAAAGAAATAATTTCTTTAAAGATTAATGTGTAAATGTATAACAACAGGTCGAATGTAAAAACGAACAAAGATATATTATACAAAATTCCAAATTCTAATTTACGACGCATCCGGCAGTGTGAATCGCAGTAAATTTGCAGCGGACTATTATGTTTGTCACGAAATTATAGAAAAACTACTGGTATTTTCAACAAATGAAGCATAACCTTATTGAAGATGTAGTTTTGATAAATATTGAGAAAACCAGCTGCTATTTATCGTCGTCCACAGTACATTTCTTTGACATTTTCGTAGGTTTTCGGTTTCCTAATGGTAGAACGGAAATATTCATATTAGAATATTACAGAACACAAAAACCTCATCCTAAATAGCAATTTTCTTTTAAAAATTGGTAGCCGTTTTTTAAAAATGGCATTTAAGCGCAACTAAAAACGCGAAATTTGAAGCTCCCGTTTCACAGAAAATTTTTGAGTTTTCAAGAAAGTTCATTTAAAGTCATTTGAAGCACATACATCCATAAATATAATAATGTTTACAAATTGCTGGTAATGTGCATATTAAAGATTTGAGAAACCTTTAAAAAATATATATGTGTAATTTTTGAAAAAACAAAAATATCCCAAAATGAACTTTACGTCATATTAGAGTGCAATTAGCACTATTCAGTCAAAAAGTTCGAAGAAAAAAATTGGAACCATTTATGAGGAAATGGCGTTTGAGCGTTTCTAAAAATGCGAAATTTTGAGCTTTCACAGAAAACTAATCAACTTTACATGACATTATTTAAAGCTAAAGTACTCATAAATATAATAATGTTATAAATCGCCGCTAATGGAAATATTAACGACATGTGATACAAATCAAAAAATTAAATTTTTGTCATTTACAAAAAAGAATAGAGCAATATGGTAATTGTCATTTCGTAGAATACATTTAGCACTATCCTTACCAAAAGTTTAAACAAAACATTTGCAGCCGTTTTTCATAAAATCTGGTTAATGTAATTTTTTAAAATTGCAAATATTGCACGCAATATTGCACAAAAACTACTATAATTTTCAAAAAATGTACTTAACCTTAAAGAAAGAACTCACTATGAAGAACAAATTGTATTTGAAGTAAAAATCTCTATCTTCAATTTTGTACTTGTAGGAACACGCCGAAAAAAATTCAAACTTTTGAAACTTTCGGAAATTCAGAGTTAACCGTGAAAATCGGACCTACGCCACCTTGATAAGTGTATTTAACTTTATCTTTACAAAAAATTTTAAGAAAAGATTTGGAGCCTTTTTTGAGAAAATTTTGAAAATGATCGAGGGGGCTTCATTTAAAGTACTCCCAAATTTTAATGAAAGTTTTTTAAAATCGCGACGTCTTGACTGGACGCAGATTGACAAGGGAATAACCATATAATATCGCACGTATGGTTCAAGCGCGGTTGTTATTCACAGATTGACGCACAGACGGAGAGACTCAAAGACAGACGGACGGACGGGCATTTTGAAAAAAACAATTTTTCGATATCAGGGGACTCCAAAACCTGTATTTCCGTTAAATTATCGAAATCGATTTTCCGCAGCATTACATAACTTTCCCTACGCTACATATATTACTCCATATATACGTACGTCTGCGTGAAAGTAATAATGTGTACAAAGCGCCGCTAAAATATATATTAACGACGTGAGAGACAAGTCAAACAAATTTTATTTTTGTAATTTTTGAAAAAGAAGAATATGCCGATATGATGTTATCTCATAGAGACACTATTCAGAAAAAAGTTTAAGGAAAAAATTGTGGAGCCGTTTTTGAGAAAATCTTGTTCATGTAATATTTTTAATTGCACATTTTGCACGCAATATTGTGCGAAAAATACTAAATATATATATATATATATATATATATATATATATATATATAAACATCTACATGATCTTAATGAACGAAAATACTAAGGGGGACAAATTTTATTTGAAGGAAAAATCTACATTTTAATTGTAGTTGAATTTAGTAATTTAATTTACTTGTTTAGTAGTTAATTGTTGTAATTTAATTTAGTTGTAGGAAGAGCCCGAAAAAAATTCAAGGCTTTGCAATCTTTGATAATTCAGACTAAATCGTAAAAATCGTACCTATGCCACCTAAATAAGTGTATTTCATTTATTCTTAGAAGAAATTTAAAGAAAAAATTTGGAGCGGTTTTTGAGAAAATTTTGAAAATGTCCAGGGGTTTTCATGTAAAGTACCCCCAAAAATTAATGCATGTTTTTTCAAAATCGCAGGGACTTGACTCAGGTCAGATTGACAGGGGTTTCTTCAGTTTTGAAAAAATCGTACGCATAGTTTAAGTGCTAGTGTTGTTCACTTATACCGGAGAGACGGACAGACGGACAGACAGACAGACAGACAGACAGACAAGTAGACAGGCAGACAGACGGACGGACGGAGGGACGGACAGACGTTTTGCTTTCAATAGTATTTTCGATATTAAAAAACCACAAAACCGGGTTTTCCGGCTACACCACGTGTTAGGGAAATTTTTATAAATTAGCAACTGGATTTATCCACTTTTTCGTTATCACAGCCCGGCGACAAATATTTTTCTGCTGAAAAATCGCCTTTTTTTTGCGCAGCATTATATAACTTTTCCTAAAGTACGTGCATTACTTCATTTTTACGTACGTACATACGGCAAAGTAAAAAGTAGATAAATACTGATGAACAAATTTCAATTCACACTTTAAAAATCTGGGGGAAAAAGAGGATATATAAAAGATACCCTGTGTGGCTTTATATCAGGCATCGGCGTTTCGTTAAGCTGCAATGTTACGCTCTGATGAACGTGTTAATTACGAAGCATGCAGAATTTCAGCACATCGACACTATAGCCCAACTATATAAACCCAACACACAGTGAGGCCGGTATCACTCTCCGCCTCCGCCGCCCACGCAGTCGCTTCTCCGCTCGCAGCCCGTTCTCCATCACCATGCACGCCGTCTCCCTCACCGCCCTCGCCGTGCTGGCCTTCGCCGCCGCAGCCCTCGCCTCGCCCATCCACGAGGACTACGCCCACCACGTCCCCAACTACAAGTTCGACTACTCCGTCCCACGACGGACACCACGGTGATGTCAAGAGCCAGCACGAGACCCGCCACGGCGACCAAGTGAAGGGCGCCTACAGCCTGGTGGAGCCCGACGGCCACGTCCGCGAGGTGCAGTACACCGCTGACAAGCACAACGGCTTCCAGGCCATCGTGTCCCGCGAGGGCAAGACCAGCCTGCACGGCTACGGCCAGCAGGACGAGCAGGGTCTTGGCGCTGGCAACGGTGCCGGCTGGGGTGCTGGTGCTGGTGCTGGCGTTGGTGCCGGGCGTTGGTGGCGGATGGGAAGCCGGAGTGGGTGCCGGTTACGGTGCCGGTATCGCGTCTGGCGCGTACGGTGGCAACGCCGCCTACGGCTGGCACATCCCCCACGCCAAGGCCAGCGTGTCCCTGGGCCACTACTAAGCGTCGTGCTCCGAGAGGAGTCGGCGAGCGCGCGGCGGCCCCCGCGGGCCCCGCGGCCGAGTCGGCGCCGAGCCACGCCGCCGCAGCCGGCCCCGCCGCCCCGCCCCCTGGTGCCCGCTGGTGGCCCTTGGTGTGGGCGTGGGCGTGGGCGTGGGCGGGGGCGGTGGGGCCGGGCGAGGCGAGAGTGGTCGGCTTCCGCGCCGCGAGATGTCCGCCGGTGTGCGGAGGTGCGCGGCGCGGGCCCCTCCTCTGCGACTGGGGGCGAGAGCGCGCGTGGCTGCTGCCGAAGTCGACCGCGGGTCTGTGAGGGTCGCAGCGCGGGCTGCTCTTCGGGCCTTTGTTATTGTGAGAGGTAGGGTCTACTCATCTGCTCGATCTGTGGAGAATTGTAAATAGTAGAACATATTTCTTCTCTAATGTT